>OY293312.1:14134682-14254742 GCA_958502075.1 Orchestes rusci | reverse complement strand
AGTCTGGATAAAATTTTCGTATGGATTCAAAAAGTAAAAATGCGTTACAAGGCCACTTATTTTCACAGACATAAATATTTTATATTTACTTGAATACAACATAAAGATTATGAAAAAGACGTCTGGCTGACATTAACAATCACAAAGCTCTTGCCGAACACAAAAAAAATCATGACCACGAAGAGGAAAAATTCTTTCAATTTTTATTTAATTATGGTAATATTTTTCATCTGGTTAAATTCGTGGTTATATTTAATCATAATATAATTTTTTTATTGTTTTAAGCATGGATTATATTCTTTTTGATCAATAATTATTATTATAGTTACTTTTTTCATTAGCCGGTGTGAAATAAAAGCTTTTCTATGACTTTCCTTACCTCAAATTTATGATTTTATCAATGAATATTTTTCAAGTACAGATATACAGGGTGGGGCACGAAAAAGTTCCCACTCATGTTTCTCTTAGGTAAAAATCGCTCGTAGTGAATAGTAAAAGAAGATTAATTATAATTGATAATAATGAATAATTGCAACTTGAAACTCCGAGGATATAATCTTGGTAAAAATAGCTATCGAATGACGTATCACTCGACCTCCCCTCATTTAAAATTATGAGCAGGTACCTGACACCCCCGCTTAGAGGTTGACACCGTTAACAGCTGAAAAAAAAAAACAAAAAAAAATGACCTACAACCTACAAGGAACAAAAATTAACGTTCCAAGCGAATTTTGATGAATCACTTAACAACTGAGAAGCAGGAAGTTTTTTTGTGCTCCACCCTGTATGTTGGGGCACATGATTCTGAACTCGATATAGTTTTGATGAGATACAATGTTGTAACTTATTCTTCGATGCTTATAAAAAAGACCATACTTAACACTAAATACCTGTATGATTGAATCTGTCAAATTCGGCGCACCTAATTATCATTGAGCGAGTCTGGCAGGACTTTGTAGGTGGTCCACATTTCTGACTAATTGTTCATGATTTCTTCCAAAATGGGTATTTTTGCCTAGTTCAAGAGCTAATAGCTAGACTTTCTGTTGCTCAATTATTGTAAAATTTTCAGGAAGTACATAATTTTTAACATTTTTTGTAAAAAATCACCAGGACACGTAAACTGACGAATGAATTGAAGTTTTCAAATGCACCATCACTTCTTTGGAAACTGATGCAGGATCAAAGTTTTATAAAATTTTAGGCGGTTGCTCTACATATTATGAGCGATAGTGTACGTATACTTGTATATGATCAAGTGTTGCACTTCAATCGAACAGACTGATTTTCTGAAACATGCTGAGCCACTCAAATTGACTTTTAAAAATTGTTCAATAATACCTACTGCTTTCTAGCGTTTACACTGGTCAAATAAATTTAAATTTGGATCATCAAAACAATCATTATTGGCAGTCGCGGTATATTCTCCATCATGTAGTGACGAGTTATTAATTTTATTCATAGTAACAACACAAACATCAACATGAAATAATTGGCAATATGAACTGATGATGATTTTTGAATCAGAAATGAAAAATTGCGGTTCTCGTTTGAATAATCTACTCTCAATATTCAAAATATATGATGTTATTCCATACCAATCTCGTTTCACAAGATTGGTTTCTCACTAATTATATTCTAAAAATACAATACGGGAATAATCAAAAACACGTGATTATTACAGGTTTTGTTAAAAAAAATATTTACCTCATATCATATTTTTGTGTAGAGCAGATTAGATGTTAGGTATTCACCATATCCATGATAACACATAATAATAACTAAGAATTAATTATTATGATACCTGCTCCCAAGACCGCTATTGATTATAGGTAATGTACAGAAATGTGTATTCTGTAGATGATTTTAAGGAAAGAAGTTTGAATAAACATCTTCTGAACCTTTCAAATTGATAGCTACAGGGTTTCAGGAGATTGGCCAGGCTGAATGACAATTAAGCTTTTGCTTGTAGTAATAAGTATCAGCTTTAGCTTTAACTAAGCAGTTTTAGCTTTTGCTAATAGCATCTCCTTAAAATAGAGTGAATAATCTTCACTTCCACTTACTAGCAAAAGCTTGCCACCACATATCACTCAAAATATATAGGAAACTTGAATGGGAGCCAATGTAAATAAAGTTTTAGGCAACCAGTTAATCAAGTCGGGTTTGTTTAGAGGACTACCCGTTGGATGGCGCTACGGACGGAGGTTTTCCTTAACAACGGTTGCCATAGATAACCAATCCCTAACCCTAGACGTGATTGTCATTTCACGTGTAATTTGAATTTTGTGTCGAAATTTCTAATTTTCAGTACCTAGATCATCTTGAAATTTGTGTTTGAACTTTGGATTGGACTATAATGATAATGTAAGCTTATCGTGAGTTCTTTGAGAAATGTATCGTCCCGGATGTGTGGATATTTTCAACAAAACACTTCCTTTCCAATAAAAGTTATACCACTGTTTTAGAAAAATTGGTTCAGCATGTTCAATCCGATTTTGAACAACAAAACTGAAGCACAACTGGGTATACAAGTCCTAAATTTTGTGGTTTGCATTTCATAGACTCAACATTCGAAATTTAATTTAAATATTGATTCACATGGCTTATCAAAAGTTATAAACTGAAAAATGTGCATAGGTTGTATTTGTCCAGGACATAGTTTTTAGACATAAAAAAATTGACGTTTTTAAAAAATAGTTATGCATTTTTTCAGAATAACTTTTGATATACCATGTGATAAATATTTGAATTATAATTTCGAACTTGGTCTAGATCCTATTTTATCCAATAGGTGGCTCCACCGTATGCAATAAAAACAGATTTCTTTTTGTTTTTGAGAAAAAAAAGTCAAAAGTACGAGGACTACCCGTTGTAGGGCGCTGGCGAATTTCATTTCAAACCATTGTATGGGAGTTTCCTATATATTTCGAGTGATATGTGGCGCTCACTTATATTTTTTCGAAAATAGGCGCGAAATCAACTTTTTACCATTTCGACAACGTCTTTGTAAAATATACAAACAGGGTGAGTCGTCTCGTTAAAAAATACGTAGTGTTAGAAGTTTTTTGTCTGTAGAATCGGAAGAGTGTTTCCGACGTTCTTGAGCATCTTTTCGAGAAACCTGGGACCCGATCTAGAATCTAGCTAGAGCGACACACATTTTTAATTGGAATTGATAAAAAATAAAGATCATTGGAATGTCAGGAAAATTGAACAGGTTCACACATGTCCCTTTCACCATGATACAAGGCTCACCTATTTTTATATTTGCGTTCATGTAAAAAAAATTGTAAAACTGGCGGATCGATTGGCCAGTTCCTTAAGGGTGGCGTATCACCCCCAACATGTCGTGGGAGCAATGAACTTTTCATGATATGATTCAGCTGAAGCTAAATTTACTATCAGGTGTTCTTTGGTAGCCTACAATCATCCAGACAAATTGGCGGGTCGATTGGTCAGTTCCTTAAGTTCCTTCATAGTAATCAAAGCTCACCAATTACCTCCAGCGACAATATTTTGATACTCATTCGATACAAATGCAACTTGAAAATAACTGTCATTAGCGATTTGAATTTTCAAAAAAAATTATCCAAAGTGTCCGTGACTTGTGTAGTCGCAGAGTTATTTTCTAGCTGCCTTTCGAATGAGTTGATATGACAATATTATTTTCACCAGAGGTCATTGAAGGCATGTGATTACTATGAAGATTTTGCCACAATAACATACTAGAAAATTCAGCCTTAACTGAATCATCATGTCATGAAAAGTTCATTGTTCCCACGACATGTTGGGGGTGATACGTGATACGCCACCCTTAAGGAACTGGCCGCTCGGTCCGCCGAATTTTTCTGGATGATTGTAGGTTACCAAAGAGCAACTTGTGAAAACTTCAGCCCCAACTGAATCATATTATAAAAAGTTCATTGTTTCCACGCGCGACATGTTGGGGTCGATCCGCCACCTTGAAGGAACTGGCCAATCGATCCGTCAATTTCTCTGGATGATCGTGGGCTACAAAAAAACATCTGGTATAAAATTCAGCCTTAACTAAATCATAAAAAGTGAATCGATCCCACGGCATGTTGAGGGTGATCCGCCACCCTTAAGGAATTGACCAATCGATCCGCCAATTTTTCTGGATGATTGGGGCTACCAAAGACTATGAGCACTTGATTAATTTTTGGTAAAAGCTAATACTAATTTTTATTCACCGCCGATGCTTTGAAAATATGAGCAATAGTAATTAACGTTACTAAGGCGTTGAATGACTTTTCAAATTACGAATCAAGATGTTTATGGACGAGGCGACGAAGGAGCTGAGTCTGGAATTTCTGGACGAGTAGTTTAGTGACATCTACCGGCTGTGTATCGTACATTGTTTTGTTTCATACTGTGAATTTTATTTTTTTAATCGGTTTAAAGTGCTTTCTTGTCAAACACTTAGAGTGGCAGTCCGCCTCACATTCTTACCATGAGATGGCGCCAGCCAAACCATGTCAAAACTTGGGTAATAGATATTTCAGTTATATGTTACCAACATTCTATGTCAAGCTATTAATTTAAAAGCATGAGATGGTGCCAGCCAAACCATGCTACCAATGCAATTTCACAGTCTTTGATGATGATGAAGCAAAATGTCATTGTTTTTTTTTACAGTCTTTGATGATGTGAAGTGTCATTTACCGGACTGGTTTTGGGTACGGTGAATGATACTTTACGGTACCTACAGTATGAAATTAAATTTTTTACTGAATTTTTATTCACACGGGCCATTGTTATGAAATTTTGCACACGCATCCGTTGAGCGATAACAGCTAATTTCTGATGTAGATTTTTTTTCTACCAGTACTCACGTAGCGATAAGCGATATGCGCATTTAATGTTTTTTTTTACTTCGGAAAACGTTCGTCGAATGAAGACAAACGAAGAAATCAAATTTGCCATAAACTAAAAAAGAGCAGTGGCATACATAATATTTATCCAAAAATATATAGTTCACATCCTGTAGGTATGCGGATGCCACTGGTAAAAACCTAAAAACATCATTTAAATAAAAAAAGGCTTCTGTTGTCAAGAGGGCGAGAAATATAATGATCACAAAACGATTTGTTTTGGCATTTCAGCAAAGGCTTAGAGCATGACTTTATTTTATTGTTCTTCATAAATCACCCTTGAGCATCAGCCTTTCATTCTGAAACACCCTCTACATCTCTATTCTACAGAAACTACAATTCATAACATTTTCCTGACAATAAAGAGTCCGATGATAGATATTATTTCTCATTTTTCAAGTGTCCCTGTCGAGTTAATTTAAGCAGAATAACGTGGTGATACTGATATTCAGTTTTACAATGCACTGTGTGAGTTTTCGTAGTTTATCAAATCTCATCGGATATTGCCGGTTACGTTGCCTTAGTGAAGTTCATCAAGATGTTGGCAGAATTTTTCCTCTTCCTCCCATTCCATAATCTGTGAGGGTATGATCATCCAAATTTCCCATAGTGTCACGTCTCACGAATAATATTGGCAAACAGATACTGGCTTCTGGACCCTCATCATCGATATCTGTGGAAACACCTCATGACGATGGAATATCAGCTATACTATCAATCGAAACGTCGAGAAAGTCCGAAACCCTAGAATCTATCTCTCCAATAGCTGGCACGTGCTGTGAAGTTCTCAGCGATCTCTTAATAAACCATTCGATATCGGGTAGAGTAGACAATAATATGCCATCAGTATTTTTTTCTGGCCGTCGTGTTTGTGAATCCATTGTCTGGTCACATAGAGTAGCGTAACTGTGGAAACGACCTCGAACGTCAGATTTTACACACTACAAGCCCTTACAAATTTGAGCCTGATGCCACGACCCAGTTTCGCGTACTACGGTGAATAAATGGGTCATCAGCCCATCGCGTGGCATCCGGCCGGTGCAGTTAGCGTGGGCTAGGGCATCGCACCGTGCTCGGTCCGGTCTTCTTCTGCTGTGATCAGGTACGGATTTGGGAAACTGCATCTTTCGCTTTCCTATAAGGGTGTGTGTACTCTGAAAAACTAATATCAATTTTTCCACGGAAGCATTTTCTATAGCTGGTGTATCTCTTTGTCAATTATCTGGTTTCTGTTGATATCAACTGGAAATCAATATTTCATTATCTAGTTACCGTATATTGGTGTAGACTCCTGGATATGGAGTAACAGCAGCTCTTTGTATGGATTCTAAATAGCATTCGATACAATTATCTGGTACATAAAACGAGATCAAAGATGAAGATCAAATGTTTTCTGCGGTTTAATAGGTATAAAGTTTTAACTGCCAAGTCTGACTCTGAGATTATCTGAACTAATTCGGAAAAGTTGATGGTCAAATAGCCAATCGTGATCCATAAGAGCAACATGATTATTTTCAACCGACAATCAATCCAATAATCATGCTTCATTAAACAGCAATAAGAGTTGGCAATAAAGTATCTATTTAACCATAGTATACCTAGATGTAAGTTTGAATAATTAGCCTAAATTAATTGGTCCTGCTAGTTCAAATATATAACTAGGTGATGTTCTCCATCATCAATTTAGTTAGAACTACAGTTGTCCTGGGGTTGTCGTAAAGGGCCACTCGCTGGGCAGTGGTTTGCCCCCCCCCCACCCATACTAATATCAAATACCTAGATGTCATAAAGAATTCTTCGTGACGATTGAAAATAAAATCGATAACATTCAATACGCAATACAATCTTTTTCAATTATTTTTGATATCACTTGTATTGTTTCTTTTTTACGTTCGGACATAGTTTGATCTTAAAATTTTGCATGAAAAGTTGGTGGATACTATCCAGAATACTTTTCACAACTTTATGTTTTTGATAACTGAAAGCTTCAGATGTGTTGATACTCGCAGTCCGTTTGCCAAAGTTTCCCATATTTAAAGTAATAACTAATAGTTGTAACGTTAACTTTGCGAGAACATTTAACTGTAGTTCTAACCATATTTTAAATTTTTCAAAACTTCGGAGTAACGAGATTGATAATTAAAAGTAGTGAGTAATAAGGCTCATTGTTTGAATAGAAGCATGAATAATACAGCGGATCTTTAAAAGATTTCATGATAAGATTCATAATAATGTGGAAAGTTCGGGAAATAAGGAAAAAGCGAATCATTTTTTTCTAAACTATGTACAGATTGTCATCATTCAACTTATTGCATCCTTGAAATATTTTGAGTATCATCACATTTTCGAAAATAATTCAAGGAGTTTGACAGCTCCTGCGCCTACGTGAGAAATCATTTCGAAAGTTATGACGACCACAATGTAAAAAGATGGCTTTCAACTTTCTTTTATTGCATTAGGTACTTGAATGTTCGTTACATAATATCAGAACATAAATAATTATAATATTGAATAAAACTCCCGTTGCTAAAAATAGTGCTCGTTGTTATATTTCGACGTGTAAAACTATTTTCCATTCCTTATTAGGGATTATATATCAACGGCTATGGATCTTACAAGGTGTCAACAGGATATTATTTGATAGTCAATCAACGAAACGTCTATGGAGTGCAGAGATTTCGTCTTTCATAATTTTTAATTGATTTTTTCCATTTTGGGATTTCCAGAAAGTATTTTTTATTATTTTTTTTTGGACTTATGATGCTTATGTATAGCCACTTTTATTTTGTGATCCAAGTAACATGCTTCACAACTCTCCAATAAACGATAAGCCATTTATATAATATTATTAGGTACTATACTGTAGGTAATAAATTAGATGCTTCAATTTTTGAGTTCAAATTCTAACTGAACCATGTTCTTGTTTGGAATCCTGGCATATCTACTTCAGGAAACAAACAATAAGTATTTTAGAAAAAAGAATCTATCATCATCATGGTGACTTGTTTCACAACTCATCGGTAGACGATAGGCACCTTTTCACATGAGACAGAACCAGATCCATTTGTATTTACACAACTGCAAGAATCAACAAAATATAAAAATATAAAATAATTGTTTAGATAAGAATTTCAAAGACATCATGTGATGCAGTTGCTGACTCATTGGGCTACTTTTATGAACTTATCAGGTAGTGTAATCAATGCACCCTATGCAAGTCCACATTTAGTGAGTGTGAATATTGTAGAGATGAAAAGTTAAACTATACCCTGCCTCTTTCTGGAAATATATAGGGCATCAGGGCAAAACCATGAGTTATGAGAGTTAGAGCAGAAATACACTTCTGTCGGAGTGTATTATTGAGGATCGTGAAAGTTATTCTGCTAGGGTTGTTTAGCAGACTATTGCTGATATCTATCTATCTATTATTCATTAATCAGAATCCAATTAATATGACCATAGACTTCCACCGGGGTGTTACTACTACTGTCCCCCAGTAAGGGTTAGATCTTTTCATGTTTTCAAGAATTATGGTTTCCAATAAAACATTTACGATCATCGAATTCTTATGGATTGGCGGTTGGCCAAAATAGTTTGGTTAATCAGCACTTCCAGATTACTTGACAATGTAACTTCATATTCATAGCAAATAATACTGAAAGTGGTGCATATCCTTATCTTTTGAAAGTATGCCAAAATGACCTCGTAACCAGCAAATTCCCTCTCCAGCAATTCGTTGGAGTTAGCTATAATTAAGCAAAAAATTTCATGTGATCTCCTTTTTGTGGCAATATATAACTAAATGCGAGATCGGTGCCAACTTATATTGCGACACTCCAGAGTTAGCACCTCAGATTCTCTTCTCCGGCCGGGAAAGCGCAGCTCTGGCGGGTTCAACGATCTCGCGTAACCGCGATTCGCCGGGATAGGTCAGTGAAAAGCAGTCGCGATGCGGCGGTCGGGCGGAAAACAGGCCGATCCTCTACGCTCCTCTACGACCGTACAGGAGCATAGGGGTTAGAGGCATGGGCGTGTTGCAGGTGTGTTTTTGCTTTGTTTATTATTCTGTGAGAATGGATTATGTATCTTGCTTGATGTTAATCGATGGAGAAAAGCATGTATCATCATATTCTGTGGGCACTGATAGGTCTTTCATTCAATTCACTGTAGAAAATGTCTGTTGTTTGTGGAAGGTACTCAAGACTGACGTGGTGATTGAGTCTGGCTGCATCTCTTTTGGAAACAAAAGTTTATGTTGACTTAACTGTTTTCATTCGGTTCGCGTATGAATTATTATGAGTAACCTACATTTTGATTCCAGCTTTATTCATCATCAGTCTTTGTTTTTTTTTTCCTAGACAGTAACTTCTCTTTGAACCTTATGATTATTAAGGGGTTCTGGTTTTTCTCAATCACGAAGGATCTAAGATTGGTTCAACCCATTGACAGTTATGATATAACCGATTGGTCGAATGAACAGTAGATACATAACGTCTTGAATGTCAACAGGAATCCAAGAAGGCCATTCTGGAAACTGAGCTTCAATTATTCGGGTCGAGTCTAGTTGATCAGTATTTTTGCCTCCACCTACCCTCTCACCCCAATCATCCCAAGTAAATATTGAATTACAACCCCCTACTTGTGATATCTTATCTGGAAGCTCCCAAAAAATGCTTTTCAATGGTACCATTGAAATACAGATTTCAAAAGCTTTAATTTGAGATGTCACAAAGAAAGGGTTGGCATCAAGTTGCCATAGAACATCATTCAGTTGGGCTGGCTGGGAGTAAAAGTGGAGGAAGTTCATGAAGTACAGGGTGATTCATTAAGGATGACGAGGTAGCTTATCTCAAGAACTAATAGTTGGAGGAGATTGGGTAAAAAATATTGTATAGGAAATCGGTCAGGGGAAATTGATGGAAATATTTTTTTACTTCATATATCCACCGCCAAGACGTTGAATAAGGGCGGGAGGAAAGGCTTGACTTCAAGTGTCAATAACTTGAGTTTGATATCACGGAATTTTGTGAACAAGGTCCAGTTTAAGAATGGAAGGTTTGCTAAATGAAATGAGATTACATTCATGTCATTATGTTTTTTTTCCAAAATAATGAATAGAATGGTATAATTATTTTATCAGATTCGTAAAGTAAATCAAATTTGCAACAAAATATGTTCATGCCTCATGTCGATATTTTCATTCGTTAAAAAGTAATTTCTTAAAAAATATTTCATTATTGAATTTATTAAGGAAACAAAATAGATAACTTACAAAATTATTATTAAGTTTTATTTTTGTTGCTTTTCTTATCTTCCTATACCTTAGGCACATTTTATGCAAGGCTGGGACAGTTTTTGCTGCCAAAATTAAAGTTATTATCATTATCTACATGTGAAAAACCCAATTTATGTATAGGGGTACAATTTGAACATGCAGAACGTTATTATTTTTCTAGTTATCAAGTGCAATAATTTTGATGTTGTATTTTTTCTTATTTGTCCTTGGCGTGCTTGACTTAGAATTTTCAAAAGTGTTGAAATATATATTTTTTTTTTAATAAATTCATTGATGAAATATTTTTTAAGCGATAACTTTTTAACGAATTGAAGAATGAACACGCGGTTTGGATATATTTTGTTTCAAATTTAATCTACTTTCCAGATCAAATAAAATAATCATATCGTTCTATCCAAGTTTTTGGAGACACATTGAAAAAACGGTTATCCTTGTAAAACGCAGGGGGCCAGAACCAGAATGACATGAATGCATTTTAATTTTATCTAGCAAACCTTCCATCATTAGAATAGATGTTAATAACATTCCGGGAAGTCAAACTCAAGTTATTGTCATTTGAAGTCCAAGAAGTGTTGACATTACTTGAGGATATCTATCAAAAAAATGTTTTTTTTTTATCTCTTCGCGTTAGTGAGTCATTTTCGAAAACTCTATCTGTTCTTACATGCTCAAGTATAAGATTGGACGAATGATAGTCATTCCTCAAATTTATGTCTCAAGAGTAAGTAAGACTGAATAGGGCATAACTTTTTCGCAATCCTGTTAGGTTCTTCGACTTTCAGATGACCAACAAAATTTTTCTTTTTTTGTACGGTCCCTGTGTCCGCTGTAGCCTTCTGTGTCATATTTCGTGTATACAGGGTGTAACGAATTCGAGTATATGTCATTGTTGCGCGATTTTATTCTTAACAAAATTCCACTTCGAATCGTTTTTTTTCAATCCTCTTAAATTTCGTTGTGAATTATTCATCTGAAGAGATCATCAATTATTGAAAATCGAATAACACATATATATAGCCACTCTTTCTCCTCGAATTTTCGCATCGTCATCAACTTTTTTCCCAAATACGAACAAAATGTTCCAAATTATTTCACTTCTTGAAAAAAAATATGTTTCCCACTTGACATTTTATACAGTGAGGACATGAAGTCCATCGTCCACCTTCTAACAAATGACAGCTTTATATGTCAAAATGACAGCTCTTTGGCTTGGCGCAGTTTGTTGAATTAAAAGTGGGGTCGAATGATTTATCGTATTATAGGTCTCTTTATTCTTAATTTAACCCTCGCATCTAAAAACATTTGGTTAAGCGGTTTTCATATGATTACGAAGAAACATATGTTTGTATTGGTTAGATTTTTTTTTTGTTTTTGAATCTTTATCTATATTTTATTTCATATAGGTTGCGAATGTCAGTAAATCATTATTAATCACTAATACAAATTTCATTCTGGTATATCAAACGGTTTTAAAGTTGGGGAAGGGACATCAAAGACTTGATGTTGTAATGTGACCCCCAATATATGAGCACGTTCTGCATTTCTCAGCACAGTGGTGACAGATGAGGATGTCAAAACGGCAATTGGGCGCTATTTAAAAAAAATACTGCTTTGATATTGAAAAATAAGAAAGACAAAATTAGAATCTATTGACCGTAAAACGAAACTGTTCAGTCATTAAAAGTTCATGATGATAATCCTCTATAGGACAAAATAAAAGTGAGCATCTTTTTTCGAAATGTTCGTTTTTTGAATCCTGGTTAAACGGCATTTTATTGAGTACCAAAAAGCTCAACTTTGCCTTAATTTAAGCTCTTCATGTGAGTCGATCCTCCTTCTCTACCGTTTCCAAGATACCTACGGTGAACATCGAAATTGTTAAAACACCTATTATTTTGAAACAAAATTCAGTTAATATTCATTCAAATTTCATGACAGATGGCTATTTTTATCTTAACTGGATCAATGGGTGGTGAGTCAAATTTTGCATCTTTACAACAATGATGGGTTTTGATGAATATAAAAAGCAACGACGTCGAATAATATAAATAGACTAGTAACGCCGATTCAAAAACCATGAATTGTTTGTAAGCATGATAAACAGATAGAGCCTCGGGGGAGAACGTTAGGGGAACGTCATGTTTTGTTGATCTGGTCCAGGGAACAGTGGCGTATCAACTTTTTTTTTTATCGATATAATCATATTTATTAAGAAATTACTTTTTCATGAAAAATAATTTATTTCGGTGTATTCATTAGCCTAGTTTACACCGACAACTTGGTCCGCGGATTAAGTACTAAATTCGAACTATATCAGAACCAAATACTTGGTTCGAAAGGTGTAAACAGTCGCGGACTAGGTTCGGCGACTCTTGGTTCGGTATTCGCCAGCAGGTGTACCGAACTAAATTTGGTTCGATCTCGATCAAAATCATGGGGTTATGTTGATTGTGATTATTATGAATTGTGTTGTTTCTGAGGCAATCTGAGCGTACTTATTTATGTTTTTTTTTGGTTACGTACTCATTTAGTTCACGCGTTGCAAGACGGTGTAAACGGACGAGAAGCTAGCATTGGTCCTACAGTACTATCCCCACCCACTTGGTCCTATCGGACCGAACTAAACGAGTTATCGGTGTAAACTAGGCTATTGTCCGCTCGTCCATACGATATTATAAAATAACTATAAAAGAAATGAGAGCAGGTAAAATAAATTTAATGCATTGTATCGGATTCTCTTCTGAAGTGGTCTTACCTAAAATACAGTACATGATTCATAGTACCTAGGTACTATGAATTATGAAGATTTAATGCTGGCTCTCTGGTAGCCTTTCTATTTAATTGAATCTCTCTTTGAATATTATGTTAATGGGACACAAATATATTCCACTTATATCTACATATTCGTGAACTTATGAGGAATCAGACAAGGAGAAATAGATCGTCGAGAAACCCAATACACAAGATCAAGAAAGGTAGTTTATTCGATCAATAGACTGATTTGATAGGTACTTACGTAAGCATCTTATTGTTCAGAAACTGGGAGTATTATTACTTGAGCGATATTGCTGAACATTTCTACATGGATAAATTTAGGTTTGATGGCGTTATCTTCCATGCGTGATAAACATATTTCAAAAAAATCAAAAGTTAAAAAAAAAATCTTTTGAAGTATTATATATTTTTAGTAGCCTAAAACTAACATTTTTTAGTAGCCTAAAACTAACATTTTTTCGAAAGTAGGAATATTAACATCTTTCTGACAATAATGAATCTTGTTTTGATCTGGTATCGTATTGATCATGTCATGACTCCTTTCTAAATATATAAAAAAATCTACATTATAATGTACAGGTTGTTTCTCCATACTTTGCACCCTATCTAGGGACCTTATTGTAGAAGCAGGGGAAAAATTTGATATAGGTACACAACTTGGAAGTTTTTTGTGTATTATCTTTTTGAGGCCATGGAAAAAAATTGTGGGCGCATCATAAAATGGAATAAAAATCCAAAACAAATGAGCTATTCGCTTTGATCTCAAGAACACCATACAGTTTGATATTTGGGTTGGAAAACCTTATTTTGTTGATTTTTTTCACTTAGCGATGCGCACTTCTTGTCGATACCTCCAAATGATAAATACACGAAAAAATATCAACATTTGTATTGAGGTTTACATTTACAATAGCTCCTGAGATAAGATATCAGGTTATTGATTTTTAAACAATATTGATTTTGTCAATATACTTCTCACACGAATATTATCCTTATCCAGTTTTTCAATAGTTTCATGATGTATTCGTATTTTAAAATAAGTCTTCAATATTAGATTGATCAGCTGAGTGGTATGACCACCAAGTATATCGTCATCAAAAATATGATCACCAAAATGATTCATTATCTTTAACGGAAAATTCCTCTTGGTTTGCACGATGAGTGTATTGATTAGATTATCCCTCTTCTTAAAGAGATTTTCTGAAACTTGGAAATATCTAAAAGATCTTTCGGCAGATTTGCATGTTTCAATCACTAACAATGAAGCATTGCATAATTTTCCATATTGCTTACGTTTCTGTAAATCTGAATGAGTTTCAGGACTTTCTAAAAGATGGATACATTTTATACATGCTATGCTATTTTTAACGGATTTTACAACGAATCCAGCAATATATTTCACGATATCTTCAACATAGACTGTCAAATGCCATGCCTGAGAACCCAGGTAATCGTGATCTTCTATTTCGCTACATATTTTTGCATGGTTCTCTGATTCTAATAGATCTTCATTATCTTCATTTAAAGTAATTTTTCTACTGCGACTACTACACTGTAAGATCGAAGTGTCATCCAATGTAGTTACATTGGATGTATCTGCACCTTTAACTTCAGTGTGCACTAGAAGCTTCCTATAAATGCTTTCAAATTGTCTTGCTGTGGGATTATTGTTGTGGCCTCCACAACTTCGAATTGAGCTGAAGAAAATTTCCAGGTGGTCCTGTGAAAATTTGTATGTTAACAGGAACTTCAAAAGAGGTTCTTCACACTCCACGTATTGACTATAAATTGCCATCAAACTATCAATACAGATTAAAAATCCCACAAAGCCGGTCCTTCTTCCACTTTCTACAACTAATTCTCCACCAAGTTGTAAATTTAAGATATATTTTTTCAATTGCTCCAGGTATTCAAAAAACCTTAGTTTTGTTTTGGGTGATACGGGTCTCTTATAGAGATATTTCCCAAACCTATTCCTAGAATTGAAAATATCAAATAGATCATTGCATTTACGAACAAAATCAGCAGTTGCATCAACATTTCTAAATTCTGGCAATTGTAAATCATGACACAAATATAAAAGGGCATCAGAAACACTTCTACTTAAAGTCTGGCAAGCAATTTTGACCTTCATTTTTTCACGGGTCCATTGTAAATGTCTTCTCTTCATTTTAGTAGCTGCATGAAGTCCTTCAATGTTTTGAAGCTCAACCAAATCATGAAGATACTGCCATTTTATTCCTTTTTCCTCTGCATTTTCGAGTAATTGAAAGCTTCCAAAACAGTTCCGTATAAGCTTTAACATATGACATGGGTCAAGAAATATATAAACGTTCTGTCCTGTGACAGGATGAGGAAAATATGTAGTCAGATTTTCCACATTTTTGAAATTGGCTCCCAAACATCTTGCCATAGTTAAGTTGGCTGCAGCTCCGTCAAATGTCAAAGATGACACGATAACTCCACTTTCATCTATAAATTCCAAACAGCTATTCACAAGATTCGACTTCTCTTGTCCAGAAAGCCCATGGATTAAATAATATCCTACTGGAATCTTCCAGTGATCATTCACTGCAACTAACATGAAAACTAAAGCTTCCGTAGCCTCTGGTACTTGATCACTGCAGAAATTTGAGCCAATGTCTATATATCCGGTGAATTTTTTTCCTGTCCATTCCACTTGCTTCCTTATTGCCATTTCGTCCATAACTAAATTACAGATTATTTTTTTCTGTTTGAGAGAAGCTTCTTTGACCTTTATCTTCAAGGCTTCAATTGCCTCTTTGGTGAATCCTGGGCTACCATCAACACATTGGTACCATTTTGCAATTGTACTGGGATGAGGTAGAGATTTATTGAACTTCTCCCGAATATATCTATATGCCTTTGGAGAATAGAAATTCAATGTTAAAGCAAAGGCCCGCAAAGCTGGGGTATACTTCTGCCGTGTAGGTCCTTTGAGAACATTTTTCATGATCTCACCGGCACTGCCAGGTAATGTTTTCTGAAAAAGATGAAGATACATAATATACAGTAGCTATGCCCGCGGATTCGGTTAACAAGACGACGAATGTACCAAAAATTGAAAGATACGAAAAAAAGTCATTCTTGTTAAAAAAAAACAAATCTCATTATACAGGGTGACTCAAAAATACAATAACATAAAACCGATCAACAGCAAACAGCCTGATTTTGTCGTTTTAACGTCAAAATAATGAAATGATGAATAAAAACCTTGCCACAAATTGAAAAAATAAACATTTTTGCAAGTCCGCATCTTTCATAAGTGTACTTTATTACTTGTAGCTGTAATAGAATAATAACGGTAACAATAGTAAAATGCGTTGGAAAAACGTTTACGTACCCAGCTATTTTTTTAATGTTCATGAATTCAAATTTTCTTTAGTTAGTTCGGAATCAGAGTTCAGACAAGATTTGTTTTTTTTACAACTTCACGTTGTGACTGTTTTATCAAGAATTACTTTCTGATGTATATTTTAGTTTTTGGTTCATTTATTTGCCCTCTAGTTAAACTATATAAATCTTTTTTTATTCCAGAGGAAACATGAGATATTGGGAATATAACAAAGAAAACATGATCTATTAACTTACACCAATAATCATTTCCGCAGAATCCGATATGTAATTTTTCTCTTTGAGATGCTGAAGAAGGGACTCCAAACATTTCACTTTAGCCTTCAACCTTCTGTTCCTTTGATGTAAATTTGATATTTTTCTTTTCTGCTCCATAACTTTCTTCTTAGCAATGCGCCAATGATATTTTGCTTTACGAGGTGTTGAAAAGTCATCAGTTGATATTTCACCGACATATCTCTTATGACGAAGTATCCTAAAATTAATGATGATGATGTTTTTCATAGATGAAACTGTAGTCCATTTTTGATGCGTTATTCAGAGGTGGGCAAACTACTTAAAAAAAAAGTAGTTGAATATAACTACCTACCTACTTTAACAAAAAAGTAGTTCAACCCTGGAATGCTACAGTTATTTGCGAATCTTGCTACATTGGGGTACAACTGTAACGTAAAGAAAATATATCATTTAATTCTTTACGATACACGTTTTGCATCATACGAGTGGGGCAGCCAGACGCAATTTTGAACAATTGCTTACTACACTGTAGGTCAATTTTTTAAACAACAATGGCATCAGTAATTATTAGTTCTTTTTTTTTCCATAAAAGTATACATACATTATTTATTTTATCACATAATAATAAACAGTGGAAATATAAAAACAACATGAAAAAAGCAAAGTCACTCTGCTGCACCTTGATGCCATTCAGTCGTCTGTCGTTTTTCATTACTCTCAAATTGTATCTTATAAGAAGTGCGATGTCCACATTTTTTTTGTAGATTGCCTACCGATAAATTACAGAGAAAGATTCAATTTTGGTTGTTAGAATACAAGTTTTTTCCAAAAATTGTATTTTGCCATTTTTTGATACTCATTTAACAATAGAAAAAATAGTGAAACAATGAAGTCAAAAAAGAAACGTAGGTGACTTATCCAAAAGTGTCTTTAAATATCTGGAAAATGTCATTTGATTCAAGCCTCTTTCGTCATAACACTATAAGAAATAAAATCGTTGTCATTTTATTTGCATATTATGTACTCGGAATTAATTGAAATATCCTGTCCCAAAATACGCTTTGCCTTGAGGTTTTTTTAATGTGACAAAAGAGCACTAAACATTTTTTCAAAAGCACACGTAAATAAACCTTAGACATTATTATTATTATTATTATTATTAATATTGTTTAATACAGGATTTTCGAAATATGCAGTAATAGAGAACCTGCATCATTTTTTTTTATTGCTAGATTCATGAAAAATGAGGAGAAGGCAAGTGTTTTTCTTTTTCTTGTTACCTGAAAATTGACGGATAGCATGCTCAGTTCAAAACTTCAACAACTTTTGGCTAAAACATATTTGAACGAAATAAAAAAATACATATCGATTTTTTCGCGATTTTCTACAGTTTACAATAGAGAAAAATCGATTTTGTTTTTCATGCCAGTTCCCCATTGTTTTGGGTAGTGTACTTCAATCGAAAAAGTAATTTGGGTACAACTTCTTGTGTCATAAAACTACTTTAACTGTAACTACGTAATGAACTACATGAGTAGAAAACTTCCTACTGCCCACCTCTAAATTTTGTCACGATTGATAAAATGAACATTTCAAGGTAAAAGTTAGATACTATGGAACTTACATTTTCTTTTTGGGCTTGCTTTCTGGCATCCTTGGGTTTGTATCTGCAGGTTCAACATCGTTGGATAGTTCAATTTCTGAGGCATATTTTGTAGAACTTGTGTGTGTTTCAATATCAGAAGCACTTATAGTGCTGGATGATGATCCTAATGATTTCACTCCTAATGAAATGTCCTTGATGAATTTCAACCTAAAAGAATGATTCTGATAAACCAAAGAAAAATAAATATGCTACTGTCGACTTTTTTCTGATTTTTTGAAGTTCGGCTTTGGTTGGGTATCCAAACTTTATACATGGTCTCTTGAAAGTATCTCAGAGGTAGAAGTAGTCTGGATCACCCCAATGTTATCCTTGTTTTCTTACTTTGGGATTTCTTTGTGATTTTTCTATAATTTTAGACACCTCAGTTTATTTTGACTATAAGACGTGATAGATAAGTTAGATAAATGCTTGATTCTCATTTAAATATTTAGCTAAAACTTGGGATTAGCCAATACGACAAAATTGTACTCACATAACTACGGTTATAGCCAAAATAGACTGACCCCCAGTTTTTGCACAACAAGATATCTATTCGATAAGGTTATTGATTGGATTAGCATAATACAGTATGTCCGCGGATAAGGTTAACAAGAGGTGAAATAGAACAAAGATTGAAAGAGACGACAAAAAGTCGTTCATGATAAAAAAGTCTGCTTGCTGATAAAATTGGAGCTACACGATGAGAAAATTGATTTTTATTATAAAGGGCGTCTCAAAAATGTAAAAACATAAAATTGAACAAGATCAGTCATTATCCAGCCTTTTAACGTTAAATGATAAATAAAAAACCAGCTCCAAATTTGGTCCTAACCCTGAATCCGAATTTACTGAAGAAAATTTGAAAAAATTGAACAATAATTTTGCCTTCAACTACTTCCAAATTATGACTTTTGTTTGTACCTACAGCAACAGGTACTCATGTACATGCATAAAAGTCATAATACAATTAAAAAAAAATCCTCTTTGAATTAGTTGATAGCAATGGTGTTTGAACAGCAGCGAACAAAAGATCTCTATCAAGAATCCCATTTTTTTATCTTTGAAATACTGTATTGTATCTAATTAAGATCATGGAAATCTGACTAACACAAACCTTTTGTGTGGGGGGCACGTTTCTTCATCTGAGTCACTTTCACTACCAGTTATTACTGTGTCAGTAGTTGAGCTGAAACAAAATGATGACTATGCAGTGAACAATGTATTTTCTTTTTTTCTTCGTGATTCAATGATATGAGTCATACTCACGTACAGTGTTTCCATTTATATTTTGACACCCACCTACAGCTCTTATGAGTGATAGAAAAAAACTTTAAATACAAAAGTTTTAGGTTTTTCCACGTAGTATCTTTTGGTGAAAGCGGAAATAGAAAATTGATTTAACAACATTGGAAAAATTGATTTGCTTCTATTTTTTTGAATGGAGCACCATATAATGGTATTTGGTTCAGCGGTTTTTGCGCTATTCAAGTTCAAAGTCACATAAACTCACACTTCCTTGATCTTGGTATTGCTTAGATATGGTAGAATCCCAGATCAGCGTAATGTGATTTTATGTTACTTTGAACTTGAATAGCGCAAATACCGCTGAACCAAATACTAACATAATATTATATATTTGGAATCAGAAGAAAAAGATCTATCTTTCTAGCCAAAAATATACATGGTGTCACAATTAAAAAAATATGACTTTATCAATTTTTCCAATGTTGTAAAGTGGCTGTCAAACTCGTGTCAAATTATAAAAGGAAAACCCTATACCTTACTTATTGCATCAAAAATTACCATTTGAACACTACATACCCTGCTGAGTTCAAATCATCTTTCAATTGAACAGTTTCCTCATGTTCCTTTGATGTATCATGCCCAGAAGAAGCATTTGGGTTGGACGTGTATGATGGCACTGTTGGACATACATCTTTTTTCAAATATCTCAGAACAGAGGGTTTTATCATAAAATAATCATGATGGAAGTGGTCTGAACAAACATATGTATAGGGTGCTGATATATCAAAGTCTCTGCAATATTCATGCAGAATTGCTCTGATCCAAATTCTCCTCACATCTGGCTGCTTCGGAATTCTGAAAAATAAAATAGAGCAATAAATTCTGGTATTATATTTACTCAATGAAAATCATGCAAATTTGATTGACATGCTCTATGAGTTATGAAAATTAAATAATTAGGTTCTTATCCAAGTACATGGTAAATTATGTGTATGAACTTAAGTGAATAGAATCCACTTAAAATGAGAAAAAAAAAAAATTTTGAAAATTTGAATCGAGTAGGGGAATTTTTATTCAAAAACATTGGAATATCCAGGAGAATATCCGGATTTTAGACTATTACTCCGTGAACTGTTTGTGGAGAATTTATATTTACATATTTGTCTTGAACATTTAAAAGTTTTGATAATTTGAATTTTCTCAAAAAATGTTATTCCGCAAAATAGTTTTGGCTTCACGTGATGGGTGTGTCGAGTATCTTTGAGATCTCTGTTTAAAATATTGCTTGAGAAATTTAGTTTTTTATTTGCCTTTTTTTCAAATGAAGTATCGATTTTTAAAGATTTGCAATCGTGTCATCAAATAAAATTCAATAATTCAATAAGATATAAAAAATAAAGACCTATATTCATTTTGTCATACTCAAGTTTTATGTTTTGTGACAAAAAAAAACTTGTTATTCTCCAAATCCCAAAGATGATAAGTACGAAGCTGAGTACCGAATTCAGAAAAAAAACTTTTTTTTCTTTTCTCGAAAATACATAGGTTTTCTAATTTTAAATGGGAACCCTCATTTTTTATTCCACATTAAGATACTTTTTTGAAAATCAAGGATCGTTTATTATCCATGGCCATCTTTGTCCAATTGG
Source organism: Orchestes rusci (assembly GCA_958502075.1). Taxonomy (NCBI): domain Eukaryota; kingdom Metazoa; phylum Arthropoda; class Insecta; order Coleoptera; family Curculionidae; genus Orchestes; species Orchestes rusci. The sequence continues at coordinate 14,233,625 of OY293312.1, read as the reverse complement.
GAAATATCTGCGTTTTAGGACAAAATTTGACAATTAAGGGGGGTACTTTGAAGCTTTGTATCTCAGACACTATTAGACGTAAAACAATGGAATTTTGGGGGTTTCTATACAAAATGCTGGTCATTCACAATGTCTTGACAAATTATGAAAAACAAAAAACTTCATTTCTTTCAAAAAAACTCGGGTTTTTGAGATGAAATGCCCCATTTTTCGTTTCAGATATTAAAGTATCATTCACATAGGGCAAGGTAGAATTAACGTAGAAGTGAAGTATAAAATGTATGCAACACTTTTACCGCTGTCGTTCACATTGGATATTTGTGGGGTATCCTTTGGTGGTACGCATGCGCATGTCGTTTTCTTCAAAACAGATTTCCTGATATTTGTCTTTGTTGTTCCTCTTTCAAATTGCTGGGTAATTTAGCAAAACTTCGGCAAATTCTCTATCCAAGCTCTCCATAGCCGTCAAGTTCTTCGAACACTATATGATATGGGACAAATTTTGACAATTACAAAATGACAGGAATCGACCGTCATAAACTCGATTCTGATTGGCCCGATAAGAATTTGCCACACGCTTGCCCCAAAAAGTTTGGAGCTTGGTATCTTTCACCATGCCACTACTTCGCCACTACCACTTTAAATCAACCATAATTCTATGTGAACAGCGCATATGAAATGTACGCGCCAAACATTCTAATTCATAATTCACTTCTACCTTACCTCTACCTTGCCCTATGTGAATGATACTTAATTCTACAAAAAAAAATCTCTCGATTGACACCACATTGTCTTTAACCTAATTTCAAGTTATGGATATGGATATCAGCCAATAAATTGAGCTTAATTTACAAACGGGAACCTAAATGTGGAATACAAATTCAGGATTGTCATTTAAAATGAGAAAGTTGGTAGCTACTTCCGGTATAACCGGAAGTGATAGAAAACTGCCACTATTTTGAAAAGTAGTTCATGGTCGAGAACCTTTGTGTGTAAATTTTTATAAGCGTTCTATTATTGCTTTCCCATATAAGGCTAATTGTCCCCTTAGAAAAAAGACCCCACAGGGTAGGGCACGACAAACTTCCCACCCAGTCGTATTTTCACCACCTATCTGCTAACCCAAAAGCGGCAGTCACAGGTAGTCACAAAAAATTAATAAATACTAAAAATCTATAAACAATAAGAAATAGTAGCAACTTGAAACTTTAGGGATATAATCTTGACAAGAATACCTATCAAATTTTTCTTGAATTTGAAATTCTTGGGGTAGCTATCACTTCCTTTCAAGGGTTGAAAATATCAAAAAAATATGTCTCCTAAAAAATAAAAATTGATGTGTCCAAGCGATTTTCGATTAAGCACCCAACACCTGAGAAAACCTGGGTGGGAAGTTTCTCGTGCCCCACCATGTATTTGCTACCAATTTTATTGATGTCTTTCTATTTTGACCTCTACTATTGCTTGTTGCTCTATGAACGACAGGTGAAGAAACACCCTTTTGGTACTACGAATCAAATATACCACCTTGGAACATCGTTTCACAATTAATCATTTTTAATATGTATTTTTCTTTTTGAATCTATTTCCGTCTCAAGAAACTAACGAATTCCACAAATGTAACTCTTGGCTCTGTACCAACTTTTCATTGAACATCAGCTTTTAACAATATCTTGATATGTTATTCCTCTTTTTTTCCAGGACGCGCGCGGCAAGCGGCCCTTTAAATTATGGGACGGACAGCGTAGCGTGCGCAAGGGGCTGGTGGTGGGCAGCCTCGAGGAATTGGTGTCGCGCGGCAGAGACAAGTTGGGCGTTACTGCTCAGGAACCTGTGAGTATATCGACTTAATCCTTCTAGTTTCATCAATTCTCGTTTTTGAAACATTTCTGATAGCGTAACGGGCACTTGATAAGTCGAGGTCGACCGTTTTCTTTTTCTAATGCTTCCGCCCATAGCTCCTATACTTGTTGAATTTCTTGAGACCCTTCCAGTCTACAATAATAATTATTGATTTGAAAATTATACTCACTCGATACAAAAAAAAAATAATACAAAATGTCAGGAGTAACTTCCCTTCAATTTATGGAGAAACCATAGCTGGAAATTTGTGGGTGGAAACTTTTGCGCTCTTCGAATAATAAATTACTAGGTACACCACTTTTCATGGCAATCAAGTAGAATTCCTTTTCTGAGTTGTTCTTCTGTATAGTATGTTTAAAATGGTAGTTCTGGATGTTTTCGATTGTCAGCAAATGCCATAACCTGTGAAATTTAGAAACTGTGCACCATGCACTCAAAGTCTGCTAGCAGCGCTATCGCTACCTACCTAATTCTAATATGAAATGTAAAAAAAAGTGATTGTTTTAATTTTTCATGTCAGATTATGTGATTAGATAAGTAATTATCTAACTACATTCCTATCTCTATCTTCAGGGTGTCCCAAAAAGAATGCGACATGGTAACAGCAGATTACTTACAAAAACAATGTTGCGATTGAGTCCAATTTGTTTAGTTCGAAAATTCATATTAAAAAAGATAGTGTGCACCGTCTAAAGATATCTTTGGACGGTGTACTGGATATCAAAGGTGAATCCTAGTTTTTGATTTTTTTCAATAACTTTCGAAATAATTAAGTTATTTTGATAAAATTTGGTATATGAGGATCGTTTGACATGCGAAATTCAAATTCTGACCACTTACTTGTAGGAGGCGGCACTTATACACCTTTTTACTCATTCAAATTCAAATAGTCATCTTTAATGTATGCACATGTGCTTTATCTTTTTTTATTGAAGAATTGATTTTTCCGTTATATTTACAAAAAAAAAAATTCTTCAATAGGAAACATTTCAACAACAATCAAAATTACCATGATAAATCCCTTTTTAACGCCACCTATGACAATTTTCAGATTTTTCCATTCAAAACCACTTGATACTTAGTGAAATTATCTTGAAAAGGTCCTAGGCACTTTCACAAAGTAAGTACATCTTTTTTTTTGTGAATATGACGGAAAAATCAATTTTTCATAAAAAATACGAGTGCGTACAAAAAAGTTATGACCATTTGAATGAGTAAAAAGGCAAGTAAGATGTAAGTCGCGCCTCCCCACCAATAAGAGCTCTACCAAGGTCAGATTTGAATTTAACAATCCTCACATACCAAATTTCATCAAGATAACTCTGTTATTCCAGAAGTTATTTCAAAAATCAAAAATTAAAATTTAACTTTGACACCCTGTATGTCTTTTGATAGTAACTTTCAGACTAGAAAAATTGGGGTCTATCGCAATATTTTTTGTAGGGAATCTGCTGTCAATTTATGTTCGATTATTTTTGGGACACGCTGTACATGTTCTAAAGCTATACAGGGTGTTACAAATTTGAGTGTATGCATGGGGATCTCGTAAACCGTAAGAGATACAAGGTCGGTTTAATTGAGGCAAAGTAATGCAATCTCAATCTCAAAAAAATGCCGCTTCGAAACATGGAAAACCCCGATGACCTCCGGAGATATCCGACAATAACCGATTTTTTCCAAATTCTTTTTTATTCTGTCCTGAATTTATTTGAAAAGATAATTGAAAACGAATAACACCTTCTTCTGCTCTTCAATAGCATGGTAGAAATTGAAATCCGATGTTTTGAATTCTTCGCGACCATCATCAACTTTTTTTTCAAATACGAACCCAACTTTCTGAATTGATTTTTAGATAACTCTTCGCCCCGTGTAGAAAATGGTGCATCACAATTTATATTCTTTTTACATTTTTTATCTTATTCATAATTTTCAATTATTTTATTTTTAGACGTTTCAAACCTGGAGCTTCTTTATTCAAGCTAAAAGAGTCACAATCCATTATTGTTACCCTGACTACGATCCGCGTGACACGTTCTAAAAGGATCAACAGCTTTGGGTTTTGATAACTCTCCTATTTACTTTCTGCAATGTTTCAAAATGACAAGTGTGACATATCATTATTCTCAAGAAGCAAAGAGTTATTCAAAAATGAAAAAAAAAGTAAAGGATGGTTGTGAGAACTCGAAGCGTCGGTATTCCATTTCGACAATGCTATCTTGAAGAGCAGAAGAAGTTGCCATGAGAATGTTGATTACTCAACTCAATAAATACTCGATCAATTCAAAGTAACTTTTTCATATTTTATAGGTGCGGCTTGTTTTGGAAGCGGATGGTACACAAGTTGAGGACTCCGAGTACTTCCGTACACTTCCACCAAATAGTGTTCTTTTATTATTACGACCCGGCGAAAGGTGGCTACCCGCGGGGGTCGATGTTATTCGGGCAGGTGAGTTAATAATTTTTTAAAGGGTCATCATATAAAATATTCAACTCCATACAACTTTGTTTCATGTAACATTCATATAGTACTAATCAAATATACCGAGACTAACAAGTTAACTAGATCATTGCTCATCCCTTCTTTGTTTTAGTAGTCTCCGCCATTCCTCGCATCGTATGCGAAACTATCAATGCCCTGGAGTTGCAGGATGAGACGCCCTCGTGGAAAATTATGGACAACAAGGTTAGTGCCGCGTTTCTCGACAAATAGGTATATTGTTATGCCTTATCTTAATAAATGAAATCGGTGGAAGAAGGTCATACAAAAATCTCCGGTACAACTCTGTTTCACTCATGAAGGACATTTCCTGAACCTCGACTTCCTACCCCGCGGCACGAGAACTGCTTCGGACTCATTACCACCTGAGAACATTCAAATACACTGACTTTGTCGCTCTACCACAGTCGAGTAATAGATCAAATATCTCGCTCACAGTCTGTTAACGAGAAGGTTCCTAATGATTTTTTCCAGAAATATCTATTTATTCATCCATCTTTATTGTCTCTTTCAAGGTAATTCTCCTGGATATAATACACAACTTGTACCACTTTGCATAACTTCAAAATAATATTTCTTATTGGCCTTACGACCTTTCTGGCAGAAACTCACGATGCACCTTGATATTTTAACAATTTTTTATTCGTTACAATAGCGTGGTGAACGTAAAATTCATAATAGATTGAACTTGACGTGTCTTTTTCGGTCTTAGCTTTTTTGGGTGCTTGCATTGGTATTATTGATGAGGGAAACTCGCAGCTGGACAGTTAATTTAAATATCTATATCACGCCAACGTTTCACAACGGATCTGTTGCATCATCAGGGCTTTAAACAATGATAAAACGTAACACTTTATTTCCTTTTTTAGATAACATCATATAAAACAAAAAACAAGAAAAATTATACAATATTAACACACTTAAATGACACAAGTTATATAAAATGTATCTTTATTAATTTCATCTTTGATGATAATGTTTTCCTGGGAAATTGGATAGTTTGAGTTGTGATCCGGGTGTTTTGTGTTATTGTTTTAGCCATTGAATTTGCATCAACACTCATCGGTGTTAGTTCAAGGATGGCTGTTCTCGATGTTGCTGATGAATAATTATTGGAGTTTAAGCTTGGGATGAAATGCGTTACCTATTTTTAAATTAATAAACTAATCAAGTATCAAACCAAACTTAACACAACAAAGAGAAATATCCAAAAACGATGATGATGATGTTTCATTTTTGGTGTTATCATTTCCAATCTCCACGACATCTGCGAAATCTGTAATATATTTTTTTTTATTACAAACTCACTTAAACGAATTGCGGAATTTAATAATTCGTGGTGCCTGCTATGATATTTCTTTCAATACAGGGCCGCGTCACAGTGGTATTACACTGGGACCAGCGGCCGGGACGGGGTCCAACCGATGTACCGTCGCCGGCCAAATTCTCGCCGAGTAAACGGCCGGCGGGGGCGATGCCGACTGCTGCTGCCAAGGGCCCGCCATCGTCTCAAGATGGATTTACACCTCCTCGAAGGGCCAGCCCGCAGATCACTGTGATAAACCACGATGAAGTAAGTTTACAACGAAGTTGTCCAAACACCAAACCAAGAATACTCGTTTTCTAGATAAGACCGTTAAGCGCTCGTCGTACTAGTTCATTGGAGGCACCTGTTCATGTGCACACGCCGGAGTGTGCGCATCATGCGCATCTCCCCCGCGCAGGTAGTCCGCAAAATGGCACAATAGAGTGCGACTTCCATTGTTGTGCATTGCACGAAGAAGGGCGACGCATTGCAGTACATAAATCAGTAGCGACGTCGCCAATTCAAGATGCCGGTTCGCATCAAGCTCAAGCCTCTCCCCAACCAAGACACGTCCGTTTTTTAGGTAATATATTAATTTTTAATTCGTAAAGCGTAAAGCCATGAACAATTATTATTGTATGCATGGTGAGCGTAGTATTTCAGATCAATACCTCTGCGATCTTTGAATGAAAAACTGCATTTTACTGATGTAAGAATATACCAAGAGGAAAAAACGTATGTTTTCTTGACAAGAAAACCGAGTGAATCACGACATTGAACACCATTCCTAGCGATATTTCATTAAACTTGTTATAGACAATAAAAAATCCTCACCTGGAAAGCAGCAGAGAATGAAACAAGAAATAAAAATAGCACATGGATAACACTGCGGGTTCATAGGCATCCTAGGAAAGACAGAAAAACTGTGAAAAAAAAACTAGAAAAATCTGTGCCTTTTAGCTATCAACGGCATTTTTTTTATCAACATTTTCGAATCTAACATATCCAAGTTTCATCTACGGTAATCAATCGGCGCTGAAACTATGATTTATTCGGCACTAATTACGTCAAAAGAAAATTCGAAAATGTTTTCAGTCCAACGAGAGAAGACTATGTACGAATCTTGATCTACTTTGATGAAAGCACGTCATTCGGACATATTCTATCTTCATCACTTTATTTCTACGTCCGTTCACTATTGTTAGACGAACTTTGGCGTAGTTATCCCAGTGGTTGGTTTTTGGACGTTACAGGCATCGTCTACCGAATTGGTACGGCCACGTTCAGATTCAGTTTCACAAATTTTCATAGGGTGCAGAAGGGTAGAGTGTTCCAGTACACAGGGTCGAACTCATCTTTGATATGCCTATAGGCGTTTTGCCTTGAAATAAAATGAATGACGGCTGAATTTTCACAAAAACCTACACATCGAATCATTCAAACGAATGTCAAACCACCGCACATCCAAGCTTTCATTGCGGCTAGCGCTACACGTAAGATCATAAACTTTCCAGACTACCCTAGTAATGACATAAAGCACTTTTTCAAATATTTAGGGAACACTTTATGCTTGAGTTTGAGAAGAAGGTTTTAATCAGCAAATGAAAGTTATTGTTTATTACTTACCTAAACACATAATATAATCATAAATATCATAGAATAAAATTCAAAATGATTCAATGATAACAAAGTACAATAAACTGGTTCTTCAATTGACATCGCATTGTTCTGAAAATGAAATTTTATTCCAAGATTCCAAGTAGGAACAGGTGCTGTCAAAGGAATCAGCCTTTGTCAATTTGTTCAATGTTCAGCAGAATTATAATATGGCAGATTCAAGTTAAGATTTGATGAGGATGACGTGGACGTGATCTAATACCTTGATCGAAAAGGTTAGTTGATCGGAAACTTAGTATGTATTGTTCACATATGTGACATCTGAAAACTTTAGGCGGTGAAGAGTATTCTCTACTACTGAAGACTGGTTTATCGGAAATAGTCCAAGACGAAATCTGACATGAATACTGCAAGCGCACGGCATTCTTCCGTTCATGGTGAACTCAGCCTTTCTGTGCAGCTGGTACCTATTCGTTTAGTCAGGATGTGGAACTTCTCGAAGGCCTACGAATAGGTCACTCCATAATCAATAGTTGGAAATGATATTTGCAAAATACTCAGTTTGAAGCTGTCAAAATATTTAAAATAATTTTCAAATAATTCTGATTTATTTGTCTGTTGACTGTTGCTACATAAAGTGAAAGTTTCTCAAATTTGCCAAAGAGAAAAGGAGTGATGTATTCAGGGAGTGCACTTTAAAACTCATTTCTAATTACACACATCGCCAAACATCTTGGACCAACCAACAAGCAGATATTAAAAATCTGGTCACATAAATAAGTACTCCATTCTTCTTCCCAGTTTAGGTATAGGTACTCAGACTTTTTTTCTTGTCATTGTGCTTTTTTGACCTCTGAAAGAAAAAAAGGCAACATTGCTGGTTTTTCAGTGGTTTAAGAAAAAAATGGATAACTCCATTCAAAAGAGTGGAAAAAATTACGCCGATCCTGGAAATTACACTACGATTGACAATTTTATAGCCTAGATATGCGGTTTTAAAGTTGCTTAAAACAATACATTTCTCAAGCTTTCAGCCGAAATTGCCAATTCTTGACATCTTTCAGATTGCATATCTAGTCTATAACAAGTTTAATCATAGTGTTATTTTTAGGATGGGTATAATTTCTACCCCTCTTTCGAATAAATAGTTATTCAGTTTCTTCTAAAACCACTTTGAAAAAACCGGCAATAGTTTTTTTTTTCATCTTTCAGAGGACAAAAATCCACAATGACTTTTCAACAAAAAAAAAGTTATGTGACCAGATATTTAATATCTGTTGAAATGGGGGTTGAAACATGGGGGATCCAAGACTTTTGGCGATGCATGTGTACTTACTATCGACGTGTTGGAATTACATTCAACAGAACTTTACTTTATCCAAACTTTTGAGTTTTCCTATAGAATGACCAAATATTTTGCAAACCTGATTCCCGATTATTGATTAAATTGTGATGTTTCTCATGGAGAATGTTTTTTTTTGTAAAATTAATAATAAAGGAAGTTTCCATTTGTTGCCAACTTTTCCAGACATGATGTCTAATTCATAATACACTTTTTTTCCTGAATTCAAAATATATCCTTAAACATTGTACACCAAACGTACGCGGTAATACATTATCTGACCGAAGCGCGCTTCGTTACTATTGGTCCGTGTTTACAATCTGGGTGAATGTAGAATGGTCATATCGAGAGAGTGAACGATCACGTCCATATACTTCTCCGTTTACTTCTCTCGAAATGACAGTTCTATCGGTCCCAGAATTTCTGTGGAGTGCTATGTATGTAGCTCCGATGAATATGGGTATCCTATACTTGAATTTATTCACTCGCAACTAGCTATATGACATCAATTTGTTCGGCGTAAGGCGGTTACCACCCAACGATACGCGACTGCGACGAGCGTAGGTATGCAGTTCTCTATATGAAACATGGCGGTGTCTCGTCGTTCGCACGTGTCGTGCTGTGGTCGTCCATCCCCAACTTATCCCTGCTTCCTGGTTTTTCATTACTCCTTAGGTTCCGTGTACAGAGTTTAGATATTTGCGAAGCGTGTCAAACACACTGATTTAAAAAAAAAATAACACTCAATCTTAACAAGAAACAACGAATGATCTGAAAATAGGCAACCGATACGGTGCATTTTCCAGACGTTGAAGGTGACGGCCGAGGCGGCAGTGGACGCCTTTCCGAACATGAGTCCTCCGAATCCGAGACTGAAAACACCGTGATGGAGGATGAGGCCGTCACCTCTGAAAAGTTCCTGTTGCTTATCGATCAACTTAGTGTCGACCAGAAACGCCATTTAAGCATTAAGGATATCGGCATCATTTTGGAAAGGCTTAGTTCCAAAATCCTGGATGTCGAGCGACTAGATCGGGAGAGCGAGAGCGATGACTGTTATAATTGGACCATTAAGGTAAAGTTTTTCCATCTAATTCCATATTCAGTTATTCTAGTAGGACTCGAGTAGCCGGGAGATAATCGTAACCTCATGAGAATAGAAACAAATTATCCAAATCTCGAAGTGGATGAATGAATGACCCACGGTTCAGTTTAACGATTCTATGGATGTCAAACAAAAGGATGTTTAGTAAAAAAAGTGTTAAATAGTTACTGGGTGACATTGAAACGGTACAGATTGTCATTAAAACGGTGTAAATTCAGAAATATACTCTCAGAACAACAGCGTAAACACAATTTTTAGTTTTATAGGTTCGTTGATGGTTTTTAAGAATCATAGGAAATTTATGGTCCTGTCAAGTTTGAAAAAAGATTATTGATCAAAAAACAGGTTACTGGACTAATGGATATTTCAATTCTTCCTGCAATTTTGAGCAAAAATTGTTATACACATAATGTTCCTGAATTCAACCGTTTTCGAGTTATCGCGTTTTAAAAATGACATTTTTGCATGTCTGACATGCTATAAAACTCAAACGGTTCAAGATAGAGAGAACCGGACTGCACTTTCTGGTCATCTGGTCTTGACTTTTCAAGAGCTATCTAGAGAGGCGTGTTTTTTTCCCACCAGACGTTCACCAGGTGAAAACATGATGCCAGCAAAGCGTTATTTTATTCGTGGTGGAAGCGAGTGCGTGATGGCACATCACACCCCGTTTTAAAATAACTGGTGGATTTCATTTGGTGAAAATCTGATTCCACCAAGTCCCACCAAAGAATTTATGTGATTTTTTGGTAGATGGAGCACACATAACCTGAAAATCATTCTATTGTCAATAACTGACACAATAATAATTATTATTTTGTAAACTTGAGGCTTGATTATTGAGCAGATATTGAAACAAAAATTAAATTGAATTTAGAAAAGTGATCAAGATCAAAAATGTTGATAAGTACTGTTGCTTCAGAGCTGCAGCATCTACTTTGAAAACCAATATTGAAGATCGTTTCTTTCTTTAATATAATATGTATATTGTTAGAAAATGATTGGTATAAAATTCAAAAAAAAAAAGAGTTCAATCAAATAATTTTGAAAGGGATGAAAGCATAATATATAGGTATTCATGATTGAAATTTGGTACGGATTTCATTCATTTACGTTGTAAAATGACAGCACAAGTCAGAAAAGCAGGTCCGAGGTTATGTACTTGCTATTATGATTCACCAATGCGTTTTTTTTTATTGTGGTGTTTCCACCAAGGAGATGCGAAAGGTCATGTGACAGGATCAGCTGATGCAACAGTAAATTTTTTGTGGAAATCCACAGAAAATTTTGGTGGAAAAAAAAAACACGCCCGAGACATAAAATTGATTGTCGAAAAATGTCAAAATGGGTCGGAAAAAGTTGACAGTTGACAGTACCTTCTATTCAAATGACAAAATAGCTCTTGAAAAGTTAAGATAATAAAGTACAGACCATTTTTCCCTATCTTGTACCGTTTGAGTTTTATAGCTTGTCAAAGGTACAAAAATGTCAGTTTTAAAACGGGATATCTCGATTAAGGTTGAATTTAGGAACAATATTTGTATTACAATTTTTGCTCAAATTGAAGGACAAATTGAAATATCGAATAATATATAGGACTTCATGACCGACTCTGTATATTCCAGTTTAATAAGATAATATGTAGATTTTTGAGAACCTCACAACTTTTATATGAGACCAGTCCTTGAATTTTGAAACATGTCTAATTATTCTGTAGTAAAACTCCATGATAAACTCTCCCAACTATCCTTCGTTGTTAATTCATCTAAATCAATTTTAAAGCGACTGATCACCGTAGCGGACCAACGAATTCAAAAAGTCTGACCATCAGTCTATTTCAATAGAACTCTGGCTGTATAAGGTTTCAATTTCATTTCTTAACTATAGTAGTGTCCGAACAAGTTCAACTCTAGATTTTATCCATAGTCCAAAAAATATTGTTTCGATACCTTTTTTTTTTAATTGTAACATTTTTCTCAGGCAACAATCCGTGGGGCTGATATGCGAGAGTTGGGCGTCATCTACAACGGTAACTATTACGCGATTTCGGAACATCCGGGCTATCGTGAAGAGAACGAAGGAATGCTGGAGGAAGCCGAAGAGGAAGAGGAGGAAGAGGATCGACTTTGAATGCCACTGCCAAAAATGCGCACAATCGAGGAGTGCGCGGTGCGCACATATCGAACTTTACGTCACAGCGTATGGAACAATAAGCAATTTCATTATCCGAGGATGTTACACAATCGTTACAAGACCATTCAGAGAGCAAAGATTTGCTCTTTTAAAATTACGCATCACATTGATGCTGACAGGCAGATCGTAGCTTCAGTTTTTATGAAGCTAAGGTTGTGGTGGTGCAAGTGTTTTGCAGATTGTTCACTAAGCTGTGCGTTTTAGATTGAGGTGGTTAAAGTGCAATAAGTATGATCAGTAAAATCGAAGTCCATTGATATTCTACAAACAGTGAAATGGCGTTTGATTGTTATCGGTTTCTTGTTCTCTAGTGAAAAGAATCAGGCTTGATCAATAATTCATTTCAGAATTGCAAGTTCAAAAGTTTTTCAAGTTAAAATCATCGTTCAATAAATCGAAATAATACAGCCAATTTGTAGAACAAGAAAATCTGATAACACACCATAGCATAATCATGTAGAATATTGTAAAAGTACTTGTCGACATGGAAGTCAAATTTTTGTTACATTTTTCCAGTTGCCCTCTAGAAAATCTCAATATTATCGATTTTGTGATAAGCCAAAGAAAAACTCAATAGAAAAATATAACAAAAATCTGGCAGTACATTATACAATGAGCTGGATACAAATTATACACTGTGCTCAAGGACTTTGTAATAGTTAAAACTTGTTTAAAATTAAATCATTCCACCTAAAGACAGTGTGACGGTGAAGACACTCGAATAGTGACATAACGCGTCCCAAGTACCGCGCATAGACTCAACTACTTTACAAATCGCTTTATACTTTTTATAATAAGTGTCAAATAAGTCGCGAATAGTCGAATTAAGATTAATATTTCTAAGAAATTGATAGGAAAAAGTTCACATAGAAAAAAATATTTATAAAGTTATTTAGATGATTAATGAAATATTTATAACTGAGTTACGATTGTATATTGCTCAATGCTAATTTGTTCTTTGATATTTACAGTTGTATATTTGTCAAAATTTTGAGTGGCCCACTTATACAAGGTGTCAAATATTCCGTCATTTGGGACACCCTAAGTTTTTGTTGACCTCCAGTACAGTGCACTTTTTCAATGTATACGCCTGAGAATATGGTGGATTATGTTCTCGATATTTTGTATAAGTGACATGAAACTACAGTTTAGCACTTGTGCCAAATAAAAAATGGTGTTTTCAAAAATGAATCATGGTGTTCAATCGTTTATTGATCAATATTTCTGACGGAAAACATCCAGATAATAGAAGCAGTCGCTTATTTAAAATGACAATTGAAAAAAGAATTAGTTGAAATTTGAAAGAGAATCAAACATATTATTCATTTTTGAATCCAGCGACCATTTATAACAGATGGCTGTATATTTTAACTGAATACGATTAATTATTGTAATGCGGAATGAGATGACGTAATACTGTGCCAATTTACTCTCTGAATTTTCATTAGTGTACTCGACATTCATATGACAAATGTACACTGACCGCATTCCAACATCGTTGTTTTTGGAAATGTTTTAGTGTAATGATTTACTGCTATACTAACTATGGAAGGGTTCATTCCATTATGCCAAAATTGCCAAACATACACTGATGCGGGCAATGTTTATTATCAGTACAAGCTCATCACACCTTGACTGCCAAATGAATTATGCCAATATGTATAACTGATAATTCTACCTAAATTACTTATCTTCTTACTTACTGAAACATTGCCATAAACGAGAACGATTCATTAATTTTCCAAAAATGGAAAAATTATGTAGGTCTATATTAGATATATCTAATCAAATGGATTCCTGGGGCTCGGACTTGGCCGTTGAACAACCTAAATTTGAACGTGATTTCGTGAGCCCCCAGTAATACACTGCCAAGAATACTGCTCGATAGTTTGAAGACGAAGTGGATTGAAAATGTTATTCAACGGCAACACAGGTGAGCTTTGAACAATCTTGTAAATATCATGAGATATAAATACATTATAATGTATTGTATATTTTTCAATCAATTGAACATCAATATCTCAAAGAAAATATCAAATGAATTACCTATAATACAAGAAATAATACACAAAATCATGAATACTTAACATGAAAAACAAAATGTTCATGGGTATTTTGTTTCTCGGTTTTCAGATGTTGCAGTAGTCTTTTCTCATTTTCGAAAATGATTTTAACGCACAGACTTAACATAAGATACCAACTTGAACGTGGGCGTTGCGAGGAGGGTGGGTGTAGTGCATTTGAGGGAAAATACACCAAAATACTCAATTATGTGAACTTTAATTGGTCAAGATAACGACATCAAGGTTGTCCAACTTTTTTGTGTGTTCTAATATTTCTATAAAACTGAACATATACTCGTTTAACTTCTTCAAAACTTTTTCGATTATTTTGGAACGTATCACCTATCTGGTAAGAGGATTAGCTTATAGTCCAGGAGGCAGTGACATTTTTTTTTCGATTTATTTTCCCAGTCGCTGTATTTGTATGACTGTTCTTTTGGTGACGAAAAACAAAAAATTTTGAGTCTGGCTAACATTTCTGGATGGATTCAAAAAATGAGAAATTATGGCCACTGTCCCAGTCATAGATATTCAACATTTGCTAAATAAGAACATAAACTTTGTCTGGCTTATCGCAGATAGTGGAAAGTGAGTCTGGCATTGGTCTTGCTGAGAATTTGTGGATTCAACAATTGTCATTTGCCAAAAATATTATCAATACACACAGAATCGTCAGACTATTTTTTTTACTCAACTTCAGAATCACTCTTACTGATGGGACTGTTTTCATCACTGAAAAAAAAGGGAGAAGAAACGATAGAACATACGTTCTGACGCATTTCTCACCAAAACCCATCATACCTAAAACCCCCTCCTAAATACAAATGAATTTTGCTTAGAATAACTAAAGCTTCATTCACAACCAGCCAATTACAATAACAATTAAACTTGAAATTAAAATTAGACGTAAGGCATGAATTTGATCATTCAGAAAATTAGTACCCAACGCCCCAACGCTACAGCAAGTGAAACCAACAGTTTTTTTCAGAATTGCACTACTTCTCTTATCGACATCATATTATTTTGCGTAATGACGATCTATGAGCAAAATTATGTTCACTCTATTTGATGTTAGACCATTTATTGTTATTAGTTTTTACTTGCGACATCAAGCGCGCACGCGCAGACGATTTACAATTAGAATAAGTGGCAAATGTTTGGACTTTGCAAGGTATCAATTCTATTTGTGATTGTAAGTATAATCGGGGACGTTAATTTGTCGGTTGTGAATGATAATGTTATTAGTGACATGCCAAACTCTTAACCACTTATTCTAAGTACTAATTGTAATTGTAATTTGAAGGTTGTGAATTTAGCTCAACAGAACGACTTTATCCATGTTTGCTGACTGGGAAATTGTGTACCGAATATCGTCACTGCCTTCTGGATTATTACGTTCGCGGAGCGCATATCTTATCTAAAAGAGAAGGTCTGCGTGTTATTTCCTTATTCGGCTCTTCTACTCAGTACTCGGCCTCTAAGCCTATTGACCCTGGAGACTCATTAATTCATCATTATTCATTCTACAGGGTGGACCAACGAAAAGGTCCCACCCTTATTTATGACTTTCCTGGTATATTTGGGGAAAAACGCTCGGACACGTCAATTTTTATTTTTAGGGGGACGTCTTTTCGTGTATGACTGTATAATACAGGGTGTTCCAAAAATAAGATATCGCATCACACTTGACATTTTTAAATGGAAACCCCCATTTTTTTTTCTATTTTTGAATTCTCCATGAAGTTTTTAGTAACTTTTGTATAATACAGTTTATACCTATCTTCAACCGTTTATTTAAAAAATTTAAACAAAAATTAATTACTTAGCTATAACGTGTCAAAAAGTCAATGTGGTAATAAATGTTGAAAGTGGTGTCCGTTTACCTCCATGCAATAATAAAGATTTTGCTCAAATCTATTCCTAACATTTTAAAGGATTTCAAAATTCTTTGCACTGTTGAGCGTGTAAATCCTGAAGAAGCAGCCAGACCACGAGTACCTTGGGTGTTGTCAAGAGCCACGTGTCCCAAAACTGTTATTTCTCTGGCTTCATTTCTAATTGGACGATTTTCCTGATTTCGGCGAATATTGAATACAGATCCAGTTGCTTCATATTTTCTTATTAATTTAGCCACATACTTTTGGTTAATAGTTTTGTCTGGATGTAACACATTAAACAACCGGGCGGTAGTTCTTGCAATGCTTCCGTTTTGATAATATAGTTTCGTTATTTCGACCCTTTCTTGAATTGAATAAATCATTGCAAAATATTATGATAGAACTAGGCAACTTAACGATTTCAAATCAAAGATAAAGTTGTTCTATGATTTACGATGACATTGACTGATGCTAAATTTCTTGCTGGTATCCGTTATTATCATTTTTTCCCGTACGATCCATTATTATCAGTATTAAATTAAATGAGGTGAATTTTATGAAAAATTCAAATAACTTTAAAACGGTTGAAGATAGGTATAAACTGTATTATACAAAAGTTACTAAAAACTTCATGGAGAATCCAAAAATAGGAAAAAAATTGGGGGTTTCCATTTAAAAATGTCAAGTGTAATGCGATTCTTATTTTTGGAACACCCTGTATTATACTGCCATACACGAAAAGACGTCCCCTCAAAAATAAAAATTGACATGTCCGAGCGTTTTTCCCAAAATATACCAGCAAAGTCATAAATAAGGGTGGGACCTTTTCGTTGGGCCACCCTGTATAATTGCGATGATAGTCAACAAAATGATTATTTTAGTGATTTTCCTTTGCGATAAAATGTGAAAGCATTATGTTTCCACAGAGCATTACTTCAGAATGGCCATCCTCTACCCATCCAGCAATCGCCCACATCAATCGGCATCTGCACTTCGTCATCAAACTACACCCGATCGTCCCGATTTTGGGCATCGGCCTGGGAGCATCGGGACTTCTGGCCGAAATTGTAACTTTTCGACCGTTATCCCGGGTCGCGACACACTGCCCTAATTGCAGCATATGGGCGGGTCAAAACAACAGTCAGCTACTAAAATAAAGTCAAATTGGAAAAGGTTCATTTGAGATCATCTTAAATGATGAAAACAAGGATTTTTTTGGAAAAGTATGCATTCCAAAAGAGTGTGCACTGCGCAGATTTTGTTGATTCAATTCAATTGTGGTGAACAGAAGTACTGAAAAACACTCTCATAAAAAACGCCAAGATTGATTTCAAGAACAATGGCCATAACACTCACGTTCGGAAACTAGAAGCTAGAAAGTGAATTTTGAAAATGATTTTTTTTTTGAAGACTGTTTTAACGGCTTGAACAAAATGATTTTTTTTTTGAAGACTGTTTTAACGGCTGTTCAGAATACAACTTGCCAATAAACATCTAAAGTTCATCATAACAAGTTTCAAACATTGTTTGGTTGGTTGGGATCTGGATTTCTTGAATGAGGCATCCTTCTATAAAAAATGCAAGATGATATGAAGGCATATCCATAGAATTCTTGGCTTATCATTGGAATCCATTTGAAGTTTAACCCTATTTCTATCATCGTCACATCTCAAGCAATGGTTCTAGTTCAAGGACAGCACACACATTAGATCAATTATTTAGTTTCCATAAGAGTTATACTTCATTATAAAAAACACACCTTCATAAACCAGTATGAATATCCTATGTGATTCAAATACTCCGAGCATAATAATTGGCCATACAATCACCCCAATAAAGCCAACTCCTTTAGTCCGACCATGTTAGCATAAATCCTGCTTTCCAAGACAATCAATCTGTTCAAACTTAGAGGACCAGGTTTAAAACTGTGAACCGCTTTACAATACTCACAGAGAGTTCTTCAGTGTAGAGCAATTTACAGATTCGCTGAAAGTTGTACTGATTACTGATTACTGAAGTACAGGCGCTACGAGTTTCGGGCTGTTGGCCCCGACACCGCAGCCTCTAGTTGGGCTTATTGTATCTTCTCTGTGCCTGTCTCTCAGTCGAAGAGCTCCATTGCCCGAATAAGGTTTATGACTCGTTCTACTGTTTCCCTGTCCGTCCTTCGAGGAGTGGTTGTGAATTCCCCATTATCTCTTCTCCAGTACGCCAGCGCTTCACATTCGAATACAATGTGGGAGGCTGTTTCCTCCTCCTCGGCTGAAAGTTGTAAGTTTTTACCCATCCCTTTTTCCCCGTGACGAAACAGCTTTTTGGAAAAAAAAATGGCACTTCCAAAATGACTAACGACGGAAGCTATCATGGACATGATTGATTTTCAGTATTTCCGGAGGAAACTTTGAATCTATTTTGTTCCATCATATATTTATACTATATTCACTACAACAACTACAGCCCACCTCACCGCTCTCCCCTCATTTCATTATTTCTTTCCGTGGCGCAGTTACAAATCCCTCTGCCCAATAACCTGTTAATAGGGGTTCAAGTTCCTATTCTTCATTAGTTTACTCCACATTCACAAAACAAAAAATAATTTCCAAAAATATCCAATGGTCCGCTATTGGTTTAAGGATTTGAATAGTCCGCCTTTTAACAGTCGTATACATAGACATTCTGCTGCGGCTATACACTACTATGTTTCTGTATTGAGATAAGGAAAAGAATTCCAAAGCTACAAGTGGTTGTCCATTCCTATTTTAATGAAAGCACTCTCTTGCTTTTACTTTATACCAAATCATTTAATTGGTACATCAAATTTTTTTATTTTTTTTTTCGAATTATGTAGGTATAAACTTATTTCAACATTCACCTAACAAGTTAGATCGGTAGTTAATCAAAGTGTTAACCCCTGCGGACTCTGTAAGCTACCTGTTTTCAGAATTTCCGAAGAGGAAGGCGTAATAAATATTGTTTTCTTCTCTTGTCTTTCGGGATAACAAAGTACCATTACCGGTATTTTTTTTCACTCCTTTTGCAATATTAAATAAATTGATCATTTCCTTCTTTGATACAGAATAATAAAAACATAACTAAATATACTGAAACTTGACCCGTCCAAACTGCAATTATTCTTCCTTTGCGTTCTAGATTAAGGCTTTAGGGAGACAGACCTTGTGATCGGGAGAGAAATAGTACATTTGCAGCTTTTTAATTGTCCAACAATGGTGCTTTTCTATGTCTTCTTGGCTGACTACGCCTTTATGATCAAAAACGGCGGATTTTATTATCAACCCTTCACTCAGAAATAGCACTATAGTACAAAGAGGCAACTGTTTTTGTCCGAGTCGATCAGGAAAGCTAGTTGTTACAAGTACTATGGTGATATTATGGATTTGTGTGTAACAAGAATGTTGACCGATTATGCAAAAGCACTGGTTTATATGTCGATTATAACAATATCGAGATAATAGGTAAAGAAGTTGATATTACTTTCAAGTGAGCCAGTGTTTTCGAATAGTTTGATATTATCAATTCCACCAAAGGGTATATAATAACTTTATTTACGTGAAGTATTCGGTATTCATAGGATTATTAATAATAAAATAATATGAAACATGATTCTTTTGTACAGTTACCCAAAAACTTACTGTAAACTAAACATAACTCTTTTCTAATGTGTAACTAGTTAATTTTAATGTTATGTATAGAATACCCGTTTATATTGTTTCCAAGATTATCATCACTATTGTTGTAACAAATTACCGCGTTTTGTAATGCATTTGATTTTATATAAAACGAAATGTAATTTATACATTAAATCGAATTAAAAAAAGGTAAAATAAGTACAAATCTCAGTTTTAGAATATTGGTATGTTAAAACTGCACTGATCATATTTGGTAGCATAATCAATTGTCGACTGATGTTTCAAGATTGATTAGTATGACAAAAATTGCAAGTTTTGAAAGGTTATCTCAAAAATATTTCATAACTTGAAAGCCGACCACGGATAGTGAGCTTGAAAATATTATTCAACAGTATACGTAAAACTGCATTCAATCAATAATATTAAAATGACCTCAATACAAATCGTGAACATGATTTTGGGAAGGGGTTGGTTTCCTATTATTCTCCATGATCTTGGACCGATCATTCAACATAGCGAATGACACAATCAGATAAGATCAATTTCATCTGTCTCTAACTTTTCCACAATGATTTTTTTAATAGATGTTGTTGATATAATTCAGTGAGGTCAGTCACATACAAAAAAAATACTGGTGATCTTCAATAAGAGTGATGATGGTCCATCGTGTCGTACATAGAATCTACATTTTACGGAACTTACGCAATTCATGTCAAGGCGGTTTTACTTGAACCAGTCAAACCAGTGACAGATTGTGGAAAAAAAATGCTCGACAAATATGATGTATCGTTGCCGAACCACGCCTCATGGTTCCGCTATTCGGAAACCAAAAAAAAACATTTCACAAACACCGATGGATTTCTTCACACTAATTTTTCACTCCACATTTTGCTTTATCTCTATCTCAGGTTAGGTTAAGAGAAACTTTGTTTACAAAATACACGAAATAGGCTCCATACCGTATTCTGCACCGCTCTACATCTCCTCTTAAGTTGGTGTAACAAGGTCAGTGATGTGCATCCTACACTGATATAACACACACGCTACACTGGTTGCACTAACCGCGTAACAGACGCCGTAGTGTAGAAAAGCGTAAATTCGTGTGCACTACGAGGATAACAAACACACCTAGTAAAACATGGGATTTTCTGAACTAAATTTAAGGCAATGCCTCTGAAAAATAACCAAAATGACTTCATCTTCTTCACAGATGATAAAGCCTGCTCTGGCCAGTGTGATCAATGAGTCCGTGTATTATCAGAATAATAATGGGAGAAGCACAAGTTTTGTCACTAAAGTAGCTAATAGCGACAGCGCTGATTTCAAATCCCAAATAAAGTGAAATGGGATCCTTAACAAATGCTTTTGCATAATCGAGAAGGACTAAGACTAATTAGCGCCGAATATATCATCTGTATAGCTGCAATAATTACATTTTCAGCAGAAAGAGCTCGCAACTTCGAAGGCGCTCACAGTTCAACAATATAGTTCAGGCAACGAGGATCAAAAAATGCCGGATAGAGGAAAAAATTGGTATATTTGCGAATTCTGGTATAAGTGTAGGTTGAGGTGTCCTGAACAACATACTAAAAGTACTGATCGGTGGGGGGCGAGCTAAAGTGGAGGAAGGTCTCTGTTGATCATTTTTCTACGTTTCTCTTGAATAACTTGAAAACGAGACCAACCAGCGAAAAAATACTGGAGTACTAAATTATTCTATGTAAAATTTCCTACAAAAAAGGTCTTCTGTATTTTTTCGCTAGAAGGAGAAAATAAACGGGAAAAAATGGATTAATTTTAAAAAATCAGATTTTCATAATATGAAAATATAAATTGAATTTTAACTGCTTCCTCTGACGTGCCACCGATCCACTTTCACTCAGTCATTGGCCCACTCCTCACTGTGTCAGGTGGTCTACTAAGATTCTTCGTATATCTCCATTTATCGAGGTCTAAGCTATATACTCAACCTTCACTCAACCCTTCCAGTTTGGTACGCCACTGATTGAAATTTCGAAATTTTGAGCTCAAATTCTGATTCTGCTTTGGAAGTTTATGCGATGTATGAAATCTCATGATTTTTGTATGAACGGGTTCAGAAATATTAAGGAAGAAAAGTCTTTGGGGTGCCCTATTTAAAGGGGCGTATCTCCCGTAGATAAAGTTTTTCGTCAAATTTTTATAGGAACATTTTTTCATGAGAATCCACTGATGAAAATACCCCGTGAGAATAAATCACCCCACGCATTTTTTTACCAATGTCTAGGAAACACTCTGTATTATCATATAGTCTTTCCTACATCCATATCTCCTTACCTGTCAATCTTAGCGACAATAAGTAGTGAACCTTTTTTGATGAGAATTTCATGTAGAATAATTAAGTATTCCTATGTTAATTTGCTAAAGGTCCTGGTTTTCCCGCTATTCATGAAAAACCAAAAAAAAAATCTTCAGACACCCTCCACCACCTTGGCTCGCCTCCCACCGATCAGGACTTTTAGTATGTTGTTCAGTACACCTCACCCTACACCTATACCAAAATCCGCAAATGCACCATTTTTTTCCTCTATTTTTCCTTCGTTGCCTGGGCTAATAGTAAAAAATATGTATTCTTCAATTTCTCGTCTTTTGATAGTTCCTTACCGAAATTGCAACCTTTTTAAAACCATTCGCAAATTCATTAATCAAAATATTGCGTATCAGATTCCCTATTGTAAATACTTTTTTCGAAAACGTGTGTTACTCAATGTTCTACACCGAAATGATTTGAAAGAATTTCAGCCTGCAAGATTTGATGAGTATAGTTGAAAAAAACAGTAAGTACCGAGATCAAAATATGCAACAAAAATCTATGAGAGTGGAATGTAAAATACGGTAGGAGGGTATCAAAATCCATGCTTATATCCATCAATCAACTAGGTGGACTATTAAAAAGTATCATACTTTTCAATCTTGGACTAACATCAGATTTATAACGGTTAGTGCTTTAAAATAAGTCAATCACAGTTAATACGGCAGAAATTAGAAAATGAATACCTTTCCACAAACCCACGAAACTTGTGAACAATGCCATCTTTTGAACTTCCCTATGTGTACTTTTTGTTGGTCTAGCAAAATTAAGATCTCCAGTGCTGGCAAAGTTGATCGGCTGTATGAAGTCAAAAATACATCACTCACTACCGACATGCATCTAAAAGTTGAATTCATCCGTAATCCTTTAAATTCAATTGTGTACTGGGTTACAAATGTGACTATTATTTGGTTGGTTTTGTTGGTGTTTTTTAGAACCAAATTGTAGCAGACAGTTGATCTTCAAAAAAAATGAATTCGAGTTTGATTTTAATAAGTTTTGTTAATCGTTAAGACAAAATAAAGATTATTTATTACATATGAGTTTTATTTGGAAAAAACCAGTCACTCCAACATAAATATAAAATAATACCTTAATTAACATAAGTTTTACATCTACGATTTTTTAATAATTTTTCACGATAGTAATCGTCGTTGCGAACTCAATAATGTTTCTCAGTTTTAATATTTACAGACATTCTCAGCTGTCTTTCCGGGCTTTTTGTCAGAATTTCAAACTGAAACCCGCACCTCCTCGATGGACATCAACGCCCATTCCCAATCTAAAGCCGTAGCCATCATCATCTCCTCCCTGTAAATAATTGAATTATTAGCTTATGCTTCAAAATGTATGATAGTTTCGTTATCAGTTTTTTCCTAAAACTACCTATTCAAGAATAAGACATCCACAGACTAGTTGACTTTCTTTCTCGTTTTCGAGTTAGTGCCGAAACAAAAATTTTTGACACTCACAGTTGGCTAAGTGATGAATAATGATTGGGTGTCATTGTTTTATTCCGTGCCTTGGCATTGGTGCAATAAATTTTAACAAGAGAGGTACTCAAAGACGGAATTTTAAAATGAATAATGGAGAAATCATTATGATTCCAATAACTGTCAAAATCAGATCTGAAACGTCATTGCAAGCTATTCATTATCTCCATGGAAACCGGCCGATTTATTTCCACACACTACATAAACTCTTTTCACAACAAAAAGTTACCAATGTGAATAAATTACACGTGATCAAACAAAGGGAAACGATTGAAAGGTCACGTGAGATAAAACCAACACATGTAATCAGATCAATCGTTTCTCTATGTTTAATCACATGTAGTTTTTTTACTTTTGGTTGTGAATGGAGTGTAGAACCACTACTTATGGATTATTGAACTTTTTACTTGATGAATAAGTTTTTTTTCATTGAAATTGCAAATGAAAACGTTTCACATGATTTGGAATAGTTATAATTATCGATAAAACAAACAAAAAAGTTCCAAAAAAACGACAAAAACAATCAACTCTTTAATTAGAGAGTCGAAAATGTTTCGGCAATAACTCGAAAACGAGAAAAGATATCCAACTGCGGATTCCAGTTTTTTTTTGTAAATCTCCTATTCCGCTTTCCGAACTATACCGTCGTGCCATCTTAATTTTCGATGCGATACAATGTTGGTTTAGGAATATAAGAGGCTCTTAAAATCCGTCATAAAAAATCCTGGACCGTATTTAAAAAAACAAAGTTGATGATGGTTTCTCCGAAACGAAACGTCGTACGGAAAATCTCTCAAGGCTGTTTTGTAGAGCTTAAAAAGTGACAACAAAAAAGTGTTTTCGGTTTTTTCATATCTTTCAAAATAGCTTTAAAAAAAAAATAATAACGAAATCGCAATATTTCGGTTTTTATCGGATATTTCCGGAACAGCTTGGAATTTTCAAATTTGTAAAACGGGATCTTGTTGGGTATCAAAATGCGCAATTTTTGTCCAATTTGACCGACACTGTATCTCTTATAGTTTCCAAGATCCCCATGCTGTGCATCCTTACCTTGGACACACTGTATACTCAAAATGAGGGTGTGATTTGAAACAAAACTTGCTCTTAGTAACTTAAGTTTGGAAGAAAAATTGGACTCATGGAAGGGTGTGAAGGTATACCGGGTTTTACGCGCAAATTTTACAAAAACGTTTATAACAAGACTCCGTAGATGTCATTTTGCAGTCGTGATGAAAATGCTTTGCTTTGTTTTGCTGAATTTTTCGAATTTGACTTTTGCTTCATGACTGCACTGCAACCATCATTTCAGCAAAAGTAGAGAACATCTCGTGATCTAACGTCTCTATTCCAGATTCAACATCTCTATTCCACGAAGTTGAATAACATGTGCCATTACTATTGTAACTTAAAGATGTTATTTTGAACCTATCATACAAGGGAAGCCTCAAAATGTCATCCAAATAAGGAAAATTAACATGAAATTATTGTCAACATGCCATTGAAAGTTTTACGGAAAAACATACAGATTCATCATTTTTATTTATATTTTTTCATAATTCAGTTGTGATTGGGAGACCTACAATTGCCGTATACCAAATAGATCCTAAGTGAATCGATTAAAAATAACCTCTTACCAGTTTTTTATATTCGCCACCTCCGCTAGGAGGCTTAGGACTTGCAGCCAAGGCTCTTTTATGGCCAAGTTCACTTTTTGCAGGCCACGTTGGGAACATTGCCGGATCAATGGGCATTGGGGGTTCAGTGAAGTATGCATGTTTCATGGCATCTTCCGCAGTTATTCTTTGGACAGGATCAAAAGTCAAAAATTTCAACAGTAACCCAAGACCAATTTCGCTAAGTGTATTGAATTTGCTGCGTAAGTTCGACACTGGATACTCGTTAAACTTCATTTTCTTAACAGCTGGTAGCTGATTAAAACCTGTCCAGATTTTTTCACTCGGTGTACCTAAATCCTGAAATGTTATATTTCAGTCAATCTAGTATCGAGTTCAATTTCTTAACATTCAATCATTGCAAAGTAGATAATTCACAATAAAGGTACCCCCAGACTGGGGCGAGTATTCGCGGCGACATTATTTGCTGCGGCGAATTTTTTGACACTTTATGTCACATTCTACATGCAAATGTGTCAAAATAAATGTCGAAAATCTGAGGGTTTTTTTAATTTGAATCATTTACTTAAATCGTTATTAAAAAAAAAGTAGAACACATTCAGTTATTTAGAGAGTATGAAAAATGTGTTGACAAAATCGCGGACAAGTAGAGCGATTTTTATGGAAATTTACTATGTTTAAGTGAGTTTGTATTTTTTGTTTGATAAAAACACTGAAATATTACCTGAATAATTCTATTTGAAATATCAAGTGTTTTATGTTATCAAAGTTAACGAAACATTCCGCAACTTCTTGATACAAAACGAAATGTCAGCGAAAAAAAAGAAATTCACTTAGTTTATTTGCATTCAACAAAACCAGCAGATAGTTGAATTGGGTTACTTAACAACTGAACTTACCTTAAATATCCTATTCAACTGATCTACCTCTGACTTTCCAGGAAAAAGGGGATTCATGAGTAATAGTTCAGCAAATATACATCCTACTGACCATATGTCTATTGGAGTTGAATACTTGAAAAAAAAAATAAAAAAAGCTAAATGATTGATAAATGAATAGAAGAAATTCATTTCATAAATAATTGATATATTGACATTATTACAAAAACAGAAGATTTCACGTGAACTAAGACTTAATTCAAAAAAATACGTCTACAGTGAAAAAAAAGTATTTGAAAGATTATTTTTTGATATATTAGTATGTGTATCGAAATAGTTAGACTTACTGTTTCGTATAAAATGATGAAAAATTCAATAACAAAAAGACTCTCAAAAGATTATGATAAGACTAAGGAATAAAATCTTTATCACTAATGCCTACAAGTTCATCTACTTACTTCTTTAGTACACAAAAGAAGTTCTGGAGCTCTATACCATAGTGTTACCACGATTGGAGTATACGCTTTCAAAGGTGATCCATATTCCCTGGCCAATCCAAAGTCCCCAACCTTCAAAATTCCTTTATGCGAAAGGAGCAGATTAGATGTTTTCAAGTCTCTGAAAAACAAGACGATTGGTTTTGATTCCAATGATTCAATAATACATTGAACGCAAATTGTTCAAGCACGCGACTGGCGAGCCATATACAGTGTCCGCCATAAAGTTGGGTACATATGGGATTTTTTTTTGTTATTTAAATTTTTTGAAAGTTTCTTCGGGATAGGTCTATGCATGTTCGATAACCAAGAAATCAATTTGATACATGGCATGAGTTCTTCTGTTTAGGAAGAATTTAAAAAAAGGTTAATATTGGTGTCAAAAAATGGGTTAATTCAAGATTCAAGATATCGAGAAATTTTATTGTAAAAAGTTGTTTATGCATGTCAACTTTGGAGAAAATCAGATGAAAAAAGTTGAAACTCATATTTTACCCACTTCCATCAAAAGGCAAATCGAATATTATGATTTTATTTTAAATTAACTGTATTACACACATTACGGTTTGATATCGAAGCAGTAGAATTTTTTATGAAATGAAACATCCAAGAAGTATAAATTGAGAAATATCGTCTGATCGTGTCCTTACCTGTACCCATGTCCTTTTTTCCACAGTAGAAACGATTCTATAAAATCATTCTTTTCAAGATTCGACTATAGTGAATATTCATTCGTTAATTAATTATTTTTCTGATCGCCAGAAAATGTAAGAAAATGGACATGGGTACAGTTGGGAATACGACCAGACGCTAGTTTTTAGTTTACATGATATCCCTTGAATGTTTTATTTTATAGGAAATTTGACTGATTTTACATTAAAACTAGGTAGTTCAGATGAATTAAGTTAATTTTAGAATAAAATCGTCATTTTCGATTTTCATTTTTTATGGAAAGGGTGAAATACGAGTTTTCATTTTTATTTCATCTGATTTGCTCCAAAATCTGCATGTGGACTCCTTCGTGGATTCTTAACAACTTTTTTTTATGAAATTGTTCGATATCTTGTCGAATTAACCCATTTTTTGACGCCAAAATGAACTTTTTCAAAAATTCTCGCTAAACCGAAGAACTCATGACATCTATCAAAATTGATTTTTTGGTCATCGGACATGCACAAACTATCCCAGAAGAATAAATAATAAAAAAAAATCTCATATGTACCCAACTTTATGGCGGACACTGTACAGGGTGTTCACAGATAAATGGACCCCCCCATCAAATTAAAAAGTTAATGGGGAGGTCCATTTATCTGTGAACACCCTGTACAACATACATAATGACCCATTCGAAAAAAGGCCACCTTCATATTATTTTTATTTATGGATCGATTTTGAAGACATTTTTTTAAATGTGATGGGGCAAAGGTGTATTTTGAGGCTGGGCGGCGTCGAGCTTTCTCAAAAACTAAGGTCTAATAGATCACATCCAGAAACTGAAAACTCCAGAATCTGTAATACGGTTTTGTGTGTCAATGGATTCGGTGTCATCTTAATTGAAACTAGTCAATTTCATGAACAGATATCAACATTAATGACTACAGCTAAATTGCTGTCAAGTTGATTGTTATGCATAATGCTTTCAAGAGGATGTCGGCCTCTAATATTGGCAGGCAATATAAGGCAAATTCTCTTTGAAACTATTTTTTTGAAGTTGAAAGAAATATCAAATACACTTTTAATCAGATTATGAGGATTCTCCCTATTTATCAGTTTTTTTTTAAGGATAAGGACATACATAGTTTAGATATTACTCAGTATACAAGGTGTTTCCTAATATTTTTGGCAAAATGGAGGAGGTGAATCATCACCTAATTCTAAGATGAAAATGTGGAATAGAATCAGCTTAGTTTTCGAAATACAGGCTGTTAAAAATTTATTTCAAAATAGGTTTTCAATTTTTATTTTGACTATTGTTGTTTGACTATTGTTCGTTGCATGGCAACCAAATGTGTTCACTTTGTTTTGTCTCCTGTTTGACGTTTATTTTAATAGAGAATCAATTTTGAAATGAATTTTTAACACCCTGTATTTCGAAAACTAAGCGTCTAAGGAAAAAAATCTACATTTTCATCTTAGAATTAGATGAGGATCCACCTCCTCCAGAATGATTAGGAAACACCCTGTATAAATAGGATCCGAGCAAGATGTTGAGCCAAAACAAAGTAGACCTTCACATGTTCTAGTCTTTCCACATTTTTAAGTTGTGATTGATTTGTTATCGCATGGGATACGAAATAAAAACCTTCCTTATGCAAAGCAATCAACTATATTAATTTTTTATAGTCAAATTTGATACAGATTCATTCCATCGGCGTACGCACATTTTTTCAGAAGAAGTAGGTGTTATACAGACTGTCCACGGATAGGGTTTACAAAAGCACAAATAAATAAAAAAAAACATTTTTCGTGAAAAACTCATTCTTGATTTAAAAAAAATGCTTGTGAAACAAAACGACCCTCGAAGAAAAAATTTTGATTTTCTATACAGGGTTCAATTCAAAAACCAGAATTTTGTCGAAGAGTAAACTACCTTTATTTTTAATTTTGAGCTGAATGTCATCTACAAAAGTTGTTTAGAATAACGTTTGTGAGTGAAATCCGAGATTTGAAATAAATTTTGGATCTTTTTAGTTTATCAAATCTTTAGTTACAATCTACACTTTGTAGATTTTTATGTTGAACTTCTAAATGCATTTCTATCACCTTTTGGATAAACACGCAAGCTTTTTTTCAAAACAAATTTTATTTTTAATAACACATAAATAATACTTTGAATCTTTGTGATACCCCTGTATCAAAGACAAATAGATCAATGTGGTATGTATTGCAACCACTAATGCTATCACACTACCCCATTTTGAGGCTGAATATCCTCCTCGCTCAGGGGGTGATGTTGCGAAGTTTGAAATAGGCTGTGATTGTTGTCCCCTCGAAACAAAACCGGCGGGTCCGAGCAATGATCTAATTACTATAGATGAAACATTTCATTCATAAACTGTGAAAAATTGTGTGGCCAACATCGTATATAGAAGAGACACGTGAGAAGGAGTTGAGCGGGGCACTGACTGGGGATACGTTTGCACCTCACTGGAATGTGCTTCGGTTACTACACGCAAAGCAGCCAGTGGCATAACTATTTTACAGAATTCTCAAATTCTTATTTACTGCAAGCTTGACACTTGGGAGTCATTTCAATATACCATATAAGTCAATAATGAAGCAATACAAACTAAACCAGAATAATAACACAATAAACATTCACAAAATCAACACCAAACAAGACAAGAGACGCCAATGAGACGAAATATGAATGAAACGTTTAGGCAAAATCCGATCGATAGGGCGGACCCAATTTTGGTGCGTTGCCGTACTTCAGCTTTTCTAATTTTCAGAAGAAAATACTGGTTTTCTAAATCCTAAATACCTAAACAAATCTTGATGAAGAGATGTTTCAATTTGAACAAAAACGTTACCATCAACTTATTTGACTAAATTCATACATAAAATGGTTTGAAAAATGATTCCAAACAATGTTTTTATCTTTTTGCTGCGAAGTAATACTTTCAATAGAGTAAGTTTGGCAAACAACGTGGTGGGAGAAACTCTGCACCCGAGTGTATTGTTATGTAGATTATTGCAAATAATACATAGTTAAGTTTTTACGTATGATAATGTATTAAATGTTTTAAAAGGAACAGAAACTGACTTTCGATACAAAAAAACAGGTTTCTATGTCAGTCATTGACATTTTCTACTACCTTTAATTTAGTCAGCTAGATGTTCACAAATTATGTATCTAGTGCTGTTATAAAGCTCAATGGAGACACCATTAAATAACCTAAGACATCAAGATTATAGTATTGCCTCAAAATAGTCATTATAAGCTATAATGCCAACACCCTCCTTCAATATTATAAACTTCTACTTAATTTATTAAATTAAGTTACTAAACAAAAATAAAATCATCTCAATGCAAACAAAATACATAAGGTTCTACAATAAACGTATATAAATAAAAGAAACCTTATTCTATTTATATTTCCACAATATTCAAACAATCTCTGAAATAACAAAATTTGTTTCTGGCTAAAGATTTTGTAAGCATATCAGCTACTTGCTGTTCAGTCGAAACGTACAATAATTTTACTTTATTTTGATTTACACAATCACGAACAAAATGAAACTTAATGTCAATATGCTTCGTACGTTTCGATTCCAATGTTGAAGCCATTTTAATACATGATTGGTTATCTTCATATATTGTTACAGGAAAGATATTTTTGTACAAAATTTCTGAAAGCATTTGCCCCAAAAATAAGTTTTCCATAATGCAACATGATAGTGCTACATACTCTGATTCTGCACTAGAAAGAGTAACAGTATTTTGTTTTTTAGTTTTCCAATGAACAACATTTCCATTTAATTTGATAACAAAGCCTGTAATGCTCTTTCTATCAATGATGCTGTTGGCAAAATCTGCATCGACAAATGAACTTAAAGACATATTCAAATCATGACTTTGATTTTTGCTTTTAACAAATTTTAGACCAACATTTTTTGTCTGATTCAAATATCTTAAAACTAGTTTCAAATGCTTCCAGTGTTCCTGTGAGTAATTATTCTGAAATTGACCAAAATATGTTATACAATAACTTAAATCGGGTCTGGAACCTAACATGATATACATAAGACATCCAATAAGTTCACGGTAGGGAAGATTTTCGTTCAACTCTAAGTCCTTTTTAATTTTTAATTGTAGTTTAGGTTGCATTGGCACATCAGCAAATTTACAATCTGACATGTTAAATTTGTGTAAAACTTTACTGATCAATTCCTTTTGTGTGATATGTAATTTATCGTTGAATTTCTCAATTTCTAATCCTAAAAATGTTAACTTTTGATTTTTAAACTCTTTCATTTTAAAATTTCTAGATAGCTCTGTTTTTATATAATTTATGTTCTCTAGTGACTTTGAAAATAGAATGATGTCATCAACATAAATCAGGAGAAAAGTTTCTGAACTAAAGTACAGACATGGATCCTTCTTTGACCTTTGCAAGCCCAAATTTGTCAAAGTCGCATGAAAAAGGTTGTTCCAACATTTTGGAGCTTGTTTCAGGCCATAAAGAGACTTATTTAACTTACATATCAAGCTTCTATCAACTTTTAGACCTTGAGGTGGTTCCATAAACACAGGCGTATCTAGAGTTCCATAAAGAAATGCAGAGCTTACATCTAGCTGTTGAATACACAAATCCAACTCAAGATATAAAGTCAATAATACACGAATTGTCACCATTCGTGCAACTGGTGCATAAACATCTTCATCTAACGAGGTTTGTTTGAATCCACGAGCCACAAGCCTTGCCTTTTTCACAGTTTCACCATCCACTAATTTTTTGCGGAAAACCCACTTTGAGTCTATGATTTCTGATGATTCTGGTCGTGATTTTACTATTTCCCATGTATTGTTCCTCTTTAACGAGTCCAATTCTTCTTGAATTGCATTTTTCCAACCTTCATCTTTTGTTGCTTCTTCATATGAGTTCGGTACTTCAGATATTAGATAGCCAGCTGATAATGCTGCCATTAAATCGCTTTCAAAGTGTACTTCATAATCCTTTAGGTGCTTGGGTGTTTGTTTTTTTCGGGTACTTCTTCTCAAATTTGGTTCATGTTCACTTTCATCGTCTGTGTTCGAGTCTATGGTGCTGTCTGAAGTCTCAGATTTACTTTCAGTTACAATTTCCATACTTTCGTTGTTAATTTCAACAGTGATTGTGTTTGTTGTTTCATCAAACACAACATTCCTTCCAAGTACAATTTTCCGGTTTTCTGGATCCCAAAGCCGGTATCCATTATTAGTATAACCGACCATAAACAACTTTTGACTTCTTGAATCTAATTTTGATTTCCTATCTTCTTTTGGTACATGGTTGTAGGCTACACACCCAAAAAGTCTTATCTTCCCCAAATTTGGTTTTTCGCCATACCAAATTTCAGCTGGACATTGATTGTTGATGAGAATTCTTGACGCTGTTCGGTTAGTCAAATAAACAGCTGTTTTTACTGCTTCACCCCACAAGCTTCTATCTAGTTTGGAATCAAATATTAGGCATCTTGCTTTGTCAAGTATTGTTCTGTTGTAGCGCTCGGCAACACCATTTTGTTCAGGATTCCGGGGAATTGTATATTGAATTTGGATTCCAATTTGTTGACAAAGCTTTTTCATTTTTGTGGTTATATATTCCCCACCATTATCACATCTTACTCTTTCTATTTTTGTTTCAAATTTTGCTGTTACTAGTGCTACATATTCTTCAAATTTTTCCATCACTTCATTTTTATGTGTCAATAAATAGCACATAGCAAAATGTGAATAGTGATCAATGAATGTAACATAATACCTTTTTCCATCATAAGTGGGAGGATTTATGGGACCCACTACATCTGTTGATATAACTTCCAGTATACGTTGTGCTTTTCGGTCTTCATTTATTGGTTCAAAGGGTTTTCGAGTCTGCTTTCCTTTCAAACAAATTTCGCACACACCTGGAGCTGGATATTTACAAGAATGTCCCATTCTTCGGTGTTCTAACCATGTTTTTTCCATAGCCACATTCACTTTAGGAGTTTCTGGTATTTTCAGTATAACTACGTAAAGATTTCCATGAAGCTTGCCTTCCAGTACTACACTGTTATTTTTTCTGATGAACACTTTGTTATTCCTGAACATCACATTCAGGCCATTTTCTTCAAGCTTTCTGACTGATAATAAATTGTATAAAAGATTGCGACAAACCCATACACCCTTTATTACAATTTTTTTATCTTTCTGAGTTATTAAATGCAAGTTACCTTGTTTTTCAGCCATAATAATTTCACCATGCTTAGCAACATTGATTTTATGTGAAATTTTGTGTGCTTCTTTCAATAAGCTTCCAGTTCGTTCATCAACTAAGTGGTTAGTGCAACCACTATCAACAATAAAATTGACTTCTTTAGAATTTTCCACAGCTGACATCATTGATTCATTTTTCGTGACTTCTTCAGATAAAAATGTAACTTCTTCATCGTCACTTCCTGCAGCAATGTTGACTTTTTTATTAGTCTTCTTAAACTTTGGACAATCTGCGCGCTTGTGCCCAATTTTTCCACAGCCATGACACTTATATGGAAAATAATTCTTCTTTTGAAGACCACTGCCTGACTTTCTATAAAACTTTTTATTTTGACTTGCAAAAGCCGTATCACTTGCACTTGCACTAGCCTCTTGTTTACTTTCTTTTCTTATTTCTTCCATGAGTAGCTTATTTTTGACAAAATCCAGTGTCACTTTGCTTTCGTCCTGGCAAAACATCACATCAATTGCAGTTACTACAGCTTCATATGAATCTGGCATTGAAGACAACAATTGTGACACAATTTCACCACGTTCCAATTTTCCACCTGCAGCTTTGAGCTCACAGATTGTTTGTTCAAATTCCGTCAAGAAAACATTGAGAGTTGTTCCTCCTGTGAATTTCAAACTTCTCAACTTTTTCTGAAGCATAACTTGACTGGATATTCCTTTTTTTGTGTAGGTTTGGTTCAAAGTTTCCATTAATTCTTTTGCGGTCTTCTTGTCTTTCACCACTTCCAGCATGTTGTCGGCCAAACACTGTACAATAAGATTTCTTGCCTTGATATCGTTTTTTCTCCAGGTGGTTCCTTCTTCTGAGTTTACTGGACAGTTGCTTTCCAGAACATGACTAACTTCTGCCTGTTCCAACGCCAACTTTACCCTGAATTCCCAGTTAGAAAATCCTGTTCCATCAAAAGGCACTACATTGAGCTGCATTTGCCCAGCCATTTTTGTTTCACGAGAATACTCCACAAACTTCCGATTCGTACGTCCACTATCTTATTTCCGTAATTTTCACTGACAATGCTTATTTGCACTCTGGGCCCATAACCTATTGTTATGTAGATTATTGCAAATAATACATAGTTAAGTTTTTACGTATGATAATGTATTAAATGTTTTAAAAGGAACAGAAACTGACTTTCGATACAAAAAAACAGGTTTCTATGTCAGTCATTGACATTTTCTACTACCTTTAATTTAGTCAGCTAGATGTTCACAAATTATGTATCTAGTGCTGTTATAAAGCTCAATGGAGACACCATTAAATAACCTAAGACATCAAGATTATAGTATTGCCTCAAAATAGTCATTATAAGCTATAATGCCAACAGAGTGCACCCAAATAAACAGTTCGATGTTGTCCTCATTTTTATCTCGCTATGTTTCATCTATAGTTATTAGATCATTGGGTACATTATTTAGGGTGGTAAGTTTTCAAATTGTTAGCTGAAATTTGAAATAAAGGTTAAATGATTTCATTTGGCAAATCTGCCAGAATATGCAAGGCGATGTTTTTTTCAGATGTCATGCGCCTCCTTTCGAAACTCCAAAATTGAAAATCATGTTTCTACCTTATCTAGAAACTTTTATTCTCTTGTATTTTTTTCGTATACCTGTCCATTTCAAGTAATGTCAGCTATCTCCAAAACCCAAGATGATATTAGGTCGTTTGAATCACTCAAAAATTGCCATTTTTATGCTCATTAAAGATCCATTGACTGTGTTGCGAGATTTTCATTGGTTTGCGAAACACAGAGAAAATTGACAAAATGATTCAAATCAATATTTATTTTTGAGGCCCATGAAAGTTTAATGATTTTGTCAGTTCCACAACATGAGGCCTACAAATTGTAAAAACGAGGTTTCGCATGATATTTCAAAATACAAAGCTGATATCCTATTTTATTTTTAAAAGTAATAGATATGAACCCAAGGACCAAAGTTTGGTATGAACGGCTCTATTACTGATCACCTGATAACACACCAAAAGATGTTTTTGATATGGATAGATGGTCCAAATTTGAAAGTATTTGTGATTTATTCCGTCTAATCGCGTGTGTTATCTCAGTTCCTATTAGACTTATCATAAAATATCATGGAACCAAAGTTGTTCAGAATTACATTCCCAAACTTTTTTCTCTAAAATCAATAATACAAAATTTATAGGATGATTCATTATTATGGAATGTGAAAAAAAATCGTACAGCACGAAAGTAATGCAGAATTACATCCTCAGCAACTTTTTTCCATTTATTTTAATGATTTCTTGGAGTTTAATTTTGCACAACTTTCGTCCTATACGATTTCTTTCTACCATGGAATCACGCTGTAGATTTTTACTACAGAGATTTGATGAAAATTGAACCTGTCCAGCTGACCGTCGGCCGCCAGCGCCAGTGGCCGTAGAGGGAACTGAGGAATTGGCATGTCAATCAATGTGAGGAAGCTGCATTTTATTTGCATCTTGAATCAGGTCAATTTGACCCAGATCACTAAAATTTGACATTTAGGATGTTTTATTCACAAACTGATCAGATTTGTTAGTGACCGGTCACTTCCCCATCTGCCCTTAACTGTACCACCCGCAAATTGTGAACTGGGGTGCGTTCACAAATATCGTCGGGCATTCGCACGGCGACGCTCTGACCTCTCCCGGCTGTTCACAATTCTCGCCGAGTAACATTCAAAGTCATTCACAATTCGAGTAAATATTCTCCGGGCGATCAACTTTTTAACCCACTTTTTAGCTGGTGAAGATTTGTCGCGCCTGCGTTGTATGTACAAACAAATTGACATGTGTGATCCTAACCAAAAACTAAAAACAACAAACCACTCGGCTGATCGTTGGTACGTTGGGGCTGGTGATAATTTAATTAAAAAATGAATATTATGTCCTTAGAATCGCACAATCTTATGCTAGATGCGGATACCAATCTTCCAATTATGTCAGACGATGGAAAAATGGTATTATCAAACCGAATCGATGGTAAAACATTGTAACCCAAGAAAACAAAAACAAAAATGTTTGTATTATTATCATAGAACCAAGTTTATACAGGGTGTCCGGGAAAATGTGGGAGATCTCTCGGATTCAGATAGAACATTAAAAAATAAGATGACAAGTTCCCATAAATGTTTTTCCTAGCGGCCCTCCCTACGGAGATACGGCCCCCTAAAGGACCCCACTGGAAATCGGTTTTTCTTGAATAACTTTTAAACTACTCAATATAATTCAATGAAAATTTAATATGATAAACAGTAGTAAGGACCTCTCAAAATACTTCCCTTAAAACATAATTAGCTTGTTTAGTTTACCAGGGGCGGACTAGGTTTTACATTTTGATGCTTAAATTTTCAACACCCTGTATGATAAAGACTTGAAAAAAATAAATTTAGATAGCCTGAACTTTACGCTACAAAAAAGGTACTCTTGTTCGTTATCGATAAAATGAACCGTTTTCGAGAAAAAAACATATTTTTAATTAAAAAGCCTCGAAAAAAGCCATGACGAAGTAGTGCCCTTGACGAAATTATTTAAAAAAATGTGAACCTATGTTTTTTCGAATTTTGCATTGTTTTTTTAGATTAATTTTCATAAACGTTTCGAGGAAAATATAGGTTTAAATTTAAAAAAAAAATCGTCAAGGACAGCACCGCCATAGCCATAATATTTTCGATGGTTTTTTCAATATAAATATGTTTTTGCTCGAAAATGGTTCATTTTATCGACAATGAACAAGAGTACCTTTTCTTTAGCTTAATGTCCAAGGTATCCAAATTTATTTTTTTTAACTCCTTATCATACAGGGTGTTAAAAATTTGAGCGTTAAAATGTACAATCTAGTCCGTCCCTGGTAAACTAAACAAGCTAATTATGTTTTAAGGGAAGTATTTTGAGAGGTTCTTACTACTGTTCATCATATTAAATTTTCATTGAATTATATTGAGTCGTTTAAAAGTTATTCAAGAAAAACCGATTTCCAGTGGGGTCCTTTAGGGGGCCGTATCTCCGTAGGGAGGGCCGCTAGGAAAAAAATTTATGGGAACTTGTCATCTTATTTTTTAATGTTCTATCTGAATCCGAGAGATCTCCCACATTTTCCCGGACACCCTGTATATTCGAATTATTATTCAATGACCATAACAGTCATAATATAACACTTTCAAATTTTAAAGGTTATGATAAACCATAACAAGTCGAACAATCGTGAACGAGGATAATTTACCATACGTCATCTGTCAGATAAAACTGACATTTGGCGAAAGTTCCGTGTTAACAATTGTGAACGCACCCCTGGTGAGAAGTAAAAGGTGGGGGTTGTGTTGACGGATATTAGTCGTGAATTTCGAAACAGCCTAACCCTCAAACCACATAAAAATATAAAATATATGCCCTTCATTTTTAATTTTAAAGAAAAAATTTATTTTTTGCTGAAAATGATGACACTGACGTGATTCGAAACAAATGACAGAATAACAAATGCAGTATTTGATGGTTTCTGGATCAGATCATTTCAGGTCAGTTCATTTAAAAGTGAACTGATCCAGTATGCAAATAAAAAGCAACCAATGTCAGTCATGTCAGCTCAGTTGTCTGCGCCCGTAGCAAATGGGTGCTCATGTTGCTTAATGTTTGAGGACCATCAAGATTGACTAAAATTTCTAACACTAATTTTAGAAAAAAAAGTTTTATAGGAAATGTATTGAGAATATTTGTTAGAACAATCTTGGTTCTATGATGTTTTATCGTAAGTCTTAAATAGAAACGGAGAAAAAAAGAAGCGCCCTTATTTTCAAGAACGTGGTAAACTCACCTCCGATTTTCCCGAAAACTCAGAGTTAAGCTATTGAGGACCCCCTCCACAAGTTAAAAACAGATTTTCGCATATTTATTTTATTTCATCTTTGAAAGTGTAACCACACACATTTTCAGAAACCCAATCGCTTTATTTCCCGAGACATTCTAATTGGCCACTTGCCATGGCGTCAGCTTATCTTTTACAAATGACTTACTTTGATTTATTTAGACAGCCCGTATTTGCAATTATTCTTGACGATGTCATTTACCAGGGTCGAAACGTCGTCAGTGGCATTTGTGTGGTAAATCATTGAAAAGGGTATGAAGAGAAGTTTTGAAAATGATGATAAAAAATCCAAGTCCGTATTTGAG
This sequence comes from Orchestes rusci, assembly GCA_958502075.1. Taxonomy (NCBI): domain Eukaryota; kingdom Metazoa; phylum Arthropoda; class Insecta; order Coleoptera; family Curculionidae; genus Orchestes; species Orchestes rusci. The sequence continues at coordinate 14,195,123 of OY293312.1, read as the reverse complement.
AAAATCAAGTTGATGAAGCACGGCAACCGAATTCGTAGCTTTTACTGTTTCGTACATAGCAAAAGTAGATTTTGAACCTTCAAACGCTTACCCAGAACGATTTTCTGTAATAAGCTAGATGAAACTATGTATTTTCTTTTGAATGGTCTAATAGACTACGACCACTACGACTTGTTATTTTCAATATTGCAGTTTCAAAGGGTAGAAGTGTTTCAAACACTCATTACAATGGTAATTTTTGAATGGCTAATAGTATAGTGTAGTCCTAGGCGGTAAAGTGACAATTTTCCAGGCTGAAAGAACTGTTCGGGCGAGCTTTAGTGAGGACGGACACTTCTTGAAGCCTGGAAAAATCACTTTATCGCCGTGGTCCACACTTAATTTTTCTGCTGACAACATATTCTACCTAACTGTGGATAATAGTATTTCCTACTACTTACTTCAAGAAACACGAAATAGCTGATAATTAAAAACATTGAAACTATCTCACATCATTTTTATGTCCCAGAAAATATTCAATTTCATTGGAGTTTAATTCATAATTAATCTTCATCAACGATATAGCTTTAAACCGTAATTCGAAAATTTACCTGGTAGCCAAGGCGACAATCAAAGCCATCCATTCAATATTTTCAACTTGGCAACACTGCTTCAGTCAGCTTTTAGAGCCAAGCCAAAATCAAGATGGCAGAAGTCAAAACAGACGATGACATTACAGTGTGAACTGTTCGTATCCTGAATGTATAGGATTCAATCAACTCAGAATATATTAGAAATATCCAAATAAAATGGTAATTCATTGAATATTAATTTGTAGGTATAACTTTTATGCTACAATCACATGAATTCAGAAAATAATCTTGCAACGCCTTCTATTAGAAATAGTTGAACACATTTTTACTGCCTAGCCATTTTTCACTACTTTGTCGGCCTAGCCTTGGAAAGTCCCACTTTCTCGTCTCTTTGGCGTCAGTAAAATTTAGTTTTAATGTCGTGTCGGCAGAAAAATACATTTTATCTATGAGCTGGTCCTTTTTATAAGTTCCACCAAATAGTTCAAGAAATGGAATACCAACTGTTAGGTTTTGGCAGAGCCGTCTATATTGTAATACAAGCCATGAAGTAACGATTGCAACGTCGCATCTAATGTCAACGGTGGTAAAATTTTTGCATTTATTGGAGAGGCTTTCTTTGAAAATTGAGGTATATTACGATTACGGGATACGAAAAATGTTCAATGAACTGTGACTTGAAAGAATAACTTATACAGGGTGTCCGGGAAAATGTGGGAGATCTCTCGGATTCAGATAGAACATTGAAAAATAAGATGACAAGTTCCCATAATTTTTTTTCCTAGCGGCCCTCCCTACGGAGATACGGCCCCCTAAAGGACCCCACTGTAAATAGGTTTTTCTTGAATAACTTTTAAACGACTCAATATAATTCAATGAAAATTTAATATGATAAACAGTAGTAAGGACCTCTCAAAATACTTCCCTTAAAACATAATTAGCTTGTTTAGTTTACCAGGGACGGACTAGATTGTACATTTTAACGCTCAAATTTTTAACACCCTGTATGATAAGGAGTTGAAAAAAATTAATTTGGATACCTTGAACATTAAGCTAAAGAAAAGGTACTCTTGTTCATTGTCGATAAAATGAACCATTTTCAAGAAAAAACAATTTTTATTAAACAAAACCTCGAAAAAAGCCATGACGAAGTGGTGCTCTTGACGAAATTGTGAACCTAACGCTAGGAAAAAAATTTATGGGAACTTGTCATCTTATTTTTTAATATTCTATCAGAATCCGAGAGATCTCCCACATTTTACTTTCACAATTTCGTCAAGAGCACCACTTCGTCATGGCTTTTTTCGAGGTTTTGTTTAATAAAAATTGTTTTTTCCCGAAAATGGTTCATTTTATCGACAATGAACAAGAGTACCTTTTCTTTAGCTTAATGTTCAAGGTATCCAGATTTATTTTTTTTAACTCCTTATCATACAGGGTGTTAAAAATTTGAGCGTTAAAATGTACAATCTAGTCCGTCCCTGGTAAACTAAACAAGCTAATTATTTTTTAAGGGAAGTATTTTGAGAGGTCCTTACTACTGTTTATCATATTAAATTTTCATTGAATTATATTGAGTCGTTTAAAAGTTATTCAAGAAAAACCGATTTCCAGTGGGGTCCTTTAGGGGGCCGTATCTCCGTAGGGAGGGCCGCTAGGAAAAAAATTTATGGGAACTTGTCATCTTATTTTTTAATGATCTATCTGAATCCGAGAGATCTCCCACATTTTCCCGGACACCCTGTATATTGTCGCAACAAGTTTGCTGTTCATCAGCTTACAACATGAGAATTTACATAAAACATATCCGAACCTAACAAGAGTTTTATGATTTGTTGTGAAAAAATATTAATTCTTAACAATAAAACATCAAAACCGCCAGATAGGCAGATGGTGACAGATTTTGGGATGTGATTTCCTGGGGGACAGGAGTTGATAATAATGATTTAAACTGATAAACCCAAAAGCACTAACTACGTCGCCATATTGTTTTCCAAAGTAAATGAAACAAGACTCGTTCACTCTGGTTTTTCCGCATGACATGGAAGCTGGTGCTCAAATGTGTGAGAAATCCAGGATGAGGCATCAATTAATCAAGTTTTTCTATCTAAATGTGTATTTTTGTCATCCAGTATTCCTCGAAAGGCATAGACACACACATACTATAATATGAAACTACCTAACAGTCTATTAGGAACATATTGACTGTTAGATTCCGATATCTTTGGTACCTACTATTACCTACCCACTTACCTCAATTTTAACGCAGAAATCACTTCATTTTTACACCGAGTTAACAAGTTTTTCAGAATACCATTTGAAGGTGAATGAGAAGAGGTTGAAACTAGTTGAACAGTTGCAGAGAGAAGTGAACCTAACCTCAATCTTAACCACACGCGGTGTTGCCAAGACTATTACTATCACTATTCCTAACCCAAACTAACCCAAACCAAATAAAATGTTTTTTCGAGTTTTTATATGATTAATCGTTACCGCCACAGAATCTGGATAATCTCAGCTTTAATTTACTGGATAACGAAGATTAAAATGTCAAAATCAATAAAACAATACCCTGCTAACATTTTAAAATGCAAAATTGTTTTATAAATCAAGAATTTTAAACTTCGCATAGATCTTCAGACATACTTCATATTGGGTAACAGTTTTCTATAACTTGATAGGTTATTCACTTATGTATCAGTATCATTGAAATCATGGAATCTGCTACGGTATAGTTTTATTTTACATTTCATAATGCTAGCAGTGTATAAATGAGGCGAATTTCTGTCATCGGGACAGAACGAAATTTGACCAGGTGTATGGAGCTGTCGCTACTTGTTGTTTATTATACTATGATAGCGTTATCATGGTAATTTTGACAGTAGTTTCAATGTTCGTAGATTTTCCACAAAAAAAAAATAAAATGAAAAACGAAAAAGAATAAAAAAAATAAAAAGTCTAAAATTGAATGTATTTTTTTTTTACTAAGAAATATTAAAACAATTGTCAAAATAACCATGATAATGTCGTTTTCAACGCCACCTTTATCTCGTACAAAAAAGTTATGACTATTTGAATAAAATAAAAGTGAACCTAACCTCAATCTTAACCACACGCGGTGTTGCCAAGACTATTACTATCACTATTCCTAACCCAAACTAACCCAAACCAAATAAAATATTTTTTCGATTTTTTATATGATTAATCGTTACCGCTACAGAATCTGGATAATCTCAGCTTCAATTTACTGGATAACGAAGATCAAAATGTCAAAATCAATTAAACAAGATATTATCCAAATAAACCATAGCCTACTACGGTTGTCTCTGCATAGCGTACTCAAACTTTGAGTACAAACGTAAGCATGACACATACAAAATATCGAAAAACGTTTACGTCTGACCGTAACTTTTGAACAAATTTGAAAGATGCGTATGCTTTTCAGAAAAAAAATTACTTAAAGACAATAGGTGGTATTAATAAAGCAAAGTAAATGCTTATACTATAATACTTATCTTTCTCAAATCTGTAAAAAGTGCATAAGTCTATTCCAAGAAATTAAAGTATGAGGATTCACTGATGCTTTATAAATGCCACCTGTTTTGAAACTGTCTCTGAGGTATTATGTGCTCGAATATTACATAAAAGTTGAAGGGATAGCTGTGTCAACCGGCCTTCCATTGTATACAGTTTCTTCAGACTTAATCGATTTGACATAATCGATCTGGTCAATCGGCTCAAGTTTAATACAAGATAAAAAAAAATATATTACCTATGCAAAATCCAATTATCATGAAGATGGGCTACCGCCTGGAGAAGTTGCTTTAGTAGACACTTGATTTCACCAGGCATAAAGCTTTGTTTCTTATGACGCATTGTTTCCATTAACGATTTCAGGTCGTGCTCCACATAATCCATGACAATAAAGATTTTGTCCATATTGCTACCCACCACGATTTCACGTACGGTTACAATGTTGTTGTGTTGGCCTGAAAGATAAGAAATCTATTGATCCCAAGAGGCAGCAGTGTTACAACATTTTTAGTGCACATTAACGCAATGTTTGCTTGCAAAGTTTTGCATGGACTTCAAAATTCTACCGACATTCCTATCACTCTGAAATAACCTCTAAATGTCTCATATTTGATTATGTACCTTTAAGCAAAGTGTTGATTTCTCTTAGGGAAGTAATCGGGAATCCCTCTTTCTCCTTTTCCATTTTGAGCCGTTTCAGAGCCACAATTTCGTCGGTTCTCTTGTCACGAGCTCTGTATACAACCCCATAAGTTCCCTCTTCTATGCGATTTAGACATTGGAACTCTTCGACCGATCTGCAACCCTAGACAAAAATCATTGGTTATCTTTCAACAAAATATAGTTTTTGGACAAAAATGTCGAAGATTAATTTTTCTGGTTGTGGTGTGAATGTGAATCTGTATAGTTACCTGCACTGCTGGATAATATGGGGGTAAGTCTTCATCCAGCTTTGGTTTCTCTTCAATCGCTTTATCCTTATCCTTCAGCATCTCATCTTCCTCCGGACTTGGAGACTTGGACTTCGATCTCGACCTTGACGGAGAGGCGGCAGAACGCTCTGAACTCCTACTTGCACTCCTGCTTCTGCAAATTCATATTAAGACTATGTAAATCGCGTTTTTTATAGTTTTTTTATCGTTTCTAATCGACCACTTGAAGTCATTATGGGCAATTCACTTGGATGATTCTTGTTGTTCAAAAACATCACTGCCAGTCCCAAGGGTGAGGTTCCATTAATCCCCACAAGAAGTGAAAGCGAGTGGAAAAAACGAAATTAAAAAATAAATAGCTCGAAAACTAAGGAGACAAGAATATGAAGGACGAACACGTTAGCTTGGAAAATAAACACCCCACATACTAATCAGAAAACATCATACAAGAGAAAAATCTTGATGCCCCTGCCTCCCATGTTCAAAATAGGAAACGATTTCCGCTGGCTTGGTAGCGGTAGGGAGGGTTGCTCGAGCGTTGCCAAGTCGAAAAAAAACCATTTGGAACAATACGCTATTCAAGCTAAGCGACACGCCCTCTAGGCACGATTTACCGAACTGTTCTTTGGGTCATTATTTTTATTGATTTGCATTGGAAAGCATTGAAGTAATCAACATAATCATCTAAATATTCTCTGTTTTCATTCATGTTGCTACGTATATATTCAATATTTTAGTACGTTTGAAAATTAAAAAAAAAAAATTATTGTTGCTGTGTGCCCGCCCGGATGTGATTCTTAGGCATAAAAAAAAAACCTGAAATTAGTTTCTATCTTGTTTTTATACATTTGCAAAGGAGGGATTATCCAAAGTAATAACAATAATGGACAATTTGCATACATTTACAAATGACTTTATATTTCATATACGTATTCTAGACAATATATTTGAAAGTCATCAGCAAAAAATTTTTCCGGAAATACCCAAAATTATACTAAATGAATAAAAAAGAAAACGCAAATTTCACTGTATGATCGAGAACGGGGTGGAGCTAAATTACTCTCTCGAAAGAGAAAGAGCTATCACAGTCAATACGCCAGACGGAGAAGGGACGTAATGTATTCCGTGACGTAGTGGATGTTGATTGGCGCTCTTTAATCGGTGATTACTACATTGGTAGAGGTCGTAGGTTGATTTTTTCATCATCAATGGCATCCAAACTTACTAATCCTTATATTTTTCATATTTCCAAAAAAAAAATGTCCATTGTGAAAATCAAACTTAAGAACTGGTAGACGGAAAACAAAGTTTGGATTAACACGTTGAAAATTGGGAAAGAAGTTTCGGATCATATGCGAGCAGTGTGATCATTTCATTTTTCAAAAAAGAATATTTTCATAAGGTTAAGTAGCAGGTTGGTTGTTTTCTTGGTTATAATTCTGTGGACTTATGCGAAAAGATTATTTTATATGAAGAGAAATCGTCCATAGTCTCAAAGAGGTCCTTTAAACAAATGAAGAAAAGCAACGATCTACAAGGTCTGAAGACGTAGATCGTTGCTTGTCTTCATTTTGAGTTATTTTAGACAAAAAAATCGCAGAATATCACGGAAAAATGCTGTTCCAAATAAAAATCGGACATTCGAAATTGACATAGAGCAGGGTTCATCAAGCAAAGATATTCAAGTAGCTAGTAGAAAGAAAGAAGAAATAAACCAGCATCGGAGGATTTAGAGGTCAGCTTTCACTTTCACTAGTACTGGCAACACTACTCGCAATAGTTCTAACATGACCACTCGCACTAGTACTAGCACTCGCTAGCGCTCAATGGCCTTTTGACATCAACAAAGGAAGTTAAAAAAAATATTTATCTTTTCCAAATGGCATCCTTGATTCGATTCGCCCAAAAAGACCCAGGATAAATTTAGGCGGTGGGTCATTGCCTATGGTCACTAATAATCATGGGTCACTGCCGTCGCGTGCGTCGAAATATCACATTTGAAATGTGTTGACCCCTCTAAATAACGAATATATTCTAATATACTCAATCGCATATTGACAAAAGTCCAAAAAATATGATCTACAACTCTTAAAACGTTCAAAACTCAGAAGGAGACGCGAAAACACAATGATAATCATACAAAAACGAATGTAAACAAAGAAGATAATGGCCCTTAGATTAGTACCGCAAACTACCATTACGGCGCTGCGATCTTATCTTGAATTACATTGCCTGAAACACGAAACTTTCACGAGAAGGTTATGTTTCATAAAGTACGCTAGATATGGTCCACTGGGTGAGCGGTGGTGAAATCATGATTCGCTAAAGGCTCAAAAGGTGCCGAAAACCACAATTTTGAAAACCATTTGTCAACCAAATGTCAGGAGATTCTGAGGGAAGCAAATATTTTTATTGAAAATTGAGAATTTCGTGACATTTGGTTGACAAATTGGTTTTAAAACTACGGTTTTCGACTCCTTCTGGGCTATCAGCGGACTATGATTCCACAACCGTCCACCCAGCGTATACAGAGTGTCCCGGAATTAGTTTGAAATATTTAAACAATATATTCTACACTGAAAAAAATATTAGGTAGTTTGCTATGTAGGAATTTTTACGAAAATGCTTTCTTTTCGAGATACATGATGTCGAAGTTTAATTTCGATTGTGTTTGTCAAACCCTATATCTTTGATTTGAGTAAAAGAAATTTTCAAAAGGGTATTTTCACATAGAAATGATACTCTTGTTGGAAGTTGCTAGGAGCCACCGTTTTTGAGATACTTAAACCATGCAATGGATTTCAATGGTTTATTTTGAAAATAGCGTCATAGTATAATAAACAACAAGTAGCGACAGCTCACGTCAACCCCTTGTTGTCCTAATGACAGAAATTTGCCTCATTTATACCCTGCTAACATTTTAAAATGCAAAATTGTTTTCTAAATAAAGAATTTTAAACTTCGCATAGATCTTTAGACATACTTCATATTGAGTAACCGTTTTCTATAACTTGATAGGTGATTCACTTATGTATCAGTTTCATTGAAATCATGGAATCTGCTACGGTATAGTTTTATTTTACATTTCATAATGTTAGCAGTGTATAAATGAGGCGAATTTCTGTCATCGGGACAGAACGAAATTTGACCATGTTTAGTTGTATCGAGCTGTCGCTCCTTGTTGTTTATTATACTATGATAGCGTTATCATGGTAATTTTGACAGTGGTTTCAATGTTCGTAGATTTTTCACAAAAAAAAATAAAATGAAAAGTTAAAAAAAAAAATAATAAAATAAAAAGTCTAAAATTGAATGTATTTTTTTAATACGAAGAAATATTAAAACAATTGTCAAAATAACCTTGATAATGTCGTTTTCAACGCCACCTTTGTTTCGTGCAAAAAAGTTATGACTATTTGAATAAAAGAAAAGATGTGTAAGTGGCGTCCCCTACATGTAAAAGCCATACCATGCCAGATATGAATTTTGCATGCCAAATAACCCCATATACCAAATTTTATCGATATAACTTGATTAAGTCGATAGTTATTCAAATAAATCAAAAATTAAAATTCAACTTGTATCTCGGTTTATATCAACTTTCGGGGTAGACAAGTTCGGGTCGATCGCAATATTTTTGTGTGGGGAATCTACTGTTACCATATGTCCCATTACCAAGTTCCGACTGTCAACTTCTTTTTTTCAAATGGAGACCCCCTTTCTTTATTTCATTTTTGAATTCTAAATCAAATTTCAAGTAAGTTCATGTTATCGAGAAATTAGCTTTGTTCTGGTTCCAAATTATAGCCAATTCCAAACAGTTCTAGAACCATCTACACACGCGCACTTCAATACTATCATGGTAATATCCAAGTGCGTTTGTAGTAGATTCCAGAACTGTTCGGAACTGGCTATAATTAAGAACCAAAACAGGGCTATTTACGATTGTTCAGAAACACAGTCCATTTGATCAATCGTAAATTTCGCGATAACTGTTGTGATTATGCCAAGGACATGGTAAATGAAACTTACTTAGAATTTGATGTAGAATTCGGAGATTAAATAAAAAATGAAGGTTTCCATTTGAAAAAATTAAATCGATGGTCGTAACTTATTTTTGGTCCACCCTGTTTACAGGTTGTCTATTTAAGAATGGCAAGGAGCCAGATCTCAGAAACTAGGCATTTGCAGAAAAAAAATTACTGGGTAATATGGACTAGAAAAAATGCTGAAAATATATCAGAAGTTTCCAAGATAGCCACAGGATGGCGTAAAATTGCTGTTTTTTTGTGTTTTTTAAATAGAAACAGATATAAATGAGAACCGCGATGGGTTCCTCGGGAAATTTCCTTCAAATTTGTTTTTTTGTTTTTTTTCTGGCATGTCAAATAAGACAGGTATCAGCTGTCAAACCTTACAACGCAAGAATGCTCATAACTTTGAAACAACCCAACCGATTGACGCGATCTTGGTCTCATTTTGAAGAGGAGATTTTCCTCTTCCACAATTTTTGGTTTTCAAATGATTCTGATTAGAAGAGATGATTTTATTCAATATGATATGCGGACGACGAACATTTTTCAAATTTACTCGAAATTTTTAGAAAGGCATAGTGAAAATAGTTCGTCTGAACTGTCTACTGAATTTCGCACATCTTTCATGCATTACACTTTTTTCTAGCTCTCGAAATAAATAAGCTAAACGGTTTTTTGGAATTATTTAATGCAAAAAAGTCCTACTATTCAAGATGACCTCATAATATAATTTGTTTTAAATAAAACAGTGACTGGGTGGTTACTAGGTAACGCAAAAAATTGTTAATATCTTCTTTAGGAGGGCATCTTGAATGATATCACTATTTTACATTGAATTACAAAAAAGCGTATAGCTTTTTTATTTCGAAATCTAGAAACAAGTGTAATACATGAGAGTTGTGCGGAATTTTGTCGAACAATTTTAAGTATACCTTTGGATTTGAAAATTTCAAGTAAATTTATTAAATGTCCGTCGTCCGCATATTATACTGAATACAATCGTCTGTTTTGATCCGAATCGTTTAAAATCTCTGAATTGTGGAAGAGGGGAACCTTCTTGTCAAAATGAGACCAAGATTGCGTCAATCGGTTGGGTTGTTTCAAAGTTATGGGCATATGAGCATTCTTGCGTTGCCGTTGTAAGATTTGACAGCTGATACCTTTTTTGTAATTTAATGTAAAATAGTGATACTATTCAAGATGCCCTGATGAAGAAGATATTAACAAATTTTTGCGTTACCTAGTAACCACCCAGTCACTGTTTTATTTCAAACAATTCATACTATGAGAGCATCTTACATAGTAGGACATTTTGCATTAAATAATTACAAAAAAGCGTTTAGCTTATTTATTTCGAGAGCTAGAAAAAAGTGTACTGCATGAAAGATGTGCGGAATGCAGTCGACATTTCAGACGAACTATTTTCACTATGCCTTTGTGTAAGGAGTCGTGTGATAGTTGAATCTGGGAATAAGAGTGGAACCGAACGGACTCCATATGGCCATGGACCAGTACTGCTAGTTACCTGATGTCCTGTCAGAAAGAAAGCTTGTCAACTAAGATTAGTATTTTATGTTGTACGCAATATAGTTTCTCAATTCAGATAAAAGAGTTCAGACAAAGCATTTTTTTATTAATAATCTTACATATCAGAAGTGGGATAAGTAGTTTCTCACGGTGCCTTGAAATACTGGTTCAGAAGTGAGTGCCGTTAATTGATTGACTACATAGTGGAATTCAGAGATATAATGGGCAAATCAAAAAAGTCTAGATCTATAAGGCGATCAGTGTCTTCCAGTTCGTCGTTAGAAAGAGAGAGGAAGTGCAGAAAAATAAGGAGGCTGGAACGTAAGATAAGTGAACTTTCCGAACAAGTAAGTTGTAGCAATATTCCATACGTTAGTGATAGTATAAATGAATCTGTCATACCAATCTTTGATCCAAGTGTGGAAAATATGACTGTGATTGAATGGATTCAGAAGGTAGATGATTTGAGTGCGCATCACGGTCGGAGTAGTCTAACGACTCTAAAGCTCGCTACCAGTCGTTTGCGCGGTAATGCTCGTAAATGGTATGATACTGCTCCGACTTCCTTTCAAAATTGGTACACGGTAAAAGAACAATTACGCAAAAATTTTCCTGTATGTGTGAGATTCGGAAAGCTTTTGGTTGAAGCTGCTCTGTATAGGCCTCAACCTAGTCAAGATTTAGCGGACTATTGTTTCGAAAAGATTGCTAAACTAAATAAACTACACCTACCAATTCCGGATGAATTTTTGATAGACAGTGTCATCGAAGGTATAACGAACAATAATATCTCAATGTCTGCAAAAGCTGCTAATTTTCAGTCGGTGGGGGAATTGGCCAGTTATTTATCTAGTGTCGGTAACTTGGATACTTTTAAAAGTGCTAATAAATTTAATGATAATAATATTGACCATAAAAGAGACATTTTTTGGCTCGTGCTTTAACAAATGATAAACAAGAGAGTACTGAGCATAGTGTAAGATGCTACAATTGCGGAGGACCCCTTTTTATGAATCAGTGTCGAAAACCTTTGATTAAGTGCGTTGCCTGTAGGAAGTTTGGACACACGCGCGAAAAATGTACTGCGAAATTGAGTGACAAGGGTGAGAGTTGTATTGCTGTTTGTGAAAGTCCCAATAAAAGTAAACCAAATTTATTCATCAAAAAGGTATATATTAATGGAAGAAGTGTTAAATGTTTGGTAGATTCGGGCAGTACTTGTACACTTTTGAAATTGACTGTTGCCAAAAAAAAAAGATGTTGAAAGTGTATCTTGTAAACCAAAGATTTTGAGTTCCTTTCAAGGAAAATCAGTTATGGTGACAAAATCAGCTGAAATAAATGTGAAAATCGACGAGGTAGAAGCCAAAGTGAATGCGATGTTGTTGGAGGATCACGAAATGAGTCACGAACTCATATTGGGTACAGATTTCATTAATCAAGAACATGTAGTGATGGTTAAGGCAAAAAATACTGTACATTTACGCCAACTTGAATCGTTGAATACTACTGACTTAGAGAAATATGATGTGAATGTTGTAGAAGATAATGTGATATCTATTGAAACGCTCAAAATTGATCAGGATTTAGACAAAAATACAAAAGTTGAGCTTGTAAAACTCTTGAACGAATATCGCGATTGTATTTCATTTACCATGAAAGACTTAGGCCAAACTATTGCCACTGAAATGGTTCTCAAGTTGAAGTGTGATGAGCCAGTAGTCTATAATCCATATCGTATGTCGCTCACCGAAAAGAGTATCTTGAAGAACTTGATCAAGGAAATGTTGGACAATAATATAATTCGCGAGTCAATTTCGCCTTACGCGAGCCCAGTTTTATTAGTCAAAAAGAAGACTGGAGATTATAGGCTCGCGATTGACTATAGAAGACTTGATGCAAAACTAGTGAAAGAGAAATACCCAATTCCATTTATCGATGACCAACTTGATCGTCTGGGAGGAAACAAGTACTTCGTAACTTTAGATATGGCCTGTGGTTTTTACCAGGTTCCCATGGCGGAGGATTCCATTGAGAAGACAGCATTCATCACACCCGATGGACATTTCGAGTTTTTACGAATTCCATTTGGATTAGCCAGCTCGCCGGCAGTCTTTCAACGCCTGATTAATGACGCGCTGGGAAAGTTACGAAATACTATCGCTTTTCCCTATATAGATGATGTTATAATCCCATCTAAAACTGTAGAAGATGGTTTACATAGACTTGAGAAGGTTTTACAAAAGCTACGTGAAAATAAGCTGACAGTGAAATTAAGTAAGTGCGAGTTTTTTAAGACAAATATTGATTACTTAGGTAGAGAAGTGAGTAGTGAAGGAATAAGACCGGGCATGAAGAAAATAGATGCCTTAGTGCATATACCAGATCCCAAAAATGGAAAACAAGTGAGACAGTTCTTAGGATTGGTGGGGATTTTTCGCAAATTCATTCCCAACTTTGCGAAGATCGTACCCAACTAGCAAAAAAAGTTCTCTAAAATTTGTATAAACAACTATAAGATATACTTTATAGGATACTGAAATCCTTATAACTCATTAGAAAGCAATTAAATCAGCCTTATACAACCAAAAAGGGCCCATTTTTATACAACTGTTTGGTTCCCTAACGGTTCTCTAAAAAGTGTATAAAACTACTATAAGACTGTTTCATATGGCTTTATAGAGTTACTATGAAATGGTTTTATAGTGTGTCTCATAGTCACATCTACGGAACGAAATGAAAACGGTTCTATAGAAGCCTTACAAAATGGTTGTATAATGCACTATATCGTTTTTATATGAATGCTGCTATTGGGCGCACAATGGGAGCATTTTATCATTTAGCACGTTAGCGAAATATTTTGTTATTTAGTAAAGAACATAAGAACCAATTGATGTTTTAAGCAAGTCACCAAATAAATCAAGCCTTTGTAAAAATGGAGTCTTACTATTCGATAGTGAAAATGGTATCAGTAGACAAGGAGTATTTTATAGTCATAGAAGGTTTTGGTGGTAGAAATGTTGGTGCGCTGCAAATTTTACTGATAGATTGTAGGTATGTGTTTGACAAAAAAATGAAGCGCTTCAATTTTGATCAAGTTTTACTTGAAAATTGAAAAAAAAAATATATTTTTTTTAATCTAAAAATCCTCTTTTTTAATTGATTTTGATAGTTTACCACTACACCGACGATCCCTCTTCAAAATAATGCTCCAAATAATAATTTAAGTCACATTTTACAATTTAACACTATGTTTTCAACTCAGTGCAAAAAATGGCGGCGATAGGTGGCACAAGAACTCTTTATTTAAATATGGCGTTTCTTAATATAACCATTTTATTCCAAACGAATGCGTTAAATAACGTTTTATTGTTTAATGAAACGGTATACGATAGATCTATTTCATAAGAAAGTATAGCTAGGCACTATACAGCCATATTTGACAAGAAAGAAGATGTCGAACCTTGTCGAAAGGTAGATGTTGCCAAATCTTATATTGTTAGTATTTTTGAACCTTTAATAAGGCCCGTATTCTCCGATTCTACAGTTAAACGCTTTCAACTAAACGCGTTCAAATAGTTAAACGTCCTCGACTTTTTCTCGGTATGCACCGTGCTAATTTTCGCAACGTTTAGTTAAACCTAGAGAGAGGTCGGCAACGTTGGAAATTTGGGAACATTTTGGTGGTATTCAAGTTGATTGGAGACCATATGATGTTGACAGTTGACATTAATGCCTGGTTTACATTCAATTTCACTTCGAAGTGCAAGTGATAAATTTCCCTTTGCCAAACGAAAATCATATGCTACCATCTACATTGTTTTGGCGTGAGCGTGACTTTGAACACATATTCGATGTAGATGGTACCATATGATTCCCGTTTGGCTAGCGGAAATCTGTCACTTTCTCTTCGAGGTGAAATTGAATATAAACTTCACATAATGCATGGTATATTTGAAATAATTTGAATATTTTTTGATAAATAGCTATTGTTTTAATACATGGACGTAATTATGCTTAATCTTGATCTTGATGCAGAAAGGAACAAAACGAAAAATCATCAGAAATGAGATTTTTATTCAGGATGATTAAAAAATATCCATATTTGATAATGATCATGCAGAAGAGTGAACCACACGAAAATCTCAAAGGCATTCATAAGGTTGAAGATTATTTTCTTATTATTATATTGAATTATTTCCGCCTCGATTTCCGCCATATAAAGTTTAAACCTATAGTTTTTTCCAAGTTTAATATTTGTGTCTGGGTCAATTGTGTTTAGGTACGCATAGAATTATTATTTTTTTTTATGATACGCGATTTTGGCTTGATTTTTCTTTTCCCCTCAGCACCACCTCACCTATAGAACCAATAATTTTAGTGCTATTGATAAAATGATAATATCTACGGGAAAAGGACAGGAAGCTAATTAATTTAAATTAAAATCACGTGGTGAATTATTATTTTACGAACATCCCAAAACGTGATATTATTTGAATAAAACCATTTTGTACTTTAATTATTTCATCAATTATTGCAAATGGCATTTTGATTTATCTTGAAACCACACTATGGCATTGCTGAATTTGTAGATAACACAAAAAAAATGAAATCTGAAAAATGACATAACGTTCATTGAATTATTAAAATGGTATTATAGTATTTTTTATTTTTATGTAAATACATGCAAAAACTATTATTATGTCTAAAATATCGGCTTCAAGAAGTAAATTCGTCTCCAGACTCCTCCTAGTAAAAAATAAAATAAACACACTCACAGTGGGATGAAAAACAATTAGGTATCAGCACCTAATATCCATTATATATAATAAATAATATGTTCGGTGGTATTAGTTCATATTATGTCATGATATATTTTTTCAAGACGCACGCATCTTCCGCCACAATTGAAGCCGTTTAAATCCTTAAACGCTCCAAATCGGGCGTTTAACTTTGAAGGCGTTCAACCGACTTGAACGTGTCTAATTTCGCCGGTGCATACGAAATCTTGTAGTTAAACGCCGTCAAATCTTAAACGAGCTCAAGTACGAACGGAGAATACGGGCCTAAAACAGATAATGAAAATCATAGACTCAAAATCACAAGTAACAGAACAAAAATCACTAAGTAGCCCAAACATCTCTCATGTACAGTGCTTTCAATTTAATTTGTCACACTTTCAAAAGGCTGTAAAATACCTATTTAGTTTTTGAGCTAAAAGGTCGACCAAAAAAAGGAAATGTAGGGTTTTTCATAAAGTTTTGTGCTATTGAGTCAGATATTTTCTTAACTGTCAAATGTCAAAATTATTGACATAACTTACTTTTTTTAAAATGACACACCCTATATATCATTACATATTTAGAAAGGCGTCTTTTTTCTGATCACGAAAATATAGCACACATGCCCTTTCTATTCACGAGTTTAGCGCAAATGGGTATATAAATATGATTGAAATTGTAATTTTTTAGCATGAAGATACATGAGATTATTCATTTGTTTCCAATAATTGTCATGGGTGCACTCGAATCGGTAAATGTTATACGTGAATACTGTTCCTTTACAGAAAGTTGGTAAAAATAAATAAATGTGTTCATTCCTAATTTGAGTAATTCATTAAAATGTTGTATTTATAAACCAGAAAATCTTCTTTATCTTAGTAAATATTCAGGATAAGAATTATAACAATTATTGGAAACAAAAAAAAACACTCCTGTAAAGTACAATTTTAGCTCTTCTAATATTTCCACTACGTTTATTCACTTTTTTCCACTGAGAATTCATATTTAATTCACTCGAACAAACAAACAATAAACTGAAATATTCTACTACAAAAGTAAGGTTACCTTCACAGTCTTATAACGCAGATCTTAGAACCAATTTATGTTGCCATACACAAGTTTATCCTGTAAGGCCTTTATAAGAGAAAAAGTCTCATAGTAGCTTAAGTCCACGTATAAAATTGTTTTATAAAGCAGCTCAATTCAACGCATTAAAATGTTTTATATACAACATTATACAGTGCTAATAAGACAAAGTTAAGTAACTATTTTATAATGTTGCCAAATGAGGCAATATACACAAACAATGTATATTATAAAACCATCATACAATACGTATACAGGTCTTATAAAATATAACTTTTGTTAATGTATAAACGCGCTTATACAGAACCATATCATTTTAAAAGAGATTATCGTATTATACGATGTATTGCAAAAACCACTACAAAATCATTTTATACAACAATTTTCTCTAGAACACAAAATTATCGCATCAAAACGCTTAATAATATAAAACAATCCTCAAGAAAACGCTATTCGACTGTTATACAATGATTCAATCCTTTTAGAATTCCATTTTGCTAGTTGGGTAGAGCCGCTCACAATATTAACTAAGAAGAATTTCAAGTGGATTTGGTCAGAAGAACAAAAGAAGGCCATAGTCAAAGTGAAGTCTATGTTAGGAGCTAGACCAGTCTTATCAATATTTGATCCAGTTTTGCCGACCGAACTTCATACGGATGCTAGTGCTAAGGGAGTGGGTGGTATGTTGTTGCAAATACATGATGGAGTTAAAAAGGTAGTTGGCTATTTCAGCAAACTACGAATGAACAGAAATCCTACCATTCTTACGAATTAGAGACCATGGCGGTGGTTTTGTCCCTCAAGTTCTTCAGAGTGTATTTAGTAGGGTTAGAGTTCAAAGTCGTCACCGATTGTGATGCCCTAAGGACCACGTTTACTAAAAAGGACTTGATACCTAGAGTGGGGCGTTGGTGACTGGAGGTCCAAGATCATAATTTCGAAATAGAGTATCGACCAGGAAAACGTATGGCTCATGTGGACGCATTGAGTAGAAATGCAGTTATGGAAAATATAAATGCAGTGGATTTGACAGAAGCCGATTGGATCACAGTAGCACAAATGCAAGATGAGGATATTTTAAAAAAAAAGAAATATTGGAAGGTAGAAATGATAGTTCAAGTACAAAACAATATTTTAAAGAATATTTACTCAAACAAGGTAAAGTTTACAAAAAACTTGGAAGTGGGAAAGTTGCATGGGTGGTTCCCAAGACTGTAAGATGGCAGATTTGCAAACTATGTCATGACGATGCTGGTCATTTTGGACTAGAAAAGACTTCAGGACGAATAGCTGAAAATTATTGGTTTCCCGGTATGAGAAAATTTGTATCAAAGTATGTTAAGGCTTGTTTAAACTGTTTATATTACAAACACCCGTCCGGGAAAAAGCAAGGAATGCTTTATCCAATCGAGAAGACTCCGTTACCATTCCATACGTTGCATGCTGATCACCTAGGTTCGTTCATAACCAGCGCCAAGAAAAATCAATATATTTTAGTGATTGTCGATGGATTCACTAAATTTGTATTTTTGGAGGTAGTGAAAAATACGAAAGTTCACCACGTTACGAAGGCTTTGATGAATATTGCATACTTGTTTGGTGTACCAGTTAGGCTAATAACAGATAGAGGGTCCGCGTTTACATCTAATACCTTTAAAAACTTTTGTTTATCCTATGGGATTAAGCATGTGTTGAACGCAGTGGCTACGCCAAGGGCTAATGGCCAACGTGAACGTGTGAATAGGACAATGCTGAATTGCTTAGCGACTACAGTTGCTGGACAGCCGGAAAATAAATGGGATACTTATGTAAAACAAGTACAAAGTATAATTAATTGCACAACCAACAAAACTACGAACGTGTCTCCTTTGGAAGCATTGGCTGGATATAAAGGACGGACTATTGCCGAATCAAAGATTTTGAGTGCTATAAAGGATGATTTAGCATGTGTAGATTTACACCAGTTGCGTCAAAATATGCGGGAACATATTTATAGAAATCGATCAGTCTACTCAAAAAAAAAGATTTGATAAGACTCGTGCCAAAGCTAGACAATACAGTATAGGAGAAGTGGTAATGGTTCTAAGAACAGATGGTTCATCAACGGGAAGCAGTAGAAAACTGCTTTCGAAGTTTAAAGGCCCGTTAAGAGTTGTTCAAGTATTGTTCAATGGCCGTTACGAAGTTGAAGACTTGAGAGAAGGATTGAGAAATCGTAAAACAGTTGTAGCTGTAGACAAAATGAAACCTTGGGTTTTATTCAAGGAATAATACCAAACATTCTAAGTTTGTCTTCGTCGGTTGTGCAGAATTCGCATTTGGCGATAATGTGCAGTTGGCATATACGCAGTTGGCGATCATGTTATGTGCAGTTGGCATATACATTGCATTCACCTGATTTTTTGGGTATTTCGCCACACCCTATCAAAAAACAATCAAACTAGTGTTAATATACCGGATCTTCTATATTACCTGAAAAAAATTCTATTAGTAAACAATAAAACCTAACAATATCAAACGTTTCAAAAGCGAATCTGCTTTCGTCGTTAGTGTAACCTAAAAAAGAAACAATTTATTCAAATTCAAAAATTATTCTACGTTTTTTAGGACTTCGCAGTAAAAAATTGTGTTCTTTTGTGTTTTTGGCACAAAATGTCACTTTTACTGACATTGAAGTGTTTGGTGTTGATTGTTTAACTTTATGTATGTTCAGTATTTATAATTATTTTTTTTTGGGCTATGTTCAATTTCTTAATAAAGGTAACCATGTATTACTTAGATTTACAGAGCAAGTTGCTACACATTCGTTAGAATTTAACATTATATATGCACTTTCTTTAATTTTACGTTTTTTAGAACATGGTTCTTTTGTTAAGATTTTTGAATTTTCCCAATTTATTCTATGATTATTATCAAATGCGTGTTGACAAATTCCCAATCTATGAAATTCCCTTTTTCCCACGATTAAATTTACAATTGAAAAAGAACAAAATAATGAAATTCCCTTTTTAGATATACTAATTAGAAAAGATCTTCGAAATTTCAAAACCAAAATTTATAGAAAACCAACCCACACAAATAGGTATCTTAATTTCAATTCCAACCATCCATTGAATATTAAAAAGGGTGTGGTGAAAAGTTTATATGATCGAGCAAAAATAATTTGTGATAATGATGATTTTGAATCCGAAAAAGATTTCATCAGAGATGTTTTGTCAAAAAATAATTATCCCGTAAATTTCATTAAAAAGTGTTTTGATAGTTTTGAACAACCTAGACAAAGAGATCAGAATATACCTATAACTAATTTAATTATTCCATACATACCTGGAACTTCTCATAAACTGAAACGTTTAGGTCAAACATATAATATACGGACCATTTTCAAAACTAATAACACACTTCGCTCTAATTTAACAAATACTAGACCTGATAATATTAATGAGTCTACTAAAAATGTAATTTATAAAATTCCTTGTGAATGTAATAAATTTTATATTGGAGAGGCCTCACGACCCTTAAAAAAGAGAATTGAAGAACATAAATCATACATGAAAAAAAGGGAATTTCATACATCGAGAATTTGTCAACACGCATTTGATAATAATCATAGAATAAATTGGGAAAATTCAAAAATCTTAACAAAAGAACCATGTTCTAAAAACGTAAACTTAAAGAAAGTGCATATATAATGTTAAATCCTAACGAATGTGTAGCAACTTGCTCTGTAAATCTAAGTAATACATAGTTACCTTTATTAAGAAATTGAACATAGCCAAAAAAAAAATAATTATAAATACTGAACATACATAAAGTTAAACAATCAACACCAAACACTTCAATGTCAGTAAAAGTGACATTTTGTGCCAAAAACACAAAAGAACACAATTTTTTACTGCGAAGTCCTAAAAAACGTAGAATAATTTTTGAATTTGAATTAATTGTTTCTTTTTTAGGTTACACTGACGACGAAAGCAGATTCGCTTTTGAAACGTTTGATATTGTTAGGTTTTATTGTTTACTAATAGAATTTCTTTCAGGTAATATAGAAGATCCGGTATATTAACACTAGTTTGATTGTTTTTTGATAGGGTGTGGCGAAATACCCAAAAAATCAGGTAAATCATGGATGCGCCACAAAACTACAGAGCATATCTATATACATTGCAGTTGGTAATAATGTGCAGTTGGCAAAGACGCAGTTGGCGATTATGTTATGTGCAGTTCGCACATACATTGCAGTTGGCGATGTGCAGTTGGCGATAATGGGCAGTTGGCATTTATGTTATTCGAGGACGAATGGTGAGCAGGATGGCCGAATGTAAGGAGTCGTGTGATAGTTGAATCTGGGAATAAGAGTGGAACCGAACGGACTCTATATGGCCATGGACCAGTACTGCTAGTTACCTGATGTCCTGTCAGAAAGAAAGCTTGTCAACTTAGATTAGTATTTTATGTTGTACGCAATATAGTTTCTCAATTCAGATAAAAGAGTTCAGACAAAGCATTTTTTTATTAATAATCTTACATTTGTATTTAAAAATTTCGAGTAAATTTGATGAATGTTCGTCGTCCTCATATTATATTGAATAAAATCGTATTTTCTAATCAGAATCAGTGGAAGAAGAGGAGAACCTCCCCTTCAAAATGAGACCAAGATCGCGTCAATCGGTTGGGTTGTTTTAAAGTTATGAGCATTCTTGCGTTGTAAGGTTTGACAGCTGATACCTGTCTTATTCGACATGTTAGGAAAAAAAATCAAAAAAAACAAATTTGAAGGAAATCTCTCAAGGAATCCATAGCCGTTCTTATTAATATTTGTTTCTATATAATAATAACGAAAAAACAGCAATTTTGTGTTTTGATATCACCGTTACGCCATCTTGGAAACTGATATATTTCCAGCATTTTCTCTATTCCATATTACCCAGTAATTTTTTTTCCGCAAGTCTCTGGGGTGCCTATTTTTTGATCTGGCACCTTGCCATTCTTGAATAGACACCCTGTTGATAAAATTATCATGAAAAAAACGCAGTCAAAAATAAAAATCGACGTGTCCCAGCGTTTTTTCACAAAAAAAACTCCTGGATTTTAAATGAATTTGTCCCAACCTTTACGGTCGCACTTCATCATAGTAATTTACTACGTTTTGTGACTCAAATCGTTTTCAGAACATTTAGAAACCTGCGAATTTATCTGACATTTTTGTCAACTTGTCACTGTCAGTTTTTTTCGTTACGTTACACAGTCACGGGAAGATTGCATGTCTTGAGAAAAAAAACTCAAACAGTCATAGAATATTGAAACCGACTTTGTGTTCAAATTGGAATTGAAAACAATAGCTTTGGGGGTTATGTTGAGGTTATGGTAAGAAAGCTGTCACGTAAAAGGATCGCTTTGTGTTTCATGGTATTTTGAATTATACAAATCTCGATTCGATTCTAGAAAAAGCTGAATCGACCTTGAGACTCAAAACGATTTCGATATCTGTTTTCATGAAGTTTCCAATACCAGAACGGTGTTCAATCCGAACTGAATTCCACACGAAAACGAATTATTGTATGACTATAGTTTGCGATATATGAGAAGAACATGATGATCGACACGCAAAAATTCATGGAAGAGTGTTCATTCGAAGTGTTTGAATGATTTTTCTAATAGACCGTCAGATAACGACATATTTAGCTGACTGATTTTTTGTTGCTGGGATTTCAACCACTGAAAATAATATGGTTGTTGAGCTCAAATGATAAAAATTTAGCGACCGGACGTGTGCTAGGCATACTGAAAATCAACTTTTTTTCTGCAGAAAAAAAAACACATTCAACACATTTAAATCAAATGACAATCTTGGAGTTAAAAAATAGTGCCATAAGGTTTGCACGAACTTAGATTGTTGACGAAGGCTACATCTTGTAAAAGAATACTTGGTTGCTAATGCATTTTTTCGCTTATCGCAATCAACAGAACGAATTATGTTATCATGTAGAACCCGGAAAAAATTTACCATAAGCCGGCTAGCTGTTGAGAAAAATTTAACGGTCGGACAATAATCTTGCGAAGCGATTTTCAGAATGCCTAGCAAATGTCCGGTCGCTAAATTTTATTTTTTTTTTAGCTCAACAATCATATTATTTTCAGTGATTGAAATCCCAGCGACGCGACGATAAAATCAGTCAGCAAAATATGTCATTATCTGACGGTCTATAATATTAAAAACCGGAATCATTGTCATGAAATTAAGTACTCACCTGCTCTTGCTCGCACTTGCACTCCTGCTTCTAGATTTCGATCTAGACCTCTTACTCTTATCAGAATAAGCGGATTCCTCACCGGAATAGCTCTTACTTCGACTCCGGCTTCTGCTCAAACTTCTTGATTTAGTCCGACTGCGGCTGCGACTGCGAGAAGCAGATCTCTCGCTGACAGGTTCTTCATTATCGGTGGCACTTTTTGGCGAATCTTTGACGTAGTCATCCTCCACATCGGATCCATCAGATACCATCACAATCTGTAGATACCAATACCAAAATTGACAATTTTCTCCTTAAACAAATAATGCTCTAAAATGAAGACATGATGAGAATTTGAAAGTCTAAAAGTAGAAAAGTCAAAATATACAAATATAAATGATATTTTCCTAGAACGTCAAATTCAATTTCAAAAAAGTGTTTTGAACAATTAATTTGATGGATTAACCATTCGAAATGTTATACCTTATAATTATTATCAAACGTATTGCTCCTTTTTTAATAAATACAGCAACAGTTTTTATCAATCACAAAATATATCATATTTTTATAACATAAAAGTATATCTAAAAAACCATAAGATAGTCCCAGTATTCCTCATAATTTAATCAATAAGATATCTATTTATTTTTTCATTTATTTCAGTATTATTTATATTTTTCATTTTAAGCAATTATTCCACAAAAATTAGTATGTGGTATCATTATTATATTAAACTAGCTGCAAAACCCGCGACTCCGCTCGCCTGTCTGTGAGTTAGTGTAGAATAACAAGCTTTCGATTCAATATTTTTCATAAAACAAAAGGTTAATATACTACAAATAATGATATGCTCTCACAGATTTATCTCATACAATATCACTATTCTACTCGCGGTTTCTCATTTACATTCACCACACAACGCTTATATTTATTTAATGTCAACTCACATTCATTGTCATTTATTGAAAGGAAGTGGCAAATGCCGACGAATGATGACATCTAACCAAAAAATAAATCCTAATATCTCAAAATCAGCTATGAGTTCACGAATAAAACCATGCCCTTGGACTATTCTCTGATTAAACTGATAACTTTGCAAATTTTCACGCAACTTCTGTCGGCGGTTCTAGAGTTATTACAACACAAACCTCACCTGTTGTTGCTCTTCAATTTTCAATCTCTTGTTATATCCGTCTTCCTCCTCCTGTTTCCGTTTGAGCACCTTCTCGATATGTCTTCGCTCGCGTTCCATTTTGGATCTTTCCTTAAGACGAGCCATTTCTCGTTCTAAGTTAGTATTCATAATAATATGGGAGATTTTGAAATATACCAATCTACCTGCTTCCAACAATTTCTCTCTTCTTTGTTCCTGTTCCAGCCTTTCTTCTTCAGTTAGTTGTTTTTCACTCTCTTTGTCAGCACGATTCCTACGCTCTTCGGTGGTTAGATTGATGATTTCTTTCACATAACTTCCTGCTTCGCCTGAAAGATTGGTTTTTGAGAATATAGTGTGTTATTCTAACCTTAAATAATTTCACTTGGGATAAAATCGCATATAACCTGCTGGGCACTCGAACTTAAACATGCACTTTTTTAGGTGGGTAGAATTTTAAGTCCAATACTTTCAACAGGAATAGAGATATTCCAATGCGGTTTGCGCATTTTCAAAGCTTGTTTCGTTCGGATCAAGCTGCATGGAATGGATCTTCCGTAGAAACATAATATAATTATGATATACAGGTTGATCCATGCGTTCATGCGAAAAATCAACATTTTTGTGTGTATATGCCATCCCAGAGAACATTGAGTTAGACGACAAAATATGGTTTTTTACTATGGTAATGATAATCCCTCTTATGCTGTATCATTTACGTTAAGATAACGTATACGTTATAATCGTTTACTTATGGAAATGCTCCATTTGATAACAGCGTAACCATGGCGACACGTACATGTTAAGTTAACGTTTGAGATACAGCATAAGGGGGAACGGGTCCTATGATTGAACGTTTACGTTATCTTAACATGTCCATATCACCATGGAAACGCTGTTATCAAATGGAACATTTGCATTAGTAAACAATCTCAACGTATACGTTAACTTAACGTTCAATCATAGGACCCAATATCTCCAGACGTTTTTGTCAGTTTTTGAATTCAAGCCCGTCTAATGACAGATACGCTAAAAACATCAAGAAGGGGGAGCAACATTTTTAAATGTTGTAACTTTTAATTTTATTTTTACGGTTTTTGGAGAGTTGGAAACCTCATTCACTGCTTGAAAAATAGCCATTTTTTTTAAAACTATGAATTACCTACTCATGCTCAAATAAATAGCGGGAAATTTGATAAAACTTTGTTCCTGCATCAGTTATCAAAGAAGTATTGGTGCGTTTAGAAATTTCAATCCATTATTTTTCTATTAACATTTTTTTTTGATCGACTTTTAATAATGGTAACGTTTGAAAATTATGAAAAATATAATATTGTGCTGGTATATTTAACACAGAGTAATGGACATTCTGAAGAAGCTATACTACTCTATGAGTATTTTTAAATAAGAAGATTGGTTGTTTGTTATTGTTATTCATGGCCAACTATTAAATTATGCTTTTCATTTCAGAAAATACATTTCTAAGAAAAAAAAGAAAGACAAATTTTATAGCCTATAAATATACAGGATGTTTCATGAAAAAAATGTAGGGTCCAATAACGTTTTGACCTTACACTGTATACTTATTCCGAAGGCAGAATTGAGATCTACGGAAAAAATTATACAGGGTGGCCATTTGAAAAGGAAACAGAGGTATTTTGAGCGCTCGAAGACATTTAAAGAAAAACCCTCGGAGCCGTCAATTTTTGATTTGAGGGGAAACCATTTTTTTGGCATTTTCAATCCATGAAGGGCAAAGCCCTAGCGGGATAAACCCAAAGTTTCACACTGCTAATGGTAGCTATGATTGTATGTTTACGTTAACATTTGCATTAGTAAACAATCGTAACAGATACGTTAAGTTAACGTGAACGATCAACCATAGCCCCCAATATCTACAAAGTCATTACAAGAGCTAACCAAAATCATCAAAAAATGTACATTTTGTAGAATTCGTGGGAAGATTTGGCGACATTCATCACTATTTGTTGTTGCAGGGGTTCCATAGATTGGACTGGATTGCATACATTTTTGTTTTTAGTTTTCAAATGAGCCCATAAGAAAAATCTAAAGGGCTCAAATCTGGAGAACGTGAAAGCCACTCAATAGTTCCTTTTCTTCCAATCCCATTGTCCTGAAAAAGTTTGGTCCAAATATCCACGAACCAAGCATAGATAAGTTGGGTTTATAGAACAATTTAAACTTAAAAAAAATGCTGGATGAACAGCTTTTAACAAAAAAATATAATCTCATAACAAATTAAAATTTTATCAGGATTCAGTAAGAAAAACTCCCTTGAATGACAGCTTTGTCACATTGTTACAATCCATACAAGCTACATATTATAGAACAAACAGGCAATGTTGCCAAACTTACCCAAACTTCTCAAAAATAATGCAATAGTTTTTGTCTGTATATTTTAATATACTAAGACAAACATAATGAAACAGTAAAAAAAACAACCATATGGGCAGGAGCATTACTTTTTAAACGATATTCAAGAGAACATCCCCCGGCTACGCTGGACAGGAGCGTACCTTTTTACTCGGGCAGGAGCAGCCATGGGCAGGAGCGTTACTTTTTAAACGATATTTAAGAGAACATCCACCAGCTCCGCTGGGCAGGAGCGTAACTTTTTACTCGGGCAGGAGCAGCCATATGGGCAGGAGCGTTACTTTTTAAACGATATATAAGAGAACATCCACCGGCTACGCTGGGCAGGAGCGTACCTTTTTACTCGGGCAGGAGCAGCCATATGGGCAGGAGCGTTACTTTTCAAACGATATTTAAGAGAACATCCACCGGCTACGCTGGGCATGAGCGTACCTTTTTACTCGGGCAGATGCGTTACCTTTTAAACGATATTTTAGATATGGCGGCATGATGGACATCTGAATACACCCCATTTATAAAGTTTTCCTTCTCTGGAGTGTACATTGCCGACGACACCGAACTACGGGACATCTCAATCTCCGACGCACCAAACCACAGTCCTGCAAACATTCGAGCAAAACTTCATCCACTACAGACAAGAAGGTCATCAGATGGAAAACATTTCTCATAGCATCCATTTTGAACCGGCGACTAAAACTGAATGATTTCTTCAAAAACACAACAAAATGTCAGCAAATGAAACCCGCGAATCTATATCAAACGGATGCGTCGCTATGTGCATAAATCACAATCTAATGCGCACACTCCCCTTGGTTATTGATAATCGAGTTCGCCGCGATGTTCTGTGAATCAAATTTTTTAAATTTATTTTTCCTGCTCAACTATATCTCTTGACTTCTTTAGTGGTTACGTGAGGAACTGTAGTACATGAGAATAACAGAAATTGTCCATTTCAATGACCCACAACTGGAACAAATCGAGATTTTTTGAAAATGTTCGTATGAAACTATGTGCCTAAAATAGTGTTTTTTCTAGAAAAAGGTGATTCATTCAGCATTTTTTCTCTTTAGAATAGTCAAACGAAGGATAATTTTTCAAATTCGCCTTTGAAAAGTGAAAAATACGTGGATGCCTAATATTTACAAGAACCCATAAATTATTTATACCGCTTTACTTACCTGTGAACCAATAATGAAAAGATTAAAAAGTATCTACAAAGTCCTAATAATCTATGACAGTGTTTTGAAAATAATATGAACAATAACAACGAAATAAACATCAAAAACACAAAAAACAGAATAATATCTCTCAGAAAAATTCGGAAATTCGGTTCTGTTTTAATATTGTAAATCGAGGTTAAAATTTGATGTCAAACGCTTGACAGTTGATTTAGGGAATTTATTTTCATCACCTTGGTGAAAATAACGGTCAAATCGTCCGCTCTTATAAAATATGGACTATATCAAATAACTTGATCGGTTCCGCCGAATGACAGCCGGAAATACCGACAGCGCCGTAAGATATCGTCTACGCAAGACACACCAATTAGTTTCATCGGTTTGATTTCGCCGGTACGACCGTTCGTGCCGGACGGTCCGTGCGGCGCCGTCCACGCAAGACATCGCGTATAAAATTTAGGGGTTATAATCTACATAAAAATATAACTTCAAAATGAGTCATCACTCGACACCTAATGCCAATTAAAATTCTGAGGACCTTTGCCAGCCCCGCTAGAGCTTCGCTGTTCATGAGGCGAAAATGGAAAAAAATGGTTCCTCCTTGAATCAAAAATAGACGGGTTCTAGGATTTTTCCTTGAATGTCTTGAGGCGGTCAAAATTACCTGTTTTCTTTTCAAATGACCACCCTGTATAAGAAACAGTTTCCATAAGTTATCTGATAGCTTAGATACTGTAGACTGTAGACTGACTAATGGATTTAAGTTTTCAAGTGCACCAATACTTCCTTCTTCGATAACTGATACAGGATCAAAGTTTCATCAAAGTCTAGGCACTCGCTATTTATATTATATTTATAGAAAGAACATTCGACTGATGAAGTTCATCCAGATGTCTTGTCGAGTGAAAAACTGGAATTTAAACGAAGTAGATTTTATTAGTGATCGGATTTTTAACCATAACAAAAAAAAAACGATCAAGAAGGACGTTTACGAGGACTAGTTCATGTATATGTCACATATGTCACATGGCGCTTCACGTGGTCCAATTAGGTCGGTATTAGTTTACTTTCCGGAACCAAAGGTAAGCAAGCATAGTCAATGGATCGTTGCCGATAGGGCCCTTCACACTTTTTTGGGATTTCAAATGTTGGCGTCGACGACTACGCCATTTTCACCATTCTATTGTGTCATGTGTTGTGGATAGATTCAATAAATATCAGACAAAATAGAGAATCTCCACTGTTTCATCAAGCGAATACTTTTTGTGATATCGTCATTTGATATTCTTGATATTTTTCACTTTTTTTCAAAGCAAAATTTTCAAGAAAAAAATTAGGTTAACCAATCAAAACAATAATTTTGGAATTAAAATTAAAAAATAAATGGAGGACTCTGCATTATTTCGAAGTATTGAGGTCATATTTAACAATGAACTGAAGTGCGTTTATGGTTTTCTGTTACCAAAATGCCAGTACCATCACTTTTATCAACTCTCACTTTCATAATATAGGTAGCCACATTTCTAGAAATTCAACCTGTCATTTTCACATACCTCGTTCGAAGCAGAACAATATTGGTTTCCTTTTCGTTAAAAATAGTAGCGGTTGCCAACGATCACCTTAACCTAAGATTTAAGTTGCGATAAACATTTATTGGTACACGTTGCGCGACTTTGCCATCTGGGCCCGTATTTTCGTTCTCCAAAACGCTCAGCGCTTTCGAAGCGCCTGGCATTTGACAGGCGTGTCACCTGACAGAACAACAAAAATTTGTTGTTCTGTCAGGTGACATGCCTGGCGCTTCGAAAGCGCTGAGCGTTTTGGAGAACGAAAATACGGGCCCTGGGCAACTTTGGCAACCTTGGCTAGGACCAGGATCAGTATACAAGAGGTTGCCTAACTTCGCCTGAGGTAAAGACGAAAGGGGGGAAATATGACGTCCTTTGTGGATAGCGGTCTGAAACAGTTCTGTCATTTTAGTGTCATTCCTGTCATGCAATTGAATCGGACTGCATCATGTCGTGTCATATGTCATTCGATCAATGATTGATAAAACGTTGAATTTCTTGCTAATTTTATCATTTAAATCGAAATAAAATATTAATAGAGGTGTAAAATTATCTTTTGGGACATTATTATTGTATATTATTGGTCAAGGAAGCGAAAATACTGTTCCAAATGTGAGTATTTTCTATATGTATATTCAAAACATCAACCCTCAGATTTCCACAACTTTTTAACTCTTATTTTATATTAGTCCTGCCTAAACATACTGAGAAATCTACTATTGAAATATAATGAAAGCTAAATTAAGGTAGAATAGAATAAACAGTTGAACACATGTAAACAAACTCTATCATGATCATTTCTAGACACACCTCCCTTAAAACACTATATTTGATAGACAAATCCAAGGATAAGACACTTATAAACAGTTTTCAAAACGTAAATCGATGATTTCACAAAAGAAAAACCATCGACAGCAAAAAATCTCTCGTCCGCCTGGAAATAAATAGTGAGTTTATGATATTGATGAATGACATTCTTGATTTTATAATGGAATGGTTCGAGAAATGGCCGCAGTGGCGCTACAGTAGACACAAATGACGTCATGGCCGTAAAAGTGAGGCAACCTCTTATACAGGGTGTTTCAGAATAACATGCTAATAATAAAGGGGGTGATTCTTGGGCTCATTTTAAGAAAAAAAATTCATATGAACGTATGTCCTAAACGCCTTAACTTTTTTCCCAAAAAATATGCAAACCAAAACCCGCATGGACGGCACTGGTCAGAATAATTAAATTGTTGGTGCATCAAAGAATGAGTATTAATGCCTAAAATACATGACTCAAATTTCATAAAGATATCTACAGTAATGACAAAGTTATTGTAAAAAAAGTATCTATTTTTTAAAACTTTGACACCCTGTATCTCAAAAGTTAAGGCGTTTAGGACATACGTTCATATGAATTTTTTTTCTTGAAATGAGCCCAAGAATC
This sequence comes from Orchestes rusci, assembly GCA_958502075.1. Classification (NCBI taxonomy): domain Eukaryota; kingdom Metazoa; phylum Arthropoda; class Insecta; order Coleoptera; family Curculionidae; genus Orchestes; species Orchestes rusci. The sequence continues at coordinate 14,164,699 of OY293312.1, read as the reverse complement.
ACCCCCTTTATCATTAGCATGTTATTCTGAAACACCCTGTATAGAAACCTTGGGCTAGAACTACTACACAACGTCGCTTGGCAACGTTGGGTCGCGTTAGGTGACGTCTTCATTACGTTTGACAACGTAATTTTGCTACTTGGGATATGTTTAACGAAAAAATAAAGTAGTAGATCTAGAGAGATATTGGAAAAAAAAATGTTTTTTTTTCATGAAACTTGGAATCCGGGGTAAGCATACAATCTAGAACAACTTAATCCCGTTTCTGACGCGAAGCAAAATATCGGGAGATGACACTCTTTGCGAAGGCATAGTAGGAGGGCTTTCAAGTTCAAATTTCAATTAGATAGATAAAAAGTGTGGCCTGTACAAAATTTCGAACCCCGACTTCTTCGAATAAGGAAAATACAGGGATGTATTAATCTTATCTGTGACACACGGTAGAATTGTGTTTATGTATAGGATCTCATCATAGAGGCCCAGGAAAAAAAACTGTATAGTGATGTACCCAAAAGGAAATATGCTGGAAATATATTTCAAGTGTATAGGATGCCCGCAAGAGTGCATAACGGCATTTTTCTACATCTTTTGAAATAAAAGAGTCATGGAGACTTCCTTCGAGAAATACTTCCGAAACTGCCCCTGTAAATTTGAACATATCAAAAATATAATTCGGGGGCAATTTTTTAGAGAATATAGCCCTAAAATTGTTGCCATATTCTTTTCTGGTAGTTCAATGAAGAAAATTTGGAAAATACGTCGATTTTCTGTTTTCGCCTCACAGTGGTTCAGAACCCTGTAAAACTGCCGCATTCACTTTTCTTTGCCATCAAAGCCATTGAACCTTGTTTAAATATTAAATATCTAACAGGCCTTCATGGCGAATGAAAGATAATCATCATAAATATATTTTTTGTTTATTAATTTAGCGGTGATGATATACAGAGGTTGTGACTAATTGCTAAAAGTAATTATGAAATTCACCAATTTTGTATGGAAAAATATATAACTTGAAAGAAATATCTTATGTCTCAGGATACATGGTAGCTGAAAAAGGTCAAACTTATAGTTTTTGACATGTGAATATATATTGACAATTTATTGCGCTCTAAAACATGAACAGTAAAACTAGGTACTTCTTGTAACTTTCATATTTTTTTACATATTTACGGCTAATATACAAACTTGGATTGTTTATAAACTAGCTGGATAGTTTATGAACTAACCAAACCATTGGCTATTTTGATAGAAAAGGCAATTTCCACTAAAATAGCAGTTATTTTGCAAACTATCCAAGAATCTTGGCTTATTTACTTGAAATTATCAAGAAAACCAAAATAGCTGATTAGTATGTAAACTATCCAAGACAATCTGGCTAATATGAAAACCATAATTTCTAGTAACATAAAATAGCCGAACCTTTGGCTGGTTTATAAACTAACCAACCAGTTTTCTGGTTAATTTAGAGATAAAGTAAGGCAATGGTTTTCGTTCTAAGGAGTTATGAATTAGAATGAAATGTTAAAGTTTTTTCTGTGTCCCAGCCGGGTTTGTTTTCTTTCACACTAACGGATCGGAAAAAAAATTAACGCGTCTTTATTAGAACTTTATAATAATAAAGGAAATAATTCCAGACTTTACAATAAAAGTGGCTATAAAAGTGTTGTGGAGAGGTTTTTTTATGATGTATTCAAATACCTATTAGAATGAAATGTTAAAGTTTTTTCTGTGTCCCAGCCGGGTTTGTTTTCTTTCACACTAACGGATCGGAAAAAAAATTAACGCGTCTTTATTAGAACTTTATAATAATAAAGGAAATAATTCCAGACTTCACAATAAAAGTGGCTATAAAAGTGTTGTGGAGAGGTTTTTATATGATGTATTCAAATACCTATCACAAGTTTATTTTACCTATTTTTTTGAGAATATATTTTTTCCGTTTGTGCGTCCGCCATACACCCAAAGATAATTTTTATTTCTTACTGTTAAAATATACATTTTATAAAAAGATGATATATTGTACTTATTTAATAATAAAAAAATTGAATCAAAACTTTTCGTGTTATTCGTATCTATTTTTTCATTTGATTTCAATTTGGATCTAAAAATTTGATTCATCAAATAAGAAATACTTAGTAAGTTTATAAGCTAGCCAAAGCTTTGGCTATTTTATGTTACTAGAAATTATGGTTTTCATCTTAGCAAGATTGCTTTGGATAGTTTACAAACTAAGCAGCTATTTTGGTTTTCTCAATAATTTCAAGTAAATTAGCCAAGACTCTTGGATAGTTTGCAAAACAACTGCTATTTTAGTGGAAATTGCATTTTCTATCAAACTAGCCAATGGTTTGGTTAGATTATAAACTATCCAGCTACCAACCATCACCAATCAACGTGAATTCTAAACAAAAAATGAATAAATTAAATATTGCATGCATTTGAAGATGAACTTGCATGAAAATTTGATTCGATAGGTATTATTTTATTTCGTTCAAATATGATTTTTTTTCAAAAAATGTTCCAGTTTTTAGTTCTACAAGGTGTTTCCTAACCTCTGTGACAAAATGAGAGGGGTGATTCTTCGCTTAATTTTAGGACGAAAATGTGGTATAACTGTTTTTCGAATTTCACTTTGTTTCCAAAATACAGGGTGTTTAATTTTTTTTTGATTAGTTTTTTATTTTTAATTAATTTATCTTTTACTCGATTTTATTGGAAACTTTCATACAGTAGGCAAATGTCATGAAGAAAACAAATAATGTGGTTGCCATGGATCGAAGCAAAAAGCCTACTTTGCAACATATTGTTATTTTTGTGTAGTCCAGAGACATGCAATAAAGTGGTTTATCTCAAAAATTAGGCAAGACACGATAAAGATTCAAGAGATCAAAAAGTTGCGTTTTTAGATGAATAACCTGAGAAAAAAATAAAAATGACACAAAAAGTCAGTGGCGTACATTTTTTTCCCAATAATATTGGTTGAAGTGCCGCTCGGGACGCCACTGTATTCGATAATTTTTATTTGTTCATGGCAAAATGAGCCCGTTATCACTATAAATACCGTTACCAAACTTCAACAAAATCGAGTAAAAGATAAATTAATTAAAAATAAAAGTCAATAAAAGTCAAGTCAAGTACTTGACTTGACTGTCTTGTTTTAGCTTTTCATGTAATTTCCGTTAGTTAGTTCTTCAATGTTTTTTACAAAATTTTTTACAATTTGTTTTTAAATCTTGTTTATGGTCAATCATTTGGCCTGATGATGCCCTTAAATTGGGCGAAACACGTGTAGCCTTCAATACACACATTTTGAGACTTTGACTTCGTGTTCTTTCTACTTTTAACATTTTAGCACATTTCAAAGCGTGTCATATCTACGTCAATTCTCAACTAACATGAAAAAGAAACACGTGTTTTATTTTTCATATACTTTCGAATCTAGCAATACCCAAAAAATGATTCAAGTTCTCTATTACCAGATGTACCTAGCTAATATCATCTACATACCTACTCAATTTCTTCCCTTAAAAGCAAACTACTTTCAATATCCTTTTTTCTTCAGATTCGCTTTCACTGCTGGTATCCCCTATAGATCATAATAAGATTCATAGAATAATAATAATAATGACTTTATTGTAATAATCTGGATCTTCTGGAAACATTTTTTAAGGAATTTTCTTTCACGGTTGTTTTTTTGTCGTTTTAGCCTCAAATTCTTTGAGGATTGAAGACATTGTCATCTAAATCTACCTTTTTTTATACATCACAAAAGATGTGAGAAAAGTTTAAAAACAGGCTAATTTCTAAATTGTTATGTCTTGCATAAATCAGCTCTTTTTAATATGTATATTGGTACAACAGTCTATATCAGAAGATATATCTTAAAAGGTAGGACGAGGTAGGATGAGGTATCATAAGCAATAAAAGTAATATATAAGGTTTTAACGTTTCTAATTTCAAAGAGGACCTCGGCAGATCTCTAAAGATATATCTATTTGAATCTCAAATCTGTATGAAATTTACTCTCTTTTAACATAAAGCCGTTTTGGGCTATTGGATTTCTATAATACTATCAATAATATAATATTCTTGAAGTACTTACCAGTAGGTAATTTTTCCATAATGGATTATTCAGAGAAAGCCGTTCACCGATAACCACAATAATATCAATAGATTGACTGAAAACGTCACACCAAAAAATGTAACATTTCAGTTTACCAGTGATAAGCGATTTGGGCGATAGTGGGGAGTGGGACAATGAAAACCGGTTAGTATAAATCATGATCTTAGTATAACTATCGCAAATTATCAATTTGTAGAGAATCGTGTAAGTGCTCCTATGTGGCAGTTTTATACGGTTCTGAACCACTGTGCCCCACTTCCGGCTATCTTAGAAGCTTGAAATATATTTCCTGCATTTTCTCTTGGACACATCACTAAATGTAGAGTTTTTTTCACTGGGTCTCTATGACGAATAGTTTACGAGACTGGGGGTCAATTTTTGAGCCTTCGCAAATCTTTCAATTCTTGGTCCACTCACCTCTTGATAACCGCATACTCGGACAATACAGTAGAGTTGAACACATCAGAGAAGTCCACATCATGTGACGTAGCCTGGGCGGCGAGAAAACAAGGTCGTTGTCACCATAGGCGGAGACATATGATTATGGATAGAATAATATCTTTATTCACTATTTTTTCAGTTTTCCTATACCATATACCATAGAGAAATTCTCTGTGACTAAACTATAATTTATCGAGCCGACTCTTATGAACCCTTCGACCATAAACATATACAATTTCATGGTCGAAGTATAAACTCGCTGAATCATCCAGTTGATAGGATACGACAGAGGCTTTCCACTGCGCATCCAAACGCCGAGCCTTCTCTCAAACCCCCACAGACGCTCGAGCATGTTGGGCGAGCACGAGTTGGAAGTAGGCTCGGACCAACATGCTCGACCGTGTGTGGGTTGTACAAGCCTAGTTGGCGGTTGCAATGTTCGGCTCGGCGCTTGGCTCGATTACACCCACCAACATGGGCCCAACACAAACATGTTCGAACGTATATGGTAGTCACGAGCATGTTGGGCTCGAAGTTGGACTTGTGACGAGCCCAACATGCTCCAGCGTCTGTGGGGGGTCTAATGTGTTGAACTCTACGTATAAATTCTCATTTTTGTGAACCCAACAAAACTACTTATTCAGAAAAATGACATGGAACTCACGATAGTATGGGCTATGTAGTCAAAACAATCCACACCCTATTCTATTCAAAATAATTTGCATAGTGGGCTAATCATACTTTCCAGCCAAACAAATGAAGTTCGGCATTATTTAATAGTAAACAAGTGTTTTCGGTCATCGTAGTGAAAACAGACTACACCCTCAATATAATATGAATATTTAAAAAAAAATCTGTAGGTAGAGTCTAAGAAACAGTACCTATTGTTTATCGTTTGACAGCAAACAATCAATTATTGTTTGCAGACATCGTAGTCAACACAAACACACCTTATCAAATTCATAGAGGCCAAAACATCCAAAAATAAGTTACGACCATCAACTTCATTTTTTCAAATGGAAACCCCCATTTTATATTTAATTTTTCAATTCTACGTGAAATTCTGAGTAACATGATGATGATAATTCTAGTATACAGGGTGGACCAAAAGTTCGGACCATTGAAAAAATGAAGTTGATGGTCGTAACTTATTTTTGGTCCACCCTGTATGAATAGAATTACCATAAAAAAAACCGTAGTCAAAAATTAAAAATCGACGTGTCCGAGCTTTTTTCCAGAAAACAAACCCCTGAATTTTGAATGAGCTTATTCCAACCTACGTGTCCTCACCGTATACAAATCGATGTTTCCTAGCGTTTTCAAAAAATTCAAAGCCCTGAATTTAAAATGAATCTGTTCCATATTTTAGCCGGTCACTGTATGTTGGTATTTGCTCCAGTCGTTTCTGCCCTATTCATGTTCAAAGTCTCATGAAAATTACATAACGTTGATCTGGATTCTACCCAGGCAGTAATATGTTTTCAACTTATTTGCTCAGTCGCTGTATTTGAATGAATCTGTTCTTTTAGTGAAAAAAAACAAGAATTTTTGAGTCTAGCTGAAATTTCTGGATGGATTGAATGTGACTTATGATTAATAGTTTTGTCTAGATGTAACGCATTGAACAACCGGGCGGTAGCTCTTGCAATGCTTCCGTTTTGATAATACAGTTTCGTTATTTCGACCCTTTCTTGAATTGAATAAATCATTGCAAAATATTATGATAGAACTAGGCAACTTAACGATTTCAAATCAAAGATAAAGTTGTTCTATGATTTACGATGACATTGACTGATGCTAAATTTCTTGCTGTTATCCGTTATTATTATTTTTTTCCGTACGATCCATTATTATCAGTATTAAATTAAATGAGGTGAATTTTATGAAAAATTCAAATAACTTTGAAACGGTTGAAGATAGGTATAAACTGTATTATACAAAAGTTACTAAAAACTTCATGGAGAATCCAAAAATAAAAAAAAAATTGGGGGTTTCCATTTAAAAATGTCAAGTGTAATGCGATATCTTATTTTTGGAACACCCTGTATTAGTCATACACGATAAGACGTCCCCCTAAAAATAGAAATTGACGTGTCCGAGCGTTTTTCCCAAAATATACCAACAAAGTCATAGATAAGGGTTGGACCATTTCGTTGGGCCACCCTGTATATTTTGAATCACAAGACAAACATCTATCATTTTAGCCAATTATATACACGGTGTTCTATTTAAAAAAATATAACTTGATCATTTTCTTCAATGTTGTAAAGTCGATTTTTTATTTCCGCTATTACCAAAAGATACTACATGGAAAAACCTAAAACTTTTGTGTTTAAAGTTTTTTTCTACCACTCATAATAAGAGCTGTAGGTGGGGGTCAAAATATAATAAATAACCCTGTACAGGATGGTTCATTTATTCAGCGACAAACTGCCAGAGGGTCAATTTTTGACCCTTCGCAAATCTAAAACGTATTCGCAAAATTTCGATCGGCACGTTAATTCAAATGCGGATCGCACTTTTCCTTACACGTTTCAAATTTGCGAAGGGTCAAAAATTGACCCTCTGGCAGTTGTCTAAAATAAGTTCGCACCATCAACTTCATTTTTTCAAAGGGAAACCCTCTTTTTTTATTTCATTTTCGAATTCTAAATCAAATTTTTAGTGGGTTTCATGTACCATGTCCTTAGCCTAACCCCAACATATATCGGGAAATACGATTGTTCAGAAGCACAGTCGATTTGATCAATCGTAAATGGAGGTTTCCATTTGAAAAAATGAAGTTGATGATCGTAGCTTATTTTTGGTCAAGCCTGTATAAATAAAATTACCATAAAAAAAAACGCAGTCAAAAATAAAAATCGACGTGTCCAAGCGTTTTTCCAGAAAACCAACCCCTGAATTTTAAATGAATTCATCCCGACATACGTGTCCTCACTGTATACAGGGTGCCACAGATTCGAGTGCATGCATGGGGTCTCAGTTATTATTAGAGATACTGGGTCGGTTAAATGATTGCAAAGTTGCGCATTTTTATGCTCAACAAAATGCCGTTTTAAAATTTGAAAAATTCCGACTACTTCCGAAGATATTCGAAAAAAACCGAAATTTCGCAATAACATTATCATTATTTCCTGAGGTTATTTGAGAAGATATTGTGGAATGAATCACCCTTTCTCATTGTCACTTTTTCTCCTCTACAAGATGGCGGTATCAAATTAAAAATCTGACGTTTCGACTTTGAGCGGCCATCATCAAGTTAATTTTTTTAAATACAGATCTGGATTTTTTATTATATTTTTAATTATCTTTTGACGTCCTTATTGTACTGAGGTATCGCAACCGTCGGAAAAAATACTCATTTAAAAATTAATACCAGAGAAAATTAGTTAGGCAACCCTAACTCATAGTTTGGTTCATAAATCCTTCTTTATTCGACACGTTATTCATATGACAAAACCTGCACAACCAAACAAGCCTTATTGACCGAACCAAAATCGAAATAACATCCAATGACGATACATTTGATGAAATTGAATTAAATCCACAAATGACAGGGAAGATAAAAAAAAACATTTAAAAAACTGAATCAATTTCTGCAGGTGTTCAAGAATACTGCCATTTTAACAAAATATTGAAAATAACAATAAAAGGTGAAAAATATTTGAAAATATTGACGTTGCTAAGGCAACCCATTGCTCTACACCCTCATCTTATCTCCTCAATGCCTCAAGGACGTAAAAAGACTAAAAATAAAATAAAAATCCAGGTCCGTATTTAAAAAAATGAACTTGATGATGGCCGCTCAAAGACGAAACGTCAGATTTTCAATTTGATACCGCCATCTTGTAGAGGAGAAAAAGTGGCAATGAGAAAGTGTGATTCATTTTACAATCAAATAAACTCAGGAAATAATAATAACATTTTTGCGAAATTTCGGTTTTTTCCGAATATCTTCGGAAGTAGTCGGGATTTTTCGAATTTCAAAACTGCACTTTGTTGAGCAGAAAAATGCGCAACTTTGCAACCCTTTCATCGACCTTGTATCTCTTATAATAACTGATATCCCCATGCATGCACTCGAATCTGTGGCACCCTGTGTTATTATACAGGGTGCCACAGATTCGAGTGCATGCATGGGGATCTCAGTTATTATAAGAGTTACAGGGTCGATTGAATGGTTGCAAAGTTGTGCATTTTAATGCTCGACAAAATGCCGTTTTGAAATTAAAAAAATTCCGACTACTTCCGAAGATATTAAAAAAAAAACGAAATTTCGCAAAAACATCATTATTATTTTCTGAATTTATTTGGGAAGATATTGTGAAATGAGTTACATTTTCTCATTGCCACTTTTTCTCCTCTACAAAATGGCGATATCAAATTGAAAATCTGACGTTTCGTCTTTGAGCGGCCATCATCAAGTTCATTTTTTTAAATACGAACCTGGATTTTTTATTTTATTTCTAATTATCTTTTGGCATTCTTGATGTATTGAGGTATCGCAACCGTCGAAAACAATACTCATTTAAAAAATATTACCGGAGAAAATCAGTTAGGCAACCCTTTTCTCTCTAACTCATAGTTTGGTTCATAAAATATGAAAAAACTGAATCAATTTCTGCAAGTGTTCAAGAATATTGCCATTTTAACAAAATATTGAAAATAACAATAATAGGTGAAAAATAATTGAAAATATTGACGTTGCTAAGGCAACCCATTGCTCTACACCCTCATCTAATTACCTCAATGCCTGGAGGACTTCAAAAGATAACTAAAAATAAAATAAAAAATCCAGGTCCGTATTTAAAAAAATGAACTTGATGATGGCCGCTCAAAGACGAAACGTCAGATTTTCAATTTGATACCGCCATCTTGTAAAGGAGAAAAAGTGGCAATGAGAAAGTGTAATTAATTTTACAATATCTTCTCAAATAAATTTCGGTTATTTCCGAATATCTTCGGAAAGAGTCGGAATTTTTTAAATTTCAGAACGGCATTTTGTTAAGCATAAAATTGCGCAACTTTGCAACCATTTAACCAACCCTGTATCTCTTATAATAACTGAGATCCCCATGCATGCACTCAAATCTGTGGCACCCTGTATAGTTGATGGTCCGAACTTATTTTTGATCCACCCTGTATACTAGAATTTTCATCATCATATTACTCAGAATTTCACGTAGAATTGAAAAATGAAATATAAAATGGGGGTTTCCATTTGAAAAAATGAAGTTGATGGTCGTAACTTATTTTTGGATGTTTTGGCCTCTATGAATGATAAGGTGTGTTTGTGTTTACTACGATGTCTGCAAACAATAATTGATTGTTTGCTGTCAAAGAATAAACAATAGATACTGTTTCTTTGACTCTACCTACAGATTTTTTTTTATATATGTTCATAATATATTCAGGGTGTAGTCTTGTTTTCACTACGGTGACCGAGAACACTTGTTTACTATTAAATAATGCCAAACTTCATTTGTTTGGCTGGAAAGTAAAGAGTGTTCAATAAAAAATGTGATCAAGTCACCTATGGATTTCTTTTTCTGTCCTGAACGTAGGTCGTGGCTAGTTGGTATGGTTTGGCATCATGGCATCTGTGACGGTTAGAAAGTGGATGTCATGTCATAATTACGATGTTAGCCAAGACATACGTTTTTTGAAACAATTGCTTCCATAGGTGACTTGATCACATTTTTGATTGAACACTCGTTATAATTAGCCCACTATGCAAATTATTTTGAATAGGATAGGGTGTGGATTGTTTAGACTACATAGCCCATACTATCGTGAGTTCCATGTCATTTTTCTGAATAAGCAGTTTTGTTGGGTTCACAAAAATGGCAATTTGGACATAAAGTTCAACACATTAAACCCCCCACAGACGCACGACTACCATATACGTTCGAACATGTTTGTGTTGGGCCCATGTTAGTGGGTGTAATCGAGCCGAGCCGAACATTCCAACTGCCAACTAGGCTTGTACAACCCACACACGGTCGAGCATGTTGGTCCGAGCCTACTTCCACATCACGTGGCTCGGCGTTTGGATGCGCAGTGGAAAGCCTCTGTACTCTGTCGTATCCTATCAACTGGATGATTCAGCGAAGTCTCGTCGTCGAGTTTATACTTCGACCATAAAATTGTATATGTTTATGGTCAAAGGGTTTATAAAAGTCGGCTCGATAGTTTATGGTTTGTTACGTTAGTTTAAATATGTAGAACTCGTCCATGTCTCACTAAAAGAGGTCCTCATATTCAACGTAGACATATAAAGTTCGAAGTCTTTAGGCCTCAACACATATAGTGGAACATACTAATACAGGTTAGATGTTTCGCCAAATTTTGGCATCATCAGACCATAACAACAACAACTAACCTGTATTAGTTTGTTCCAATATATGTGTTGAGGCCTAAAGTCTTCGAAGTTTATATGTCTACGTAGTTTATAGTTTAGTCACAGAGAATTTCTCTATGGTATCTGGTATAGGACAACTGAAAAAATAGTGAATAAAGATATTATTCTATCCATAATCATATGTCTCCGCCTATGTTGACAACGACCTTGTTCTCTCACTGCCCAGGCTACGTCACATGATGTGGATTTCTCTAATGTGTTCAACTCTACTGTATTGTCCGCGGATGCGGTTAACGAGAGGTGAGTGGACCAAGAATTGAAAGATACAACAAAATGTCATTCTTGATAAAAAAAAGGCTGCTTGCCAAAAAAATATTAGCTTCGATTAACAACTTGATTTTTATTAAACAGGGCGTCTCAAAAATGTAAAAACATAAAATTAGGTTTCTTCAGAAAATGGTTCGTCTTGACAACAATAGTCTTTTCGACTTATGAATATTACCTAATAGGTCTGCTCACAGAAGTCAGTTTTTTATTGAAAATGGTAGATATAGGTATAACATAAGCCATAATCCCCTATAAAGTTGAATAAAAAAATATTCATATATTATTATTTGCTGCGTTATTCTTTACACAAATTTGCGAAAACGATATAGATAAATAAAATATGTCTGGTATTATAAACAGTTCGGCATTATAACTAATATTATGGTGGCAAAAAAGTGGTGTTTTGTGCCTGAGTGCACAAACCGAAAAGTATAGGGCGCTAACGAAAATTTTTGCGAGTACACAAAGCAGACAGCAAAAAGAAAATCATGGTCTACGGCAGTAAGACGGAATTTTGAAAAAGTTTGAAAGCTAATGAAACAAAACACCTTGTCAACAACTACATTATCACAAACTACGACACGCCAAACAACTTTCGATCTACGTCATAATTGCCAACAAGCACGTTGTTATGAAGTTTGCTGGTGGCCAAATTAGGTCACCAGCAAATCACATAATAACTCGCTTGGTGGCAATTATGACGTGAATCGAAAGTTGTTTGGCATTGCTGTACCTTCGGCAAATTATGTGAATCTCCTTTCTGGAAACCGTCCTCCATATTTGCGGAAAAATAAATTGTCTTGATAATGAATGGCGATGCTCTATACGGCCGAACACAAAATTCATGCATACTCTAATATTGTTTTGACGGCTAACGTCACAATAATTGGATATAGGTACGTTCCGTCTCCCTAGCAGCAAGTATGTGACGTCACAGTGCGTTTTGTTTGCTAAACCAAACCACTCAATTTCAACGGCTGCTGTTGTATTTAAGATTGATTTTTTTCAAGCACACTTCGAATATAGTTATTATCATATCGAAATCTTTGTTTTGCACTACTTTTAATGTATATTTTTTTTTCTGTGGACAGATCTATTAAGTATAAGACAGGCACTTTCATCCATGAAAAATACATTTTTGGATATTAATAATTTATTGCCGACTGCTGATGCGACGCCTGCCTTAAATATTTGGATAGATCGAGATGTTGGTGCATGGGTACCTATGTTTTGTGATAAGTCATGAAATATAACCAAATATTATTTTTCCTGAGCTTATTTCATGAAAAAAAGTTAGTTCATATAAACATTGGTCCGGAAGTGCTTTGTTTTTGAGATACGGGGTGTTGAACTTGAAAAAAACAGTTTTTACAAATGTCACAAATATCCTTGAACCGACTTTTTTGAAATTTGGCACTTATTTTTAGTAAAAAAAGCCTCGTTTAGGTCTCGCTAGGTAAATATTATGAGAGGGCGAAAATCCGAATAATTTTTTGTTAAACAAATGTACGCCACTGACTTCGTTGTGATTTTTATTTTTTTCAAGGATGACATAACCAAAAATACAACTTTTTTGAATCTTGGAATTTTTTCGTATCTAGCCCAGTTTTCGAAAAAAAAACTTTCATACTCCGCAAAATATTATTATTTATTTTTTATACGGGTGAAGTGTTTAAAAACATGACAAATAAAGCCAGATACGAAAAAAATCTAAGAGGCGAAAAGTTTATTTTCAGTATCTACTTCAGTTAAGAAACAAATAAAAATTAGAATTAAGTCAGTGGCGTACATTTTTTTTTCAAGTTCAATACGCCCTTGAGTTTAATGTACGCAATTAGGAAACACCCTGTATATCACGAGACGCCGTTGGCCAATATGTACATAAAAAAATCAGGAGATATTTGCGTTTCTTCTTTGATAATCAACTTTATGGGGATAATCATGATAACGCCGTTTTCAACGCCATCTACAGAGTGACCCATTTGAAAGCGGGCCACCTCCATAACGTTTTTATTTATGGAACGATTTTGACGATTTTTTTTTTGAAAAGTCGAGAGTGGAAAGTTCTATTTTGAGGCCAGACGTCGTCAGGCTTCTCCAAAATTCAAAACTACTAGATAAAATTTAGAGGCTAAAAAATCCAGATTCCATATACCTAAGCGATTTAAAAGAAAAAATCTGCCTACGCCACTGGATTCGACTTACCCTGGAATGGATCTGTACCAAATTTTGTGAAAAAATATTCAAAATTAACGATTATGCACCAAGAAGCATTTTACCTCGTAACTCTTGCGATAGCAAATCAATCACAACAATTTTTTTAAATAACAACATTCAGTAGATATTCCTATGTCAAAATACAATGAAAATAAATGAAATTGTCAAAAAAAATTACACAGGAATAATATTTTTGAATTGAATATTTTTTCATTAAATTTGGGACAGGGCTTATATGTTTTCTGGATTTTACAGCCTCTAAATATGCTCTAGTAGTTTTTGGTACTTGAAAAAAAAACTGGGCGACGAATTGCATCGAAATACACCTTACCCCTCTTTACATTAAAAAAAAATCGTCAAAATCAATCACCAAATTAAAATGTTATGAGGGTGGCCCGCTTTCAAATGGGTTACTCTGTATGAATATTTTAAACATTTTCCATTCAAAACCACATGGCATGGAAGTGCAAATATCTCGAAAACGATTGCTTTTAACAACTTCCAACAAGAGTATAATTTGCATGTGAAAATATCATCATTTTTTTTTACTCAAAACAAAGATAAAGGGTTGGGAACAAAAATTATGACTATTTGAAAAGGTAAAAAAACTTGTAGATGGCGCTATACCTACCAGATTTAGTCATAATAATATCAAATTTGAATTTTTTATGTCAAAAATACCCTAGATTGCCCGAGTTTTGTTCAATTATCAGAATGAATATGGGATTTATTCAAATAAAACAAAAATGGAAATTTAACTTTGACACCCTGTATCTGGAAAACTGACGAGCTAAAATATCCACCAACATCAAGCTCTCCAGTCGACCAGTGGCGGAGATAGGGGTTACCGGGAAAAATAATGTAACACTCGATGTGACTCAACTATTTTTGGTCAGACATCTTATTTTACGAAAAAAATTATTTGAAAAGCTTTTTCGTATCTGCTACCATTTTGCAGAAAATGAATCTTCTATTGTTTATTGGCATTATTTTCAATCTACTTGACAGTACTTGATAACGCAAAAGTGAACTTGGGTGGAAAATTGAATTCAATTTATTCAATTATTCAAGGAGATGTTCAAAAAAGTCCCCAACTAATCTGATGCAAAATCTGCACCTGCGAAAAAACATTCGTTTAATTCGTTGTAGGGCTTGTTTATTGGTCCTGATTTTCTCCGCGACCGAGAGTTTTTTTTTTAAGAGTGTCAGCTCATCAGGGGCTGTTAAATACCCTTCTTTTTCAAAATCACCCCATAAAAAATCAAGTTGGCCATGTCGCGGTCGGATGAATAAGTTAACCATTGTATTGGCCCTCCTCTTGTATCTCGAGAACGATCATCAGTTGGATAACAATATGTGGTTTTTATTATCGCAAATGACATCCCCGATCACCCCGTTTGATCCCTGACTTATTGGACACCCTGTATAGCAAACTAATATATTTTTCATTGTAGAATATACTGTACAAATATTTCAACCTTATTTCGGGACACCCTGTATAATATATCACCTGGGCGCTTATACTCCAACTGTGGAATGTGACCAAATCATGAGAAAAAGGGGGGAGCTGAGCGAAATCATGAGCATTTCTACA
Organism: Orchestes rusci; assembly: GCA_958502075.1. Lineage (NCBI taxonomy): Eukaryota > Metazoa > Arthropoda > Insecta > Coleoptera > Curculionidae > Orchestes > Orchestes rusci. The sequence goes on along the minus strand of OY293312.1, from coordinate 14,149,636 downwards.
GAGACGTATTATACTCGAAACGAGGGATTAATCTCAAGTGATTCTTTCGTAAGAAGTGATCATCTTCTGGTTGCTTGTATGCGATCGAGCAAATCCCATGAACTGTAACCTCAAACTGTTTTTGGGGTTTACCGTTGAACTATTTTGATAAGTACAATAACTATTACTAGGTAATACTACTTCCCAAAGTATAAATTTTGATGAAATTGTGTCAAGTCATTTTTTAAATGATTTCGAAGACGCAGAAGAACATCGGAATGAGACCGATAAATATTTTCTTTCCAGAAAAAATGCTTTCGACTTATAAGATTGCCAATTCACTGCCCACTCAATTTTTAAGGATGATTCTTTATACATTCAGTCATTTATTATATTATATTATGGGTTGTAATAAACTGAACAGTATTCAATTCATTATGTACAGTATAATATCACAAGCAGTCAGTATAATATTGTAGAAGACTCAGTATTTCTGTTTAAAATGATAAGTAAAAGTTTTTGAGCAGTAAAAGTACTATTTGGCCTGTATTTCTATGTTCACTATTGTGATTCTAATGGTCAGTGAAAATTTATGAGATGTCAGTATGACTTAGCTGGTAATAATTCCACAAATGTACAGTAAGAAATAATAAATGGCCAGTATGCGATAGTCAGTAATAATTTTAACTAACTCAAACTAACCCAAACTTGATACACATAATACCAATACAGAACACGTCAATTATGATATATAATAATAATTGTAATGTTAACCTAGTGCTAACCAACGAGCCGCTGCATATTTTTCATCAATTTCTATTACCAACACAAACAACTAACCCAAACTAAATCCGCCTCTCAAAGGAACCTATCTGACTACTTCATCATGACATGAAGGCAGTGTGTGTTTACTCTTTACTAAGTTGTGTTTCGTTGTAAAAATGTTTGTATTTATACCAAATAAAATATATGACCAACCATTCATTATTTTACTGTCGCTTTATTAATTTTATGGACTGTCCATTATTTTCACCAGGCATTCACTAATTTATTTGATCGTTTTTTTATGATACTGACTCTTGATTATTTATATCTACCATTTATTATTTTTACTGACCACTTCTTTATGTTACTGACCCTTCATTATTTTTACTGACCATTTCTTTATATTACTAACCGTTAATTATTTCAACCGACCATTTATTATTATACTGACCATTTATTATTTTTACTGACCACTTCTTTATGTTACTGACCCTTCATTATTTCAACCGACCATTTATTATCATACTGACCAAGGGAAATAAAATAATGGCAAAGAGTACTGTCCATAAAATTGAAATACTGACCATTTAATTCGTTGCCACGTACATCAACTAGATCATTATAAAAATCAACTATCGCAATAATTATTGCTCCAAATGTAATGACAGCGGTTGAATTCGAGGTAAGATTACATTACAAGCTTTTTCAATAACGCGAACGCGGTCACAAGTCACCTGAATTTAGGGGCTGTTTGTCAATTGAGAGTTAACCCATGGGTTAGCTGACCCCAAGGTTAATTGATCAATTAACCTTGAGCTGACCCTGGGTAAGCTTAGACCGTGTCAAATGGACCAATGTCCAACATTTTGAGTATATCCCAAGGTTATTGCGTTAACCCAGGGGTTAACTCAATCGATAAACAGCCCCTTAATAGTACAAATCTGATAAGCCGATGTAATTGTGTCTTTTTTTTATTTCATAGTTTCAATCTTGAAAAGCCGGAATAAAATTTGATTCAAACTCACATCAAACCATATTGAATTATTGTCTTTCAAACAGTATGTAAATATTTTTTCTTGATCTGACAAATAGATTTTGGAAAAGACATAGTTGAGACCAAAAGTTCAAAGTGAGAGAGGGCCGATTTTTATGCACTTAAGTAAATTTGAAAACACAGCAAACAGTTCCCATGAGGACGGCCGCATCGTCAGTGGATCATCATTTTTCAAGTATACACTTTTTAGGTAGCGTGAGATGTTAAGTGATCTGACTGATCTCTAGAGAGAAGCGATCATCACTTTCTCATGAATTGGAGTATAAGCATCAGATCCAGATTCATATGAGTGATTGACGCTTTTACCATAAATTGTGCGAGAAATTCATTTCCCTGCGTTGCCATCATCCAGGCTTATTAAAAACGGTATTTAAAAAAAAAACAGAAAGAGCAACAGGTATTTCATCTACTCCACAAGATACTTTCCCTGTAACTATAACTTAGTTATTATAAGGGTAGTCAGATTTCAGAACCCTCCGTTCATTGATCATTTATGGCAGACGGTTTAATTTTGTAGCAGAATCACACCAATCAATCACTACCAATATACTATGATAGAAGGACGTAGATGCAAAAAATTATAAGATTGGTCGACTTTAGGGCCCACCCACCCAATTTAAACCCAAGTATGTGATTAGTTTCGTCACAAATGAACTGATTATGATGTGGCCAGCGGGATCGAGGACGAGTTCGGGTGAAGTGTTTGGTTTACACATACTTTAAATAAGTACTGTGCGTAGATAGGACAAAATGATACCGACCAATATACTATCATAGAAGGACTACGATGCTCGAATAATCACGATTGATCTTCCTTAAAGGTGAGTCTACTCACATTTAAAAAAATATAAGTTAAGTTAATGTTTCGGAAGAACTTTGGTATTTTGTTGTTTTTCAAACAGGAAAAATCTTCCTGGATAACTATACAGAATGGTATTTGTTTAGTTTCGATACCATCAAAAACAAAAAAGTTACAACTGATTGATATGTTATCAAAGATAATGAAGCACCCTATACAAACATTCTACCAAAGTGTGTTAATTTACTGTCTCCATCGACTGGCCTATCATAAAAAACCATCAAGGTGGGGCCAGTAGTTCGATATGGGAAAACAGTAAAAAAAAACTATCTTAGCTCAAGTCTGGTGAGGAATTAAGGTTATATAGGTTATCTTTGTCACTTCTGTTATAGTCTGATTCAAAATAGTTTGAAGTGAGCTTTTCCATAGTTTCGGAAATCTCAATAATACAAGTTTTACTTAAAAACATCGAGATCTTGAAAAAGAGTACCAGTAAGCAAGCTCAATCTATCTACCAAAGTCTCTGTCGAGATTTTTTTCCCGTGGCGGAAGAATGTTTAGATTATAGTATATTTCATAATAAGTAGAATAGATAAAGCTTGTGATATGACGCAATCTTAGCAGACCTTCAGAATGGAATAAATTATGTTTTGAAATACATTGTTACGTTAGCGGCAAAAATAATGACAACCATAACATGCAGATAAAAATTAACCATGGCGTAATGAGTTGGTGGTTCGAAAACTTCGAGAATACCTACAGGTTGATTTATGAAAGCCATGGAAAAATGAAACAAAAATACCTACCCTCTAATGGATCTTCATACTGTTGATCCTTGTATTTTCTTTCTTTGCGACTGGATTTCTCATGCCTATGAGAATGTCCATCATCACTCTTACGTTTCTCAATTAGCCTACAAGAAATGAAAATAATTTTGTGCCAGTAGGAATTAAATGCAACATTTCTACTATACAGGGGACTGTGGATAGTTTCAAGAATTATTGGATTTATAGTTGGTAAAAAAAGTAAAGAATATTAAGTAGAATTCGATCATCAAAAAATCTCTTCAAGCTCTCATCGCTGCAAACTTTTTTTCCATGTATAGTCACATAAATAAATCCCGGTTCACATCAAATAATGTATATTATTATACTAGGGTAGTCTGGAGAGTTTCTGACCTTAAAATGACGATGGCAGCACTTGTCAATGGAAATGAATGTGGTTGAGCATCTGTTGGCAGGTCCCAACCAAAATTTCAGACATTTTCGACGCGCTGAACAGTTTTGAATGATGAATTGATTGATTCGATGTGATGGTGGGTCCTCATGTGCGTATTTCAAAGACGGCGTTTTCTCGTTTTGCGATATAACTGGTGCGTGATATTCCCGCCGTCATGACTCAAAATTATACAACCAATCAGAAGGGGTATGTCAATACGCTGAAAATGTCAAAACGCGTCCACTACGCCCATGGGGACGCACCATGAGAGTTTTCGTGGAAATGGATGTGCCGTGATAGATTTTTTTTCTTGAAAGCAATACCCTTACGCAATTCAAGGTTGTACGATATGTACGGGATATCTTCACCATCACATTGAGGTTTTTGGCAGTTGCGTATAAACGGACTCGAACCAGCTTGGAAGACGATAGACGTTCGGATGAGCAGAAGTAATGAATATATCTCAAAAATGTGTTTGTCACACATTGAATCAAGATTTGGGTTTTGGAGAAAGTCATCTACGTGATGAGCTGGATTCAGAAATGATGGAGACCAGGTTTGCAGAAAAAAGATCTACTTTCACGAATTAAGATTTGAACTACTGACTCCATCCATACTCACCAGATTTATCATGAAGCGTTTACTTTTTCTTACAATCTGAAAATTGGGTGCAAGGGACAGGGATGTCAAATGTGTGTCTGAAAAGACATTTTGGGTGGTCACGGTAGAGGACCACTCCGGTAAATAGGTTGTCCGGATAAAGATACGGAGCGGCTGGTATCGCGATAATGGGAAAATAATCCCCATCAGTAAAGTGGGTAGGAGAAACGACTGGAATTTATTTCGATGTTCGTGATTCAATCGCTAGGGAGCGTAACTGCTATGAAGAAACAAAGAATTCACGCTGTCTGAGAAAGATACACGATGAGCTATAAATTTGAAAACACCATTTTAAAGCTTGGGTAATACCGGATCATTTGGCTTCATGACATGTTTATCTGTCATTATAGAATCAAGATTTGAATTCTAATAACTCTCGTTCAACCGGTCTGAATGTTTTTGCCAATAATTGAAAGAGCATTTTATGGTCATTTGAGAAAAAAATCGATGAACCTTTTAGATAAAAACAAATACACTACACGTTATTCGCAGTGATTGTTTTTATTTGCTTGACGGGCAACTTAATCATCCTATTTTTTTCCAAAACTTCTAGGTCTTAACACCCTTATCTGAACACCCTGTATAAAATATGGATGTGTTCTCCAGGTGTTTGATCAGAAACAAGACCAGCGAAGAAGAGTTAGAAATCTACATCTTCTTGAAAGTTGAATATAATTCATTCTCGTTTGTACTAAGCTTTGATACCCCTTGGTCTCGCTGGTCGCAGATAACTCAAAAAAGAGCTCAATACATTACATGTACTTGTTTCATTCGACTTAGATATTTATTTGTATTTCATTTTGTACCACAAAATTATGTCCTGATCATCGCAGACTGTTGTATGTTCTACTGCGTGATCTTTTTGATTGGCTTCTCGGTGAACCTTGTGAGGACATAGAGAAAAATAGATTGTTCAACACCCTCTTCATCGTTATTCCCATAAACTAGTTTCTCTGTTATATATCGTTGTTACAATTTTGTACGTGGACGTCGCTGTGTACGTGTGAGTGTGAGAGTGATAAGAAAGTCGCTTTTTTCTCAATTTTCTTTTATCCCATAAATGTATTTATCCAAAGTATCATTCGTACGTCAATTCAATTTGTTTTTCATAAACAATTTCATGTTGCAAGCAGTTTGATAAGTAGCCGTCCAGAATTCTTTCCTGATGACGTTATAATTATTAACGTTTATCTGTTTTTGATTGATTTGTGCCTCGTACTCTATTTTCTTCCAGGGATCTTGAGCAATCGAAGAGTTAAGTTGCCAAACTACAGAGATACAGAACTGGAAGTACTAAGGAGCGTTAGCAGTATCAAATGCAGAATCTCGGACTTCCATCTGATGGATTTTATTGTTTTAGTTCATACCTGATGTGAATTTCATTAATGAGCTAAATCGCAAGATGATTAGAAAAATAACCATTCCTTGTGAAAACTGTCACAATGCAATTTTTTTTTGTAATCTTCAGTTTTGGAAAAGGACATCGCAAGTTATATTTCACAAATTCTTTTTCATTTTTAAAAGTATATATTTTTCATTTCGTTTCTTGAAGTGTAAATAAAAAGCCAATATTCTATCATGATTGACAATATTTTTAGAACCATGTAAAATTTTGACGTATATTAAACACAAAACAGGACTTTCAAAAGAGCACCACAGCCTCCTATAAATACTAAAAACCAAGCCACAAAAATATTTTCAATTTCATTATTAGATACAAACCTCAGTTCTGAAGTTAATCTAAAAAACAAAACGAAGCCAAATTAAAAATCAGTGCAACGAACAATAAAATGGTGATCTTCAAGATTTTTCAAACAGATAATACTGTTCGAATATCATTGATGACTGACATCTTGGAGACTACCTTCTATAGTTTATAACTGGTTGTTTTACAACATTCGCACAAAATAAAAGAATCACGTCGTCATATTTGTGTGGTAAATTTTAGCAAAACTTTGAGTTGTTGACTTGATTGGAAGTAAGACCAGAAAGTGTTTATCATGGATTATTTCTTATTGCAGAAAATAGTATTCATTGAACTTGATGGGTAAGTAGTGTGATAACACTTATCCGGTTACATTCTTGAATCTTTGACAAACTGATAATCAAGTTGACAAATATTCCATTTTCCCTTCCCTATTTAAGGGCTTAGTTTTCCACCTTATTTAATTTCTTTCCTGTATTATAACTTGTTATGATTTTATGAAAACCCTACAAAAAGCATATGAATGTGCAAAAACCAAATAGACTACTCAAATTTAAAAAAAAACTAAGCAGAAGCACTTGGACGTCAATGAAGTTGAACTTACGTTGTGAATTAAAAAATAACGAACGTTTTTACAGTACGACTATCATAAGTGTGCGAATGTCTAAGACCCAGCATTATCATGAAAGATTTGAATTATTAATTTTTCTCTACCTCGGTAATTTTATGTTTGTTTATTACATTATTATGGCGTTTCAAGACGTGAGATCTCGATTTGCTACTTACTTGTGATGAGCATGTATGTTGAAAAAATGGTTTTCGATAATCACACTTAACCGCAAAATTAACGAGCACATGTATAATCAAAATTTATCATTATAGTCTTGTCAAATAATCTTATAAGTAAATCAATTGAATTGAAACTAAATAGACAAGGCTCTCAAACCAGGAATTATCATAAGGCTTCTAATGATTTCTTTTTTTCGAAATATTTATTGAGATTTAAGTGTTGCTTTCATTTTACGGTTCATTATGCATTTTAACTCGTTTTCACGAAAGGATTCTTTAAATCAAATCGAGATAACACATATATTGAACGACATGTTTTTCAGTCTAATTCTTATTAGATACTCATCATATGAAAAATAATTGAGAGTATGATAATTGAAGTATGAAAATCTCTCTCTTGAGATGCTGATAATTATTTGAAGCGATAAATATTCAGTTTACCTTTCTCTTAAATCTGCTAAGGCTTTATTTGCTCTTCTATCTTCATCATGTCTTTCTCTTTTGTGTTTATCATGCGGGTCCCTACCGTGACTTCTGCCCTAGAAAGTTCAACCAAGTTCAGTAACGAAAATGTAGTTATTAATGTACTGAATATAAAATTTACAGTAATGTACGAATGACAATTGCAGAGTCCTTTAGTCCACATGAAGTAATCACGAACAACAGCAGGTGTTCACAAGAAATTATGAAAGTAAGGCTACACTAACATTCACGAAGAAAAGAAAATGCAAGGTGTCCCAAAAAGAATGGAACATGAGGTGACAAAAAAATAATGCGATAGACCCCAACTTTTCTATTTCGAAAGTTTATATCAAAAGATACATGGTGAAAAAGTTTTTTTTTCATAAGTTCTAAATTTATCAAGTTATTTTGATGAAATTCGGAATATGAGGATTGTCTGAAATGCGAAATTCAAATCTGACTTTGGTATGGCTTTAACTTGTAGGGGCGCCACTTACACACCTTTTTACTCATTCAAATAGTCATAACTTTTTTTTGTATGCGCTCGATTTTTTTTTCAATTGAAAAATAGATTTTTCCGTCATATTGACATGAAAAAGGTGTACTTTTTAAAAATAGCTGTGAGTAACCCATGAGCAGACTTGCCCTCTGCGGCGCTCAAAACGGAATGGTGGATCCCCGAGCTTGAAGACCTTGGAAGAAACACAAGAAAAATGTTCAATACTGCAAAAAATACGGTCGTATGGGACCTGCATAAGTATCACCTAACCCAATATGCTGTCAAAAAAGCCAAGAGGCTGGAAAAAACTAAGACGGGAATTAACAGTAATACCAGCCTGTCCCCGAAACCATGAAGCCGTAACGAAGCAGGCCTTAGGAACATGCCTGAAATGGGACACACAAAAACCAAAAATGAGAAACTTGAACCAATGTTGAGAACTCATTTCCCGGGATTTATCATACTCGTTCCCTCGTTCCGAAATGCCGTTTTGAAATTTGAAAAATTCCGACTACTTCCGAAGATATTCGGAAAAAAACGATATTTCGCAAAAACGTTATCATTATTTCCTGAGTTTATTTGAGAAGATATTGTAAAATGAATTACACTTTCTCATTGCCACTTTTTCTCCTCTACAAGAAGACGGTATCAAATTGAAAATCTGACGTTTCGTCTTTTAGCGGCCATCATCAAGTTCATGTTTTTAAATACGATCCTGGATTTTTTATTTTATTTTTAGTTATCTTTTAAGGTCCTTGAGGCATTGAGGTAATTAGATGAGGGTGTAGAGCAATAAGTTGCCTAATCATCGTCAATATTTTCAATTATTTTTCACCTATTATTGTTATTTTCAATATTTTGTTAAAATGGCAATATTCTTGAACAATTGCAGAAATTGATTCAGTTTTCTATATGATTTTTTTTTTCATTTTCCATGTCATTTGTGGATTTAATTTAATTTCATCAAATGTATCGTTATTGGATGTTATTTCGAATTTGGTTAGGTCAATTAGGCTTGTTCAGTTGTGCAGGTTCTCTCATAAGAATAACGTGTCGAATAAAGATGGATTTATTAACCAAACTATGAGTTAGGGAGAAAAGGGTTGCCTGACTTATTATCTCTGGTATTATTTTTTTAATGAGTATTTTTTTCGACGGTTACGATACATCAATACGTTAAGGACGTCAAAATATAATTAAAAATAAAATGGAAAATCCAGGTCCGTATTTGAAAAAATGAACTTGATGATGAGCGCTCAAAGACGAAACGTCAGTTTTTCAATTTGATACCGCCATCTTGTAGAGGAGGAAAAGTGGCAATGAAAAAGTGTTATTCATTTTACAATATCTTCCCAAATAAACTCAGGAAATAATAATAACGTTTTTGCGAAATTTCGGTTTTTTTCGAATATCTTCGGAAGTAGTCGGAATTTTTTAGATTTCAAAACGGCATTTTGTTGAGCATAAATGAGGTCAAATTTCTAGGAGCTACACTAGATAAAAAACTTACATAACGGAAGCACACAGAGAACATAACGAATAGGGCCAAGGAAATTGAACCACATCAAGATAAAAGCATAGGCTTAAGCGAGTGCCTAGGGATTAGTATTAAATGATGCTGATGTCATCTCCATAAGTAGACACAACACCATATTTGAAGAAAATAAATGGAAAACATGAAAAAATATCCGGAAAAATAATTTAATTCAACTGCTTAACTTCCAAATCACCATGCAATCTCAAACAGTTATGAAAATATTTATTGAAATCAACAATATTATTCGCACTTTCAAGGATTATAATATTTTGATACAGAGCCCGATACCAAAAAATCTTATATGAAGTACAATATTTTCGCTTTCTCTATTATTTGCGACATGATCTTCAAGCATGGAATATGGAAATATGGTCTTCTTAATAAACATTATTTAGAATATCATGGAGAATTCGAAAATGTAATAGAAAATAAGCTTTCATGAAAAAAGAGGTAATTTGTCATTGTTGCGCATTTCTGTGAGACATAAGGTATAACAGCAAACATACATAACCCATTATAATAATAAAATAGCAACACGCTTGGTGGCATTGATGATTTAACGCATTATGTTTGGCGCAGAGAATGGTGTCCACGGATAGTATTTGGAACAAGAGAAACTTTTTTATTTGTAGGTTTAGGAGAAAAAGTAATCAATTGTTCAGAACAAACAAAGTATCAAGTCGTGATTGCTGTTTACCAATCAAATCCTCAGATTCACTGTCATTACTGAACACAGGCTCGGTGAAAATTCCAGCCGCAAGTATTCGGCGCCACCATCCGCTTTTAGAGCGACTCGGTAAGATAATCAAGATAAAAGAAAAAAAAAACTCAGCGTCGACACAAAAATAATCTAGTCCTTGATACAGCGTACAAAAAAAGATGATTACCATCACGCTGTAAAATCGTGAATAGCTTAACCGTGACGAGTCCAACAACGTCTCAACGTGGAAAAACAAAGTTCGTGCAAGGTTTTTCTTCGGAACCTCGGAAAATATTTTGATTTCATGATTTTAGGGTTTGTCGTGATAACCAGCACAGCGGATACTTCCACGAATGTTTAAGTTTTTCCACGTAGGGAAGTTTTCGGACTCTTCACGGTTAGACTATACACTAACTTCCAATTTGATAGTAATCATATTTTTTTTGTACGCTGTATCAAGAACTTATAATTATTTGAAGTAAGGGAAGTCATCTTCTGGGAAAAAAAACAACACCCAAAAAAATGGTTACATTTCCATAAGAACTAAGAATCAATCATACCTTGGGCTTCACTTACAGAAAAAATATTGATATTCCACTCAATAGAGATGAGAGCAGAGATCTAAAAAAATAATATCCACTCACAGATGATACCAAAGAGTGAAACTAAAAAACAGCCAACAAAATCACAACGGATATATTTTTTTAGTTTTGTGTCGCAGAAGACAATTTCATAATTTTGCTTGCTGGAATGAAAAGTCAAATAATATGAAAACCATACATTTCATATTTCAATTGAAGAATAGTTTCGTCATTGCGTCAATGAAAAACTAACAAACCAATTGAAACATCGATGGAGGAAACCAATGCAAATTTACCTCTTTTGATTTGCCCTCTTTATGTTTTCTTTCATGTCTCACTCTGGTTTCCTCAGCTTTTCTTTCACGAAATGCTCTCTCATTCAAGTATTGTTGTTCAGTATACCCCATTTGCTCATATGTCTGCTGTTTCTCTCTGTAATATCGGTCGCGTTCACGTTGATGATGCTCTCTGTCTTTCTGTGTAGACCTTTTCTCCCTGAAAAGTAGAGCTTTTGTTCAAAATTGTGGAAAGAGATGGACAGCTCAAAGGACGAGAGCCCATTCTGGAAATAGTTAATAACAGCAAAAGCTAAGAGACCAATAATTATTATTTATTGGTCATTTGGTTATTCTTGCAAGAACCTATTACGATACGCCCCTCGATAGAGTAGTCATGGCTCTGCAACTAATGAAGAGCACATGGTAATTATTAGGAGAAGATAAAGTTAAGGATCATACATGGGTGGAATACTCGCTAAGTTTACATTAATGATCATAAATACATATTTGGAAAGATAATCAAATCAATTATTTTCTTGTAAATTGTTTTAGTGGTTCCAAATAACTCCTCCGGGTCATTCAGGGAAAGGTTGAGGGCAGAAGATGGATATGTCGCAAAAAGTTATCGTGACTACGAAACATTAGAAATTGGACCGGACTGGGAGTAGAACAACTATTCCGAGTAGCGACAGATAGAGACCAATTCAATCAAATTGTCATGGAGATAGCCCACGCTTGAAGACAGGCACGGCAGTGAAAGGAGAAGAAATAACTCCTGTTCTAACACAAAGTAAGGCTGCGGTCGCGCAATGCTTATTTCCTATACCTGACATAGCCTCATGAAAAGGAGTTGATCTAGAGAAAACAGCATAATTGATTGCCGATCAGGTCTGTTTTGTGTAAACAAAAAACCATCTCATTGTCTGATGTAATTTGAGCTGGATATATTCAATTTTACTATATGATCTTCATGTTTGAACTCACGCGATTTTGGACGCTGCAATATGGACGACATAAATAACTATTCCTTGGCAAGTTCGATATTTTCCCTCAAGTAAAGACTTCAGACAATGTATTCCGGCATGCACTTCAACAAAACACTTCTTTTATGGAAAACAAATGCTTAGTTTTTGAAATTAACGCATAATCCCATGAATAAAATTAGTCCAATTCGTTTACATTTCGTTCACGTCAAAACCACATGCTAAAAAAGGACAGAGATATTGTCAGACTGTCAGACCAGTGTTATAGACCCAAACTGTACAGATTTCGTCGTCCGACTTGAGCTGGTTAGTTCGAGCAGAGTGAAATAGATGACGCAGCAAAAGGAAGGCATTTGTCATTTTGCTTACGTCTAGAAATTGGGATATGAGCCGGACTAGGAAATATTTTTTGATTTGCGAGATGCTTTTTTATCAAATAGTGGAAATAAAAACTAATTTATAATAATTGAAGTGTTGTGCTCTGCCCCCGTTTGTATGGAATAAAGTTTTTTTTTGAAATATAGACCTATTCAATTGTCGCATTAGATAAAATTAAATTCGAATACCTTTACCTAGGTAACAAGTAACAATTTTACAATAAGGTTTTAACTTTACAGCTCTAGGTATAATGAGGTTATTTTGGGTGAAAAATAAATTTAAAGGGACGAATACCTATGTGATACATACACTGCTCAACAATTGAAGTGGATATTTCAGTCAATCATTTAGAACACTTTTTTTTGATTCATGATATCCCAAATTGCCTGTGTGGAAACATCCATATAATTGGAGAGTCATGTAATTTTTTTTTGTATATATTTTCATTTTTCAGTTCATATTATTATAATGAGGAGAAAATCCATTATTACAACTCTGCTGTTTATTGCCAGCCTAGCTCCATAATATGCAGCGGCTAGGCCAACATTCTGTTTTTTTACCTGAATGTCTGAGATATACAGGGTGCCACAGATTCGAGTGCATGCATGGGAATCTCAGTTATTATGAGAGATACAGGGTCGATTAAATGGTTGCAAAGTTGCGCATTTTTATGCTCAACAAAATGCCGTTTCGAAATTTGAAAAATTCCGACTACTTCCGAAGATATCCGGAAAAAACCGAAATTTCGCAAAAACGTTATTATTATTTCCTGAGTTTATTTGAGAAGATATTGTAAAATGAATCACACTTTCTCATTGCCACATTTCTCCTCTACAAGACGGCGGTATCAAATTGAAAATCTGACGTTTCGTCTTTGAGCGGCCATCATCAAGTTAATTTTTTTAAATACGGACCTGGATTTTTTATTTTATTTTTAGTTATCTTTTGACGTCCTTGAGGCATTGAGGTAGTTAGATGAGGGTGTAGAGCAATGGGTTGCCTTAGCAACTTCAATATTTTCAATTATTTTTCACCTATTATCGTTATTTTCAAAATTTTGTTAAAATGGCAATATTCTTGAACACTTGCAGAAATCAATCCAGACTTTTATATGTTTTTTTTAATTTTCCATATCATTTGTGGATTAAATTAAATTTCATCAAATGTATATCGTTATTGGATGTTATTTCGATTTTGGTTCGGTCAATTAGGCTTGTTTCGTTGTGCATGTTCTCTCATAAGAATAACATGTCGAATAAAGATGGATTATTGAACCAAACTGAGTAAGGGAGAAAAGGGTTGCCTAACTAATTTTCTCTGGTATTATTTTTTAAATGAGTATTTTTCTCGACGATTGCGATACCTCAATACATTAAGAACGTCAAAAGATAATTAAAAATAAAATAAAAAATCCAGGTCCGTATTTAAAAAAATGAACTTGATGATGGCCGCTCAAAGACGAAACGTCAGATTTCTAATTCGATACCGCCATCTTGTAGACGAGAAAAAGTGGCAATGAGAAAGTGTAATTCATTTTACAATATCTTCCCAAATAAACTCAGGAAATAATAATAATGTGTTTGCGAAATTTCGATTTTTTTCGAATATCTTCGGAGGTAGTCGACATTTTTTAAATTTCAAAACGGCATTTTGTTGAGCATAGAAATGTCCAACTTTGCAACCATTTAACCGACCCTGTATCTCTTTTAATAACTGACATCCCCATGCATGCACTCGAATCTGTGGCACCCTGTATACCAAAATTGGAGGCTAAGGTTGGCAATATCATTAGGTTGATAGTCCGTGATCCGATTTTGATACGGTATCATAGAATTGTTCACTGTGCCTTTTGCTCAATTGTTGGTGTTTTTGTGCGTTGTAAAGACTTTTATTGTTATAATACCATGTCACATATCACGTGTGCCTTTCGAAACGGTTCCAAAACATTTTCTCTTTTCCAAGGGATGCAGATTGGTAAGTACATATGCAGCGTACTATAAGCAAAGCTGATTTTATATTAGGATTATTGCCAGATACGCCGCTTCAAGGTCACGGAACCGACGTGTTTTTGACAGTTCTCTGACCAAGTCATAAATGATTTTCTTTTCTTATTGAAACGCATGTTTGTATGTTTTGTTTTTTATTAGCCAATACAGTAGAACTAATGAAAATCTTGCGAACATGGAAAACCATATTTCCATGATAATCACAGGTTGTCTCCAGCCTCTGAAAGCGTGAGTTTCTTTTTGCGCAACATACTCATCAGTGGCAAAAGAGTTGAGAGTTTTTTTTTTTAATCAAAAAAACATTTTTTGAGCAAAAATATAAACTTATATACAGGGGTGTTTTTTTTAACGGGACAATTAGCCCCTTAAATGGGAAAGTATAAATGATAGGCTCATGAAAATTTGTACACATGGGTTATCGACCACGATCTATCTTTTAAAAATAGTGGCAGTTCTCTGCGACTTTCGGTAGTACCGGTACTAGGTACCAACTTCCTTATTTTAAATGGCAACCTCCATTTTTTATACGATATTTAGATTCTTTGTTCAAAATTAAGGTAA
>OY293312.1:13836482-14134482 GCA_958502075.1 Orchestes rusci | reverse complement strand
CATTCCATTTGAAAAAACTAACTTTTTCGTTAAAAACTGAAGATTTTGTTTTTTCAAAGTTTGTGAAGACCCTGTAGATTTTTCTGAAAAATGATTATCATCACTTGAATAAACAGCATTTATTATAGGCACCCCCAAAATTTCATCAATTTTCGTCCAATAGTCACTGAGCTACACAGCTTCAAAGTACCCCCCTTAACTGTCAAATTTTTTCTAAAAATCAAAATTTCTCGAAAACGGTCAAAGATAGCCATAGACATTGCTACATACCCTTACCTTAATTTTGAACAAAGAATCTAAATATCGTATAAAAAATGGAGGTTGCCATTTAAAATAAGGAAGTTGGTACCTAGTACCGGTACTACCGAAAGTCGCAGAGAACTGCCACTATTTTTAAAAGATAGATCGTGGTCGATAACCCATGTGTACAAATTTTCATGAGCCTATCATTTATACTTTCCCATTTAAGGCTAATTGTCCCGTTAAAAAAAACACCCTGTATATATTCTCTAAAGTAACAATCACCATACTTATATTTTAGAAAAAGAAGTTTTGCATTGGGGGACATCTGTAAAATAGAGAGAGAATTTTCATTTTCAAGTGAAGTGGTTTCACGATTTATTTCTCAGAACCTACTTCGATGTTGACGAAATTTCCAATAATTCTCTTTGTTCCGTATTTTTCATATTGTTCATTATTTTAATTATTTTAATAGAAGAAGGATGTTTTTATTGCTTTTGTATGCTTATTGCTTTTGTACCTAATATGTGCAAATACGTGCAATCAGACAATGTCTACAAAAAGTGTTTTTAATTAGGTCAGAGCATATTATCCGAGAATCGATGTCATGCAGGTACAATTTTTCAATGTTTTTCAGTTACGAATTCTTATTTGAATTATGTATCTATGACCACTTTAATTTTCAAATATTGGAGAAATACCTCTTTTGTGCTGCTCCTGTTTTCTTGAAAAAACAATAAATAACGTACATAGTTCGGAACATCAGTCCGGTCCATGCATCTCATGATTTACAAGTCGATATTGCCAAGCGGGAAAACGAAAGATTTCATATTTCTCGACAAACAAGTCTTGGAAGTATTCTAAAAATAGATTGATTCGCAAGTCACCCGTTCGGTTTACATGTCAGTAGCTGTCGGGCGTATTTCAACGGGACACATTCAGACGGCGAGACCGCAGCCTTAGGAGATTTTCAAATCTCAATTCTATTCGATTGTGAATGATAAGAAACATAACGAAATCATGACCGTTCCATAGATAGGTTCAGTTCAAGTTCGAAGCAAACCTACATTATACAGGGTGAATAATTGGAACAGGAACGCTAAATTACGCCTAAGACGTTAAAGATATCAAAATGAGCAGAATGGATTTGAATATAAAATGACCCAGTGCAGTTGAAAATGTTTTTCAATATACAGAGTTTATCATCTTTGCAGAGCAGGCATCATTAAATATTTGAATTTGCACCTTTTGGGGCATCTCAAATCCGTTCAGATAGCGACTGTGACAGATATCTTTCTTTTTAACTCATTGGCCTTTATGCATGAAGTAGAGAAAAAGAGCGATGGTTACGGATATCTATCTCTTTCTTAATCTTTCTAATCCATTGGCCTATACTATGCATAGGAATATTTGACAGTGTACCAACATTTATAGGGGCAATCAAGCTTATACTTTTTCAAGATGGCGGCACTTCCGAAGTGGGTGTCAACTTGCTTATTTTAAATAGAACACCCTATACAGGGTGGACCAGAAATAATGGGATATATTATGGTAACAGTAGATTCCTCACACAAAAATATCGCTATAGACGAGGCTATAGACCTCAACTTGTATATACCGAAAGTTGATATTAAGAGAGATACAGGGGTGCCAAAGATGAATTTTAATTTTGGATTTTTTTAAATACCTTTTGAAATAATCAAGTTATTTTGATGAAATTTCGTATATGGGGGTTGTTTGACATTCAAAATTCATCTGGCTTTGGTATGGGTCTTCGATGTAGGAATGCCACTTACACATCTTTCCACTCATTCAAATAGTTATAATAGACCGTCAGATAACGACAGATTTTGCTGACTGATTTTCTCGCTTTAGAGATTTTAACCACTGAAAATTATGTCAGTGTTGAGCACGAAAAATGAAAATCTAGCGACCGCAAGTGTGCTAGGCATATGGAAAATTAACATTTTTTCTGCAAAAAAAAAAGGATTTTTTTTTCATTTTCTCGTTTATGGCATTTTAACACCTCAACAAATATAACTATGTAATAGTGAAAAAAAAAACCCATAAGGATTGGACGTGCTTAAAGGGTTGAAATAAAGGTGCCATCTTGTAAAAGAATACTTGGCTGCTAATACATTTTCTCGCTTATGGCAAACGACAGAATGAATTTTGATATCATGAGGAACCCGAGAGAAATTTCCCATAAGCCGATCGGCTGTTGAAGTGAGTTTTCCGGACGGAAAATTTTGCGAAAATGTTTTTCGTCGTCCGGCAAACTTTCTCATTTATGGCATTCAAACAGTATGATTTTAATAATTGATAAGCATCACACAAAAAATCCCATAAGCTTATAATGTGTTTCAAAAGAAGCCATAAGTTGTAAAGTTGTAGGAAAATTTGTGTTTTTTTTTCATTTTCTCGTTTATGGGAATTGGCATGTGGGAAGGGAAATTGGTTTCAAGACCAGAAATAAAAAGCCATAAGTCGGGAACATGATATCGACGTTTTATATAAATAAACATGTATATAGTGCGTGGTGACAACCAATTTCCTAACGTGTCTTACTCCATTGTCAATTTTTTTAACTAAAAAATTTCATTTTAAATTTTATAACCGTTTAGAATATTGTCACTGAATAGGGAGCACTTCGAACAGTTCATCCAAAAAATAATGTTATATTTTTGTGATTGTATTAGGTATACATAATAAATGAAATTACAATTTGACAATGAAATTATTGGTTGACAGTGGCTTATACAAGGCATGTAAAAAACTATAATTTCTTAATTATTCATAAAAGCATTTTTTTTTTCTCGAGTTATTCTGTACTAACTAGTGAATAATCTCTATGCACCAAAGTTCATCCACTGTAAGTTTCAGCTGTGTAATTTGACTAAAACTACTGCTAACATGGGATTGAAAATTTAACATAAAGTTATTTAAAAACACTGCTGCGAGACAATAATTGGAAACAAATTGCTTATTTCTTCATGGGATTTGGCGTGTACATTGCAAACTTTATTCTTGGAAGCCATAAGGCGGAGGCATGATAATAATGTCAAAAACAGGATACAGGCAGAACTTATTTGATTAAATATTTCTTCGAGAGTGACAATTATGTATCCAAAATTACCATGACCAGCAATGTTTTTTCGAGTCACAAAACGGAACTTTTAAATGCGTCTTTTTGTTATTTTAGGGATTTACGTATTCATTAAATTGTCTTACCGAATTATACTCAAGTCATCATGTCCTCGGATTAAACTTAGCAGTTTAATTTGATTTAACTCAAAAATCATAATCATATCATACAGAATTTTTATTGAAATGTCAAGTTTACTGCGACAAAAAATAGTTTTAGTGTAATTGAAATATGTGAAAAAAAAATAGTTATGGACTTGAGTCGTATAAAATGTTGACCAAAGAATAATAATAAATAAAGGATTCATTCAATTTATTCAATTTCTTCATCATACTTAAAAAAAAAGATATTCTTGAAGGTTAAAAATGATATGCTTTATTCGTGGAAACTCTCGCTAAATAATGATTAATCGTCTGAATCTTGATAGAATATAGAAATAGAATAATGTGTAGTAAACTCGTAATTAATGCTATTTTTACCAATACCAATAAGTGGCAATATTCGGTACTTATCAGCATTTCTTATTGACTAAGCTCTTTGAGGGGTTTTGGATTTCCATTCACAGAGTCGTTCTGTTGCTCTGATTCAAAAAAAAAATGAGCAGATTTTTTCAATTTTCTCACAGCATCATTTTCAAATGATTATATGTATTTATTTGAATAAAATGTCGATATCATGTTTTCGACTTATGGCTTTTTTTGTCCGATCTTGAAATCAGTTTTTCATCCCACATGCCAATTCCCATAAACGAGAAAATTTGAAAAATTTTCTCTGACTTTCCTGCAAGTTGAGTAGCTTCACAAACTATGATAAGCACGAGCTAGACTTATGGGTTTTTTAATAACAGTGTTTTAGATTGAGACATTTTTATTGCTTTTTATTTCGTTCACGAGAAAATCTGCCGGAATAGGAAGAAAAAAATTGCAAAATTTTCCGACCGAAAAATTTACCTCAACATCCAATCGACTTATGGGAAATTTTTGTCGGGTTCCTTATGATATTTAAATTCATTCTTTCGATTGCCATAAGCGAGAAAATCCATCAGCAGCCAAGTATTTTTTTACAAGATGGCACCCTTATTTCAACCCTTCAAGCACGTCCAATCCTTATGGCTTTTTTTTTCCACCATTACATTGTAATATTTGTTGATGTGTTAAAATGCCATAAACGAAAAAATGAAAAAAAAACCTTTTTTTTTTTGCAGAAGAAATCTTAATTTTCCATATGCCTAGCACACTTGCGGTCGCTAAATTTTCATTTTTTGTGCTCAACACTGACATATTTTTCAGTGGTTAAAATCCCTAAAGCGAGAAAATCAGTCAGCAAAATCTGTCGTTATCTGACGGTCTATAACTTTTTTGTACGCACTCAAACATTTTTTTTGAATAAAAAAAATTATTTTTACGTAGAAAAGGTATACCTTGTAAAAGTCGATGAGACTCAAGGTTTCTATACAACAGGTTGCCTCACTTCGCCTGAGGTAAAAGAGGGGGAAAAATAAGACGTCATCGGAGTCTAGCGTCTGCAGTAGACTGAATCCTGTCATTCGATTGCATCGGTCTGCATCTTATCGTGTCATGTGTTATTCGCAAGGTTGCCAGAAGTACTGTTTTGAAAGAAGATCTACTGATTTCGCCCATCTGTTCTACTGTTTTTGATAGGGATCATCTGGCAACACCTGACACAGATGAAGTCATGACCGTAAAAGTGAGGCAACCTATTTTATAGTGATCTTTGATGGGAGTGACCTTTTTTCAAGATTTTTGCTCTTGAAGTAATCCATGAAATGATATTTCGAATGAAAAATTTTGAAAATTAACATCGGGGGCATCGAAAACGCCGTTGTCACGGTAATTTTGACAAGTGACTCGATATTCAATGTTCCTTATGAAAAAAATCAAAAAAAAAAATTAAAAAAATGTCAAAAAAAATTATTAGACTAATTTTTTTAAATCAAGAAAAATTGAGCATCCATGCAAATGTCAAAATTACCATGATAACGCTATTCTCAAAGCCTCCAATGTTCACTTTCTAAATTTTCGATTTAAAACCACATTGCATGGATTACTTCAAGTTCAAATATCTTGAAAACTTTTACTCCTAGGCACTTCTTCAAAGTATACCTTTTTCATGTGAACATGATAGAAAAATATTTTTTTCAATTTTGAAAAAATGTACGAGTGCGTACAAAAATGCTCTGACTATATATAAGTGAAAAGGTGTGTAAGTGGCCCCCCTACAAGTAAGAGCAATTCCGTGCTCGGATTGGAATTTTGCATGTGTAAGAATCCCCATATTATATCAAATTTCGTCGATATAACTTGATTATTTCAAAAGTTATTTGAAGAAATAAGATATTATAATTCAACTTTGACACCCTGTATCCCTGTTAATATCCACTTTCGAAATGGACAAGTTGAGGTCGATCGCAATATTTTTGTGTGAGGAATCTACTGTTACCGTATGTCCCATTACTGCTGATATACCCTGTATATTATTACAATTTTGGACAAGAGCACAAATGGGTAATAAATTTGATTTTTTGAGAAAAACTCATTCTCCATAAAAAATTTGCTTGTGAAAAAATACGATCCACGAAGAAGAAATTTTGATTTTCGATACAGGGTTCGCAAAAACTTCAAAAATCTGATTTTTTTAAGAGCAAACTAACTTTATTTTCAATTTTTCAGCAGAATGTCACTGAGAAAAGTTATTTAGAATCTTGGTTCTTTTCAGTTTTTCTAATCTTTAGTAAATATCTACACTTTGACTGTAGATTCTAACTTAAACTTCTAAATGCATTCTTACTAAGGCTGGGAATTTTTCCAGATCTTCGTATTCGAATATTTGACACGTTTTCAGCTTTCCCTCTGCCCCTTCAGACATTGTTAAGGTTCATTTGGTTGTCGCACTGTGGTCCCGTTATTTGACTGAGCTGCACGTCAAAATAAAGAACATGGCAATTTTTTGCCCATATTCAATGAGCTATAACTTTGAAACGAATAAAAGGATTTTGTCGCGTGTTTCAGCGTTTTGATGGCCGACTTTTGTACATTCGACTGACTTTTGTAGATTTTGTGTGAGATGAGGTTTTCTATGATATACAGGATGCGGAAGCAAATTATGCAATTTTCAAAAATTTCAAGACAGTATCCAGTCCTTTTTGCTTAAAAAATGAATTTTTACCAAATTTATATCACAAGGAAGTAGCTAAGACATGTTCCACGGGACGTATTTGGTACTTCTGATAACTCTTCGGAAACAAAAGATAATCAATCTTTATTCCAATTAGTGTTTTGCGGTGTTTTTTTGAGATTCATCTAAAGTTAACTTCAAAATATCAGGATAAACGATAGTTTTCAAATTCAAAAGAAAAAGATGATTTAACTTGAGCGGTTATACAGGGTGTCTCTAAAAGGTCTGTACAAAATCCTACCACATGTTGCTGATGTCAAAATAAGCCGATTTAACGCAACTCACCTCAGACCAAGATGTCCCAATTTCCGAGATACGGGGTGATCAAGTTTGAAATTAACAATTGAATTTTGTCATTATTTTGGACACTTTTTCACATATTGCTTTGAAAATTGGCATACGGGGGTTTTGTGGTGTGAGAAATTCGATTATGGAGTCCGTTTTACTGTGGCCGCTAGAGGGCGCCCTACACTTTACATTTTGTGGTTTAAAATGTGCGATATCAATCAAAGTTATCAGGTTATGTTGTCTGTTGATGTGTTGTGATTGTGTTGGTTCTATTTCTAAGGCAATCTTAGCGTACATAATTTACGTTGTGTTGATAAATAGTTTCGACTTGTTTTTGACTTTTGACGAATTGCGCGCGTACTCATTCAGTTCACGCGTTGCAAGACGGTGTAAACGGGCGAGAAGCAAGCACTGGTCCTACCGTACTATCCCCACCCACTTGGTCTTATCGGACCGAACTAAACGAGTTATCGGTGTAAACTAGGCTATTCAAAACAAAGGTACAGCTGGTTCGTAAAAAAACTGGTATTGCTCATAGAAATGTTCAAAAAATTGAGCAGTGTAATATTTGTTTTGACAAAACAAAAAAGTATGACATCATATCGTCCCCTTAGTGCAACAACTAGATAACTCTAAATTTACGTATTCTGAGTTATCCAGTTAAATCTGACCTATACAGTATGCTCTTTTTAATGCAGCAACTAGATATCTCGTACGAGCAACCAAACTCATTTAAAGAGTGATCACAAATAGACAACTTTCAAGATGTACATTCTATTACTAGACATCTTGAGATATCTAGTTGTAGCACTGGTACTTTTTTTTTGGTTTTTATATGAGATATCTAGTAGTGTTCTCGAAACAACAGGTACATTTCTGTGTTGCTAAATTGTTTTACGGTGCTTTTCAAACAGTGTTGATATAAAAATGTCGTATATCCCCTAGAAACAATAACCTACAGTCTGTATCAACTACCTCTTATAAAAGAAAAATATGACGACCTTATTTTTCAGCTTTTCCATAGTACCTATGTATAAGGCATTTTTTGAAAATCTCCCACTTCAAAGGGATCAATGTGAAAAGTCTCAAAATATGGAGATTTCCGAAAATCACATCAGTGTTACTGACATTCAAGTGGCGTTGAGTGAGCAATCTTCTAGGTTTTATTTAAACTTCCTAATGTGTGTTAATTTTTCTTTCCAAATAAAGTTGTATTTAGTAGGTGATTTGGGTTGGATTGGAAGTGGTTATAAATACATAACTTTATTTCTAAGACTAGATTTCCAACAACAACCAGATATATCTCAAGTTTTTGACCAAAGATATAAAACCTAATGGGTCCAAAATTAACAAATCTTTAATTGATATGAAACATATGTATTGTATAGATATCAAGTCTGTTTGACCAGTCCACGGGTGTATTTTTTTTGCGTTTCGAATCATTAAAATGAATTTTCTCAAAACTATGAATTTCAAGTTATCTAGTTGTTGCACTAAGGGGGCGATATTTTTACCAAGTTGATACTTTTGAATATTTTTTTCAAATGAATCTTCACATGAGTACAGGAACTAAAGCGAAAATATTGAATTGATTCGATTGTGTGTATCAAAATTTGCAAATCTACCTGATTCAAATCAATTATTTACATACATACATCATAACATACCCAAACTTTTCATTTGAATGACATGTCACTGTCGTATAGTTTTGTCAAAACAAATATTACACTGCTCAATTTTGTAAACATTTCTATGAGCAATACCAGTTTTTTTACGAACCAGCTGTACATACTTCACTGGTATACACTTTACTCCAAGGTTGAAAATAGTTCGTAACCATCATCAGTTTTTTTCCGTTTTTTTTTTTCAAACACGAATCCAACTTGTGGATCGCTGTTTGTTATAAACCAGATTTGTGGTATAATCGATGATCTCTCAATGGAAAGATAGTAAACGTGAATGAAAATAATTCCATTAGATTGAATACTAGCTTACCTATGATGTTTATCTCTGGAATGGCGTTCATCACGACGCTTATCACTTTTATCAGATCTTCTGTGGGTCCTTTCCGGATCCCTTTTTTTCAGCCGTTCTTGAACTTTCGCTTGAGGTGGTTTGATGTCCAATGATAAAGAATCCATATCGCCCATATCCTCGTCACCACTGAATCAAAAAATACGTAAAGTTGAATGCCAACAATCCTAGAAAACATACCTTTGATGATCCATCGGTTGTTGTTTGGATTTAGAAGGATTTAACGGACTTTGGCGTAATTCTCCATCTTCACTCTCATCACTTCCATTGTACGACATAATAATTATTGATTGGGAAAAATAAATTCAAGTCAAATCATAAATCATAACAAACGTTCTAGTACGTTGCAAAGTTAGGTTAAGTTCAGATGTTTTCTGTCAAACGTGACAGTTAAACAACGACGCTACGGGGAAAGAGAGTCGTATACAAGCGCGTTTACGTCACAAGCGTGCCTATATAGTATATTCTTTGATACGAGTTAAATGGAATATCAAAGTAATGATCTTAGCTGCAGAAAGTTAATATAATTATTGCATAGAAGGTGCGTGCTGTTATTTTTTTTTCCTAGTAATGGTTTGTTTCATAAAATCCTCAAGGCGGCTCCATGTACGCTAAGACAAAAAATGCTCTCGTTTAATTGAAATTAATACGAATTCAATTCAATGTAGGTCTTATTTCACTAAAGCGTTGAAAAAACGAATACCTATTGCATGAGAACAATTTTGAGTTTTGACCACTACTATACCTACTCTAAAGTCTTAAAAGTAGATAATGAGATTTTTTCATGCTCTGCATATATAAAATGGTCAAAATGTTATTCATACTTGATCTCGACTCGAGCAGATTTTATAAAAATGGTTTCTTTGCCAGAATAAAATGATATACAGAGTGTCCAGAATAAGATGCGATGTATATACATGGGGATATTGGAAACGGTAAGAGATACGACGTCGTTTGAGTGAATGAAAACTTGCGTATTTGTATCCCCAAAAATATTCTTCTCTTGTTTTATTTTGAATCATCGTTACCGTGAAAGGAAAATGTCCATATTTGAAAAAACTCAATATTTTGCTTATTATGAAAGCTAACTTTTTCAAATGTCAAGAAAAACGGACTTGACTTTGGATGGACGCCACATAGTAGGCCTACAACTTTTTTGACGCTGCTTTTGGAGATTCATTGAGTCCTCTTACCAATATCCTGCAAATTTGAAAATGTTAGCTTTCATATGATAAGCAAAATTTTGTGGATTTTTAAAAATGTACTTTTACTTTCTCACACTGTATGTACAGGATTTCCCGTTATATTTTAGCCATTGGATCTTATTACTGATCGTAGAGAAACGTTTAAAACATCAAAGTTGAAGTAAATCTCACCAGCATTCAGAATCCGTGGTCGAAAAACCCAAAATCGAATCGAAAATAGGAAATTTTGATAGATTCTTGAGTTTTTTAAATGGGACACCCTGTATATTTTATCACAGTTCAATGGAGAATTGTCTCCTGATTCCAAATATTAAGGTCTGTTCGTAGAGCAATCACAAACCAGTCAGAGCCAATCAGCATTCAGCATTTGCAGTTTGCAAACTATTTCTGAATATTTTGACCAATCGATGAAGCGCTGATCGATTTGTGTGATTGTTCTACGAACAGACCTATAGTTTGTGGGGTCTATTTTCAATGGTTAAAATTTTATAGCCACTTTAATATATCAATGTTGCATGGGTAGTTGGATATAACCATGGCAATTCCAATAATAATAAGCTGGCCAGTAGTCAAAATTCAAAATTTACAAAATGTTTTCGAAAATAAAGGGGAATTTTGACAACTGGCCAGCTTATTAAAATTGGAATTGCCATGGTTATATCCAACTACCCATGGAACATTGATATATTAAAGTGGCTATAAAATTTGCACCATTGAAAATAGGCCCCACAAACTATAAAATATTTGGAATCAGGAGACAATTCTCCATCGACCTGTGATAAAATATACAGGTCCCATTTAAAAAACTCAAGAATCTCTCAAAATTTTCTATTTCCGATTCGATTTTGGGTTTTTAGACCACGGATTCTGAATGCTGGTGAGATTTACTTCAACTTTGATGATTTAAACGTTTCTTTACGATCAATAATAAGAAAGTTATTCAATGGCTAAAATATAACGGGACACCCTGTACATTTTGGTATCGATTTCAAATTAAACGACGATAGAATATTTTTGGACATACAAATTAGCTACTTTTCTTCTATTTAAGCAACGTCGTGTCTCTACACCATTTCTAATATCCCCATATACATATAGTACCCATGTACACCATTTTATTCTAGACACGCTGTATACAGGTACCTACATGATGTTAAGATTTTTCTAAATTTTGTTCTCTTGCTTTGACCAGTGGTCATGTTATTGCTATAGTTTGTCATTATACACTCCTTTATTTTTGCTATTTGCAGATGTGGGAGTTTTGATTTGATCTCTTATCAACCCTTCTTATCATACCTTAATATTACACGACTTCGCAAAGTGAAAGGGCAATTGTCGATATTTTGCTTTGCATTAGAGAATTAGAGATACTCATCGAAAAAAGTTTTTTGAGAGGTAATTATTGAATATAATATAAATTTAAATGTCGAAATGACTAATTCAGTGACATGTTTACATTTTGGTCAAAATAACTTATTGTTTGTTTGTTTGCCACACGGGAACGTGAGTTATAATATAATCCATAACTATTGAGTTATGACATAATCCATAATAACTCAATAGTGACTAGTGAGCTATGGATTATAACACAATAGTGTGTTATTTGACACTTTACTTGTCCAAAATGACACCGATAATGACACCTATAACTATATATCATGTGTTGGGTGAAAGCATACCTATAGTTTTATAGCAGTTTAGGTACCTAGGTACATATTTAAACAAATTAGTCGTTGAAAAAAAATACAACCAAAAAAAATTGAACGAGTAGAGGTAACGCTTGAATTGCGTTGAAGTCATCCCAATGTTCCTGAAAAAAAAAAAAT
Source organism: Orchestes rusci (assembly GCA_958502075.1). Taxonomy (NCBI): domain Eukaryota; kingdom Metazoa; phylum Arthropoda; class Insecta; order Coleoptera; family Curculionidae; genus Orchestes; species Orchestes rusci. The sequence goes on along the minus strand of OY293312.1, from coordinate 14,122,549 downwards.
TGGAAAGATGATGCCTCTGAGAAATCCGGATCCTTGAACGTTCTGGAGCATCCAATTATCAAGATCAATGTGTTATCGAATGAATTTATTATATCAGAGACGAACATAATATGAATATGATAATAATAATAATAATATAATAAGAATATTATTCTGGAGTGGAGGTATCCAGATGTCAGATAGTCAGACCAAGTCATAATCCGAAAAGATAATTTTTTATGAAAATTATGTTGCTCCCAGTATTCAATAGCTTTGTTCGCGGGAGAAATCCTGAACTAATTCGAAATACGTTTCGAATTAGTAAGCATACTGCTACATTGCGCGTGTATTCTTCCGAACTAATTGAGGATTTGGGTAACCCGCGAACGCGTTTCAGGAACAGAGTATCCTCCAAGTAATTGTATACTTTTGATACCTCATGATTTGCAAGCAATTCTGCTTCTAAATCCTCAACGCTGGAGCCTAAAGTATGCATCATAATATATCATTTCAGAAATCAAATATGAATATTTAATTAAACAAAATATTGTAACGAAACATGCCCAGTGGTTCGAAATTTCAAGGCATCTGGCAGCGGAAACAACGTTCCGATCATAATGTTTCGATATAACACATCGAGAGGTTTCTCTGCCATACCAGAAGCTTCGCCATCTATCGATTTCTCTCCGACAATTCTGGGGTATTCATGAATTATCGGCGAAGGCGGTCTAAGGTATATAAAAAGGTCGCCATGGGTTGGATGAAGAGCAGTCCAGATTTTGGTAACCTGTGATTGTAAACATAAATACGTTGTTGTGAATATTGAGTGCTGTACATGGTGACTTAAAATAAATAAATTATAACTGGACAAGTGTTTATGCTCTGTAGTTTTGTGGCGCATCCATAATTTACAAGTTTTTTTTGGGTATTTCGCCACACCCTATCAAATATCAATCAAACTAGTGTTTATACATCCGATCTTCTATATTACCTGAAAAAAGTCTATTAGTAAATAATAAAACCTATCAATATCAAACGTTTCGGAAACGAATCTGCTTCCGTCGTCAGTGAAAACCTAAAAATGGAACAATTAACTCAAATTCTAAAAATATAGTTCGTTTTTTGTAGTGAAATTGACTTTTTCGTGTTTTTGGCACAAAATGTCACTTTTACTGACATTGAAGTGTGTGGTGTTGATTGTTTAACTTTACATATGTTCAGTACTTATAATTTACTTTTTTGGGCTATGTTCAATTTCTTAATAAAGGTAACCATGTATTACTTAGATTTACAAAGCAAGTTGCTACACATTCGTTAGAATTTAACATTATATATGCACTTTCTTTAAGTTTACGTTTTTAAGAACATGGTTCTTTTGTTAAGATTTTTGAATTATCGCAATTTATTCTATGATTTTTATCAAAATGTATTATATTTTCAATATAATGATGAATTTTATCAACAAGATTTTGGCATGGCAATGGGTTCTCCTTTATCTCCACTTTTAAGTAATATTTTCATGGAACATTTTGAAACAATCTATGTAGAAACATATAGATACAAACCAATGATTTGGTGGAGATATGTAGATGATATTTTCTATTTCTATATATCAATATGATGAACCAAAACTTAATGATTATTTAATTCACATAAATGATAAAGAACCCACGATCAAATTTACAATTGGAAAAGAACAAAATAATGAAATTCCCTTTTTAGATATACTAATAAAGAAAGATTTTCAAAATTTCAAAACAAAAATTTATAGAAAACCAACCCACACAAATAGATATCTTAATTTGAATTCCAATCATCCATTGAACATTGAAAAAGGTGTGGTAAAAAGTCTATATGATAGAGCAAAAATAATTTGTGATAATGATAATTTTGAATCCGAAAAAGATTTCATAAGAGACGTTTTATCAAAAAATAATTATCTCATGAATTTTATTGAAAAGTGTTTTGATGGTTTTGAACAAACCAGACAACAAGAACAGAATATACCCATAACTAATTTAATTATTCCATACATACCTGGAATTTCTCATAAACTGAAACGTTTAGGTCAGACATATAATATACGGACCATTTTCAAAACTAATAACACACTTCGCTCTAATTTAACAAATCTTAGACCTAATAATATTAATGAGTCCACTAAAAATGTAATTTATAAAATTCCTTGTGAATGTAATAAATTCTATATTGGAGAGACCTCACGACCTTTAAGAAAGAGAATTGAAGAACATAAATCATACATGAAAAAAAGGGAATTTCATAAATCGGGAATTTGTCAACATGCATTTGATAAAAATCATAGAATAAATTGGGATAATTCAAAAATCTTAGCAAAAGAGCCATGTTCTAAAAAACGTAAACTTAAAGAAAGTGCATATATTATGTTAAATTCTAATGAATGTTTAGCAATTTGCTCTGTAAATTTAAGTAATACATGGTTACCTTTATTAAGAAATTGAACATAGCCCAAAAAAGTAAATTATAAATACTGAACATATGTGAAGTTAAACAATCAACACCACACACTTCAATGTCATTAAAAGTGACATTTTGTGCCAAAAACACGAAAAAGTCAATTTCACTACAAAAAACGAACTATATTTTTAGAATTTGAGTAAATTGTTCCATTTTTAGGTTTTCACCGACGACGGAAGCAGATTCGTTTCCGAAACGTTTGATATTGATAGGTTTTATTATTTACTATTAGATTTTTTTCAGGTAATATAGAAGATCAAACACTAGTTTGGTTGATATTTGATAGGGTGTGGCGAAATACCCAAAAAAATCTTGTAAATTATGGACAAGTGTTTTTATGATGAAAAATACTACAGTGGTGTCAGAAGTGGGATTTTATTTGTGAGCTAGAGAATAGGACATAAATATTAAATAGTCGTTATCATGACTTCGATACAAGTGCTTTTAACCGGATTGAAGGTTGCCGTGTTGGAAAGGGAGTTGGAGGAGCGTAACCTGGATACAAGCGGTAAGAAGGCTGATCCACAACAAAGACTTCGTGAGGCTTCAATGGAAGAGGGCATCGATTCTAAAATGTTCCAATTCGAGATTCCCGATCCCAACGCAGTTGAGAAATTGTCCAAGAACTTGAAGGATCAACTGGAAGATAACTCTAGAAAATTGGAAGATAAGTTGGAGGAGAAATTCGAGAAAACTTCCAGAGCTATGGAGGGAATCAAGGAACTTGGAGGAGAAATTCGAGAAAACTTCTAGAGCCATGGAGGGAATCAAGGAACAGCTGACTGACAATAACTACAGTCATCTGAAAAATCATGTAGCGGAGGAGATCGGGAACCTTGAGAAACGATTTGAAACAATTGATTTGATGGCAAGTAGCAGTGATCATGAAACAACCAGGAGTGGAATTCCTGAGCCAAGATACCAGTGCTAAGATAGAGGCTGATAACGTCAGAGTCCACATGAAAGCCCCTCAGTTTGATGGAAAGCTATCATGGAACAATTACCATCGTCAGTTCGAAGCGGCAGCAAGGGCAAATGAATGAAGTGGAACTGAAAAAGCCCTAGCATTAACTCTGGCACTTCGTGGAGAGGCAACAGAAATCCTGCAGACGTTGAAGACCCAGGAGCAGGAGGACTACGAGGTGCTGGTCAAACATCTGGAGCTGCGATATGGTCAAACTCACGTTTACCACTCGCTCAGCTGAAGAACCACTCTCGAAAGACCAACGAGAGCCTGCAGGAGTTTCAAGCTGATGTTGCTCGCCTTGCAGGACTGGCTTATTCAACTATACCAGACAATGTTATGGAGAGGCTTGCAGTTCAGGCTTTCCTGGATGGACTTCGAGACCAGGAAATAAGGCAGTCCCTATTATAATTCATCGTCCTGATAGACAGGTTGAAGCACTGGCCAATGACTTGAAATTCGAAGCGGCGAAGCAGTCTGTAAAGGTTTCTGCACGCGTGTGAAGGATGGAGGAACAGGATCTTCCGGAGTAGGACACCGTCGAAGCGACAGTGCGGGGAGGTCGTCAAGGAGGCGAGCTGCGGTGCTGGAATTGTGGAGAGCTCGGCCATATTCGTAGCCGATGCAAGGAGGAGAGACGAGCACCTTCTTCGCTGTCGGAAAACTAGAGAGGGTCGATGCGACGGGGCCATCGCTGCCATAGTTGCCTCTTCAGGGCCCAAACAGAACAGCGTGTTTATGGACGGCTTGATCAATGCAGAACATCGCACCATGCTTCTGCATACAGGTGCGACGAAGACGATCATCAGGCTCGACATTGTTACAACACCCACAATGATCAAACCAACTAAGTGGCGACCACGAACAGCAACAGGAGACCTGGCGAAGTTACACGGTGCATTGGAAGCAGCAGTGTGACTCTGGGAAGCACCAGCTTAGAACATCCAATGTTGGTTGCTGACATTGAAGAAGAAATCATCATCGGAATGGACATCATGAATTCCCGAGGCTTCCAGTAGGATCTTAAAAATGGAACACTGAGAGTCAACAACGAAAAGGTAATACTGCATGAGAAAGACCAAGAGAAGGTTCGCGCATTGCTGGCTGGGGATGCTTCGATTCCCGAAAGGAGCGAGATGATTCTGTGGGCTTGCCTGGATGGAAAAATGAAGAAAGGAAACACCTTTATGTTTGAGCCTAGACTACAAGATTCCGAAATAAGACGAGGAATTGATTGTGGAAAGAGCTTGGTACAAGTAAAGAGGAGTGTGCCCGTCAGAGTGATGAACGTGAACTATCACTCAGTGAGCCTTGCGAAAGGGACTGTTTTGGGGCTCTGCTCGTTAATCTCCTCCGTGGTGCGACAAGTATGCGAGATTGGGGTGACCAATCCGGAGTTCACGGGAGAGATGGAGAAGTTGGTTGCCACCTCTTCGAAGGACCTAGATAAGGGGCAAAAACAGCGGTTGAGAGGCCTGATAAGAAGGTTCAGCGACATCTTCGATAGCGGGGCAGGGAAGTAAGGGCCGGACGAAAGTGGTGCGGCACACAATCAACACAGAAGGAGCACGACCGATCCGTCAAACCGCTAGAAGTCTACATTTGATCAAGAAGAAAGAGGCGGACAAGATAATCCAGGACATGAAGAAAGGCAGTGTCATCGAGCCTTCAAGTTGTCCGTGGTCATCGCCAGTGGTGCCCGTCAAGTAGGACGAATAAACTCGATTCTGTTTGGACGATCGTCAGCTGAACAGCGTGACGCAGAAGGACGGCTATCCGCTACCAACGATCGACGACACTTTGTACACCTTGGTTGGATCTTCTCAACTCTGGACCTGAAGAGTGGATATTGGCAGGTAGAGATGGCTCCAGAAGACTGGGAGAAAACTGCTTTTAGCGTTGGAACTGGGCTGTGGCAGTTTACTGTAATGCCATTTGGATTATGCAACGCACCTGCAACTTTCGAAAGGCTCATGGAGACGCTGCTCAAGGGGTTATCGTGATCAACATGTCTGGTGTACCTCGACGACATAATCGTGGTTGGCAAATCATTCGAAAACCACATGAAAAACTTGGAGGCGGTATTCCGGAGACTAAGAAGTTCTAGTTTGAAGCTGAGCCCAAAGAAATGCCAACTGTTCCGGAGAGAAGCTCAATACCTTGGTCATATCGTATCGGCAGAGGGAGTAGCTGTCGACCAGCAAAAGGTGAAGGCTGTTAAGGAGCCAGTACCAAAAAACATTCACGAACTACGAAGTTTCCTGGGTTTGTGCACCTACTACCGGCGATATGTCCAAGGATTTGCCAACATTGCCCGGCCACCGAGAAACAGAGGCGGTTCCAATAAGACGAAGATTGCCAGGAAGCCTTTGGCACGTTGAAAGGGGCACTGTCCAGCGCACCTATCCCAGGCTACTCACTACCTGAAAATAACGATACATTTTCGAGCTGGATTACGATTTTCTGAGAATCGCTCTTGCATGGACCGAAACTAAGAGAAAAAAATGAGTCAAATCAATAAATACATACAGGGTGGTTTTGAGGCGATTTTATAAAAAATGTCTAAGAGTAAAGTACCTTTGTTTGTTAAAAGATATCGAGAAAAATTATAAAATAAAGTTATTTAGAATATGGCCGAATATCAATTTTGATACAAATTGGCCTTTGAAAAATTAATCCGATTTTATAAAAATTGTGCGTTATTGAAGAAAGTGGTTTAGGATAAAGAGTTATGGCCATTGACGTTGTCTAACTCATTGGAAATTTTGGATCATAACAGAACGCGTTTTCTCCGTATTTTTGAATGGGATTCTCAGTCTATTCTCATTTCAACGTCCATGGTTATCGTCGAATCTCAATTCTCACACAAATTAGCCTATTTTGTTTTTTTTTTCTCCAAAAAATCATTGGTATTCAGCCATTACTTTTTGTTCTAAACAACGATCGACGACACTTTGTACACCTTGGTTGGATCTTCTCAACTCTGGACCTGAAGAGTGGATATTGGCAGGTAGAGATGGCTCCAGAAGACTGGGAGAAAACTGCTTTTAGCGTTGGAACTGGGCTGTGGCAGTTTACTGTAATGCCATTTGGATTATGCAACGCACCTGCAACTTTCGAAAGGCTCATGGAGACGCTGCTCAAGGGGTTATCGTGATCAACATGTCTGGTGTACCTCGACGACATAATCGTGGTTGGCAAATCATTCGAAAACCACATGAAAAACTTGGAGGCGGTATTCCGGAGACTAAGAAGTTCTAGTTTGAAGCTGAGCCCAAAGAAATGCCAACTGTTCCGGAGAGAAGCTCAATACCTTGGTCATATCGTATCGGCAGAGGGAGTAGCTGTCGACCAGCAAAAGGTGAAGGCTGTTAAGGAGCCAGTACCAAAAAACATTCACGAACTACGAAGTTTCCTGGGTTTGTGCACCTACTACCGGCGATATGTCCAAGGATTTGCCAACATTGCCCGGCCACCGAGAAACAGAGGCGGTTCCAATAAGACGAAGATTGCCAGGAAGCCTTTGGCACGTTGAAAGGGGCACTGTCCAGCGCACCTATCCCAGGCTACTCACTACCTGAAGGGAACTTCGTGCTAGGCACGAATGCAAGCAATGTAGGACTTGGTGTAGAGCACTTCTACAAGTACCTCTACGGAAGACAGTTTCTGCTGAGAACCGACCATGCTGCACTCAAGCGGCTTCTACAATTCAAGAACCCGGAAGGTCAAGTGACTCGTTGGATCGCGAGACTCCAGGAGTGCGATTTAGACACTGAACATCCAGCTGGATCAAGCCACAAGAATGCTGATGCCTTGTCCAGAAGACCTTGCCCAGAGCTCTGTAAGCACTGCCATAAAGCTGAGGAGAAGGAAGCCAGCATGTGCAGAACAACTGTGGTATACGACTTCTGGCAGTCTAACGCACTTCATGAAGGCCAGGAGAAAGATTCAGATCTGAAGCTTGTCATCGGATGGAAACAGACGAGCCAACGAACAACCTGGCAAGAAGTCGCGTGATGATCGACCACCGTGGTCCTACTGGACTCAATGGGACTGGATGGTTTTTGATGGTTTTTGATGACGGCATCTTGAAGAAGCTGGTGAAGAATCTGGATGGCTCGGAATATCGGAGGCAGTTAGTCGTTCCTGGAAACAGAGAGGCAGAGTTAATGAAGGAGGTTCATGATGGCATCACGGGTGAACATCTGGGTGTAACTACGACGCTGGGAAAGCTGCAAGAACGGTTTTACTGGGTCAATTGCCAGGCCGACGTGCAGAAGTGGTGCAGGAAATGTGCCGTTTGAGCTGCGAATAATGGACCACAGAAACGCGCAAATGCCAGTACAATGTTGGAAGCCTGTTCGAGAGGATCGCTATAGATGTGGCTGGACTATTTCCCGAGTCAGGCAAAGAAAACAAATGGACTACTTCAGCAAGTGGGCCGAAGCGTATGCCTTGCCAAACCATGAAGCGGCTACTGTAGCTGATGCCCTGATTAAAGAATGGATCTACCGGTTTGGTGTTCCACTGCAACTGCATTCAGACCAGGGCAGGAACTTTAAATCGGTGTTATTCCAGAACGTCTGCGATGTCTTGAACATCAAGAAGACGAGAACGACGCTCAATCGGATGTAATGGGGAAGCGAATGAACAGGACTATCAACCGTCACTTGGCCAAGGTTGTCTCTGACCATCAAAGAGACTGGGACGAACAACCAGGTGGCATACCGATCTGCAGTTCACGAATCGACAGGCGAAACCTCAGCAAGGATCATCATGGTTCGTGAACACCGGCTGCTCTGCGACCTAAAGTTTGGATGTCTACCGGGTGAAGATGTCGCTAAGGAGGACTACGCAAGCGATCTTTGCAGAAAGATAGACGATAGACGACATACATCAATGGATCCGTTTGAACATCCAGAGTGCCAGCGACCGAATGAAGGAGGCCTATGACGTGAACGCCGAAGAAGGCGGGTTCCAGGTTGGTGATTTGGTTTGGTGCACAACCCACAGAGGTGACGTGGATTCTCCCCAAAACTGCAAAGTTCAGGACCGAATCAATGACGTCGTCTCATGGATTCGAAAGCCACCACGAGGAAAACCGAAGGTTGTTCACTTCAACCGTTTAGCTCGCTATACTGGAAAACACGACGATCAGTACGCCGAAGTGAGGCAGATCAGGTCACCCGAGACTTTTATGTATCTATGCACCAATGGCCAGAAAGTCCAGAATGGCGTTGTCCAAGAAAGGCAACTTGATTTGTTCGAAGCACAGGCCGAATACTAGTTGGCTCACTGGGTCACTGAAGACCTCAGTATGAGGAGTGGACTTGCTGCAGCTTTTAAACGAAAATCGGACGATTGGACCCGCACGACAAAAGCCAGAGGTCGGAAAGTCGCTCCAAATCACGGATGGGACACGACACCTTCTCTACCTTGTGACGAAGAAGCTTCCACAACATCTGACCCACCTACAGTGATGTCTGGAAAGCCCTTAGTCAACTTCGACACTTGATGCAATCACAGGACCTGACTCATTTGGCAATTCCGAAGATGACCAATGACCGAGTGGACTGGCGAGTGGTGAGAAGCATGCTGAAGGTGATTTTCGAGGGGAATGGCGTTGACATTCTGGTGTGCTGCTATCCTTCCCGGAGGACGAACCAGAGGACAATGGACTGCTATTTCCACCGAACATCATACTGCAGGTTTGGGAATAGTTGCCGATATTGACATGAGGACATTTCGGGACAAAATCCCTGTATCTCTTATAGTTTCCGAGATCCCCATGCTGTGCATCCTTGTCTTGGACACACTGTATAGCTCATCCGGCGAATTTCAAACCGCCTTATCTTTCAATAAACAGTGTGTCCACGGATTTAGTTCTCTTAAGGTGTAAATAACGATACATTTTCGAGCTGGATTACGATTTTCTGAGAATCGCTCTTGCATGGACCGAAACTAAGAGAAAAAAATGAGTCAAATCAATAAATACATACAGGGTGGTTTTGAGGCGATTTTATAAAAAATGTCTAAGAGTAAAGTACCTTTGTTTGTTAAAAGATATCGAGAAAAATTATAAAATAAAGTTATTTAGAATATGGCCGAATATCAATTTTGATACAAATTGGCCTTTGAAAAATTAATCCGATTTTATAAAAATTGTGCGTTATTGAAGAAAGTGGTTTAGGATAAAGAGTTATGGCCATTGACGTTGTCTAACTCATTGGAAATTTTGGATCATAACAGAACGCGTTTTCTCCGTATTTTTGAATGGGATTCTCAGTCTATTCTCATTTCAACGTCCATGGTTATCGTCGAATCTCAATTCTCACACAAATTAGCCTATTTTGTTTTTTTTTTCTCCAAAAAATCATTGGTATTCAGCCATTACTTTTTGTTCTAAACAACGATCGACGACACTTTGTACACCTTGGTTGGATCTTCTCAACTCTGGACCTGAAGAGTGGATATTGGCAGGTAGAGATGGCTCCAGAAGACTGGGAGAAAACTGCTTTTAGCGTTGGAACTGGGCTGTGGCAGTTTACTGTAATGCCATTTGGATTATGCAACGCACCTGCAACTTTCGAAAGGCTCATGGAGACGCTGCTCAAGGGGTTATCGTGATCAACATGTCTGGTGTACCTCGACGACATAATCGTGGTTGGCAAATCTTTCGAAAACCACATGAAAAACTTGGAGGCGGTATTCCGGAGACTAAGAAGTTCTAGTTTGAAGCTGAGCCCAAAGAAATGCCAACTGTTCCGGAGAGAAGCTCAATACCTTGGTCATATCGTATCGGCAGAGGGAGTAGCTGTCGACCAGCAAAAGGTGAAGGCTGTTAAGGAGCCAGTACCAAAAAACATTCACGAACTACGAAGTTTCCTGGGTTTGTGCACCTACTACCGGCGATATGTCCAAGGATTTGCCAACATTGCCCGGCCACCGAGAAACAGAGGCGGTTCCAATAAGACGAAGATTGCCAGGAAGCCTTTGGCACGTTGAAAGGGGCACTGTCCAGCGCACCTATCCCAGGCTACTCACTACCTGAAAATAACGATACATTTTCGAGCTGGATTACGATTTTCTGAGAATCGCTCTTGCATGGACCGAAACTAAGAGAAAAAAATGAGTCAAATCAATAAATACATACAGGGTGGTTTTGAGGCGATTTTATAAAAAATGTCTAAGAGTAAAGTACCTTTGTTTGTTAAAAGATATCGAGAAAAATTATAAAATAAAGTTATTTAGAATATGGCCGAATATCAATTTTGATACAAATTGGCCTTTGAAAAATTAATCCGATTTTATAAAAATTGTGCGTTATTGAAGAAAGTGGTTTAGGATAAAGAGTTATGGCCATTGACGTTGTCTAACTCATTGGAAATTTTGGATCATAACAGAACGCGTTTTCTCCGTATTTTTGAATGGGATTCTCAGTCTATTCTCATTTCAACGTCCATGGTTATCGTCGAATCTCAATTCTCACACAAATTAGCCTATTTTGTTTTTTTTTTCTCCAAAAAATCATTGGTATTCAGCCATTACTTTTTGTTCTAAACAACTTTCTTCCATACATTTTTTTGATATCTCTTTAAACACAAGTACTTTACTCTTAGGCCCGGTTTCTCAACGATGGTTCAACGTTGAATCCGGTTCAAGTACATTGGACTTTGCATATCTGAACCCAGTTCAACGTTGAACCATCGTTGAGAAACCGGGCCAGTCATTTTTTTATCAAATCGTCCCACCCTGTATGTATTAATTGATTTGACAAAATGGTCTGGAAAAACCCCATTTCTCAAGTATTCTTGATGGTTTCGTGACTGGAAGAAACGTATACTGTTCAAAGTAGGTATACGTTCCTTTCAGTTACGCAACCATCAACAAGAATCTCAATCAACAAAACACACATGGTTTACTGGGGTTGATGGAAATAAATTGAATTCAGAAATACGATGTATTAAGAATTTGATGTTCATCATTGATATCTTGGACACGGTAGAAGAAACAGTCAAGTTCAAATCATGGCAAACTTGCGCATTTTGGTACCCAATAATGTCGTTGCGAAATCCAAAACATTCCGAATACTAACGTGTGTTAGGTGTTTTCATCAAAAAAAGTCCCTCTAAACATTTTTCGAAAAATGCTTTCCAAGGGAGTTACGCCCTTATATACAGGGTTCGCCAAAGTAAGTGGCCTATTAGAATATCTCGGGAAATAAATAAGCGATTGGGATTCTGAAAATTTGTAAGGAGAGATGTTCGGAGATGCTCTTTTCAAATGAAACTCGCTTGTTTCATATGAAACATCCCATATATTATTACATTTTTGAATTCTACGTTGAATTCTAGGCAGATTTGAGCGTTTTTGAAATATTTGAGTTTTTATGTCAAAAATGACGTTTGTATGAAAATTATTCATAAAAGGAAGCCTTCAGTGTGTGTAATTCGTCATGGATTTCTTGTTGAAAGAGACCTACTTGAAAAGATTTTTCACAATATTTTGATAACTATTATAACAGTGAACCCAAAAATAAGATCAGAAATTAAATTCAAATAACTGCCAAAAATCAATTTTTTCAAATGGAAACCCCCAATTTTTATAATTTTATCTTATTGATCATTGAAAATGAAGGCGAATTTATAAAATATTGTCCATTCCAAAAACTCAAAAAAAAATAAAGAAAAATAATAATGTAGTTAAGTTAAGTTGATTAAGTTAGTTGATGTTATGTTAAGTCACCCTGAAGAAGGATTTTCCTTCATATTTCAAGAACCGTTCATACAAAAATTATGAAATTGGATACATCGCATAAACTTTCAATGCTGAATCAGGATTTGAGCTCAAAATTTTAATCAGGGCCGTAACATACTGTGGGGGTTAAGGGTAAAAACAATCCCATATTTTATGGTACTTTTTTTCACATTCTGATTTCAGAATATTATGATACATCGAGGTTTTTTATTTAAAAAACTTTCTCCTAGTATATATCGCTAGGGCCAGTAGAAAATCTCATTTTTTTACATCGTTGCATCGGCACTCTATAAAGACAAGTCTTTCTCAATATTTCCGAACTGATTAAGATATTGGAATTTGGTACCTGCATAAACTTTTGACGCTAAATTGAATTCCTATCTCAAAATTCAACAAATTTTGTCAGTGGCGTATCATATCAGAGGGATAAGGGGAAAAACACCCCCATTTGACATTTTCATTTCAGAATCATAGTCTTGAATGATTTTAACGCGAAAAAGATATATTTTTTGAAGACTGTGATTATAAAAAAAAATATCAAAAATTAATCAACATCAAAGAATGGGGTTGTTTTTACCCGTATCTCCTTAAGTATGGTACCTACGCCAATGACAAAATTTTTTAAAGTTTGAGAATAGGATTTAAGTTCGCGTCAAAAGATTATGCACGTACCAAATTTCAATATTTGAATGTGAGCGGTTTCAAAAATATTGCGAAAGACTTGTCTTTAGGTTGCCGATGCATCGATGTAAAAAAATGCGATTCTCTTGAAAACTACTGACCCTATCAATATGAAGCAAGAGTACGTATTTTACATGAAGAACCTTGATGTATCATATTGTAGAATCAGAATGTGAAGAGAATTAAGGTACCATAAAGAAAGTATTGTTTCTACCCTTAATCATCCCAGTATGGTACGCCCCTGATTAAAATTTTGAGCTCAAATCCTGATTCAGCGTTAAAAGCTTATACGATGTATCAAATTTCATAATTTTTGAATGAACGGTTTCGGTAATATTGATAAAAAGACGTCTTCAGGGTGCCCTATTTAAATGGGCGCAGCTCGCTTAGGAAGGAAGACAAATGTTTATAGGAATATTTTTTTACCAATGTATTCATGGTGTCCCGAAATTAGACGTCAATATCTTAACCACATATTCTACGCCCCAAAATAGAAATATTACTTCAAATAAATAACTAGTATCCACAAACTCTTCGTTTTCAAGATACAGGGTTGTTAAAGGTGAAGACCTGATGACGGTTTGGAAGATATTTTCGAAACCTGTTGAGATAATTGAATAAACTTTGGTGCAGTTACTAAACTTTTTACACTCTATCTAATGATCGAAAACTTAACTATTGCATACCCTTTATGAGTCGGATATACATGGACGGGTTTGAGAAAAAAGGTCCAAATTTGTTTGGTTGTTGATGTTAAGTAGTTTTGCCTACAAATTTTGAAAATCCAGAGTTTTCTAAATGAAATCTTGTTGTAACTCGCTGAGACGCACAATTTTCGTGAAAAACGCATTTGAAAATCTTTTTACACACTGATTTTGGTGAAAAATGTCGTGTGCATCTGGCTAGGCTATCACAGGTAAACCCGTGCTTTCGCTGAGGGTTTCGGTATTTGCAGTTTTGTTTGTGATATGATTTTCAAATGCATTTTTCTCAAAAATGGTGCGTCCCCCGAAATTAGGAGATGGGTACCTCATCTATGTGAAAAACTCTAGATTTTGAAATTGTGCAGGCAAAACTACCAAAAATCCACAACCAAAGGGCACATTTTTCCCAAGCCCGTCACTGTATTTCCTAGCCATGAAGGTAATACAAATTACAATACAAACTTTCCGTTCCTTAGGTAGAGCGTGACAAGATTGGTAACGGTTCAAAATTATATCCAATTATATATACAGGTTCTGGAAATATTTATGAAAAACCGTCAGCAGGTCTTCACTTTTAGCACCCTGTATCTTGAAAACGGAGAGTTTGTGGATACTAGTTTATATGTAGTTTTATTTCTATTTTGGGGTGCGTAGAATGTAGAATACGTGGTTGAGATATTGACGTCTAATTTCGGAACACCCTGTATTTATTGCAAATACTTTTTCAAGTTATACAGGGTGTTGGTAGATAAGTGCGACAAACTTCAGGAGGTGATTCTGCATGAAAAAATAATGACAGTTTGCTATATGGCATAAACAAATGTCCGCAAATGCTTCGTTTTTCTTTGAAAAAATTGAGATCATCATTGCATGTCAAAAAATGCTCAATAACTACCTCTTAAAACCTACTTAATTTCATTTGCATATCTCCTCCGGCTTCAGAGCAATCAATAAATCTTTGGTTTTTAAAACAAACTCTATCTCAGAAAACCAAGCATTTGCGGAAATGTTTATAAAGCAAACTGTCATTTTTTCTTGCAGAATAACCTCCTGAAGTTAGCGCACTTATTTACCAACACCCTGTATACATAAAGATATACTGAGCATGGTGTGACGTCATAGAGTAGCTCTCCCTCGAAGAAAAAACACGTGACTTCTTATTTTTCATGGATGGTGCAAGTTCTCTACCAGAGTTGTTTTTTTTTTTTTAACTTGTTCTCTCCACCGCTGTCGTACGTAAGAGATAGGGTGGCTTATCTGGTTAGAAGTTACTATTATTTGTTTTTCTTTATTTCCGGGTTTCATTTTATCACTACAAAAATCAGATGATCCGAACACATCGCAGGAAGGGATAGATTCCAGTTGAACATTCAAATCCGCATTTTTATTGTTAGTTTTTCATTCACTTGAGATAGTTCCAGAAAAATATTCAGAACTCGTCTGGAGTCGCACCGATTTTTATCCAGAACAGGGACCGTTTCCGTTCGTTGCTGTTTCATTTTCACACCGTTATTCCTGTACACCGAATAGTTTTCATCCTTCTACGGAAACCGTTTTTCGTGTCGTAATTCACATTCATATGAATTTTTCACAACTTCGCTGGACATTTCAGTTTTGAAACTTCTCACTCACCGTTAATCGCTTGTATTTTGATAATTTTTTTTCACCACCACCGTTTGGAGTTGGTTTGCTTTTGTTTTTTCGGTTTGGGAACCAGCTCTAATAAAGTAATGCATAGATTTTTCCAAACCCAGCGTCTGATTGCCCTCTATTGAAGGGTTAGTATTATAGTGCGCAACATTTTACCATTACTGAAAGCCTGGAAACGTTCTTCACTGTCTCGAGACTACTCTGGGCATTCTACCACATAAATCCAGAAGGTGGCGTCCGAGTTACGGTAAATATAATTTGTCAACCTCGATAACACCTTTCAATCATCCGAAGCGCGCCACACTCCGGAAAATAAAGATTGAAGTAACTGTAATTTAATCATGAAATATCGTTTATTTTCTCACTTGAAAAACTTACATCAACTCGAAATCAAGTAGATAATATATTACATGATGAAATAATTGAACAATAAGACATGAACAGAATACATAAATATCAAAACCCTGCACATCAAGCCAGCTTCCAATTTCAACATAGTCTTACTAAAATACTCTAAAAAGTTAACCCTATTTGATTAAATATAATTTTCAAGGTATAAAATTTTACCTAACACTCTCATTATGAATTGATCTGATGAGATCATGGTTGACTGAGAAGATGAAGCTGAGATTTGCAATTTCCACAACGGCGTTGTCCAAGAGTCTCACTTTATTTCCTTGGTAAATTGGCCTTGAATTTACGAATATTGGTCTTGATCCTTCGGAAGACAAATAGAACTCGCCGGTGTTACGCAGTCTGAAAAAGATAATCATTCACTTCATTATAAATGTTCTGTGTGTGAACAAAAAGGTACACTGAGCAGTCTTATGAATCATCCTTTCATTTTATAAACAAGACATAATATTTTAAATCACTAATCTAACTTGACTCAAACTTAACCAAATCTAATTGAAACGCGAACATTACATTCAGTAATGTACAAGTCGGTAAATTCTTACAAATGTACTCTCTTCGAGGATAATTACCTGAGCGTAGCTTGTCTCCTAGACACCTTGCTGGCCGGTCCTTCAAGAGAAAGATCTATGTCCACAGAATGTCCTCTGCACGATCTTCCTATTGTGATCTCTCGGGATCTCATCAAATATCGAACCATACGTCCTCTCAATACTGCCAATGTCTGATTGTCCATTTCTCCAGGACATACTCCTGTTATAGCATTGACGAGGACATTGTATCGGCCCATCTCATTTTCGACTCGGCGTATTTCGCGCATGTTACGACGATGCTGGATTCTGAAAAGTATGAATGAATTCTCATTATTTAAGGGAAGTAATATTAAAATGAACTGAAACTGTTCAAATTGTTTTTTTTTTGATGATTTATAAGCCAATTATGTGCAATCTGCTAATGGGGAGATTCTGGGAACACAATCGCCAAACACCCGATCGTAAATATGTACGATTCTTTAAGATCTGATGTAAGCTATACAGGGTGTTTCAAAAACATGTTGCCAAACTTTAAAGGGTTATACCTTACACAAAAATATTTCGATAGACCTCAAATTGTCCAGTCTGAAAGTTAATATCGAAAGTAAATGAGAAAGAGATACAGGGTTTCAAAGTTGAATTTGGGTTTTTGATTTTTTCAAATAACTTTTGAAATTATCAAGCTATTTTTATGAAATTTGGTATATGAGAATTGTTTGACAAGCGAAATTCAAATCAGACCTTGATTTGGCTGTCACTTGAATGGAAGATTTTGAAAATAGACAAAGGTGGCACCGAGAAAAGGGTTATCATGCTAATTTTGACATTTGTTTCGATATTTTATATTAAAAAAAAAACATAATCTTGTATTTTTATTTTTCATTTCTTTTAAATTTTTTGTTATTTTTCATTTTTTTCCATAAGAAACATTGGACATTGAAAAAACTTCAAAATTATCATGATATCGCCGTTTTCAAAGCCACCCACGTTTATTTTTCAAAATTTGCCATTTAAAACCACATGTATCACTTTCGGTGCAAATATTTTGAAAAAGGTTACTCCTAGCTACTCTTACAAACTATACCTTTCTCAAAACTCTTCGCCTTTCTTATGTAAATATGACGAAAAAATCAATTTTTTGTTAAACAAAAAAGTACGAGTACATACAGAAAAGTTAGTGGCGTCCCCTACAAGTAAGAGCCATATCAAGGCCAGATTTGAATTTCGCATGTCAAACAACCTCATGAACCTGATTTCACCAATAATAACTTCATTATTTCAAATGTATACAAAATCGGGGAAAAAATGTGGCTGGTCGAACTCAACAATAAAAACGATAAGCTAACAATCATGAAAAACAAACAGAAGCTGAGAAAACTTGAGTACCCTATACATATAGATGATGACATGACGAAAGATGAGAGAATTATACAATCCAAAATCAGGAACAAGGCTAAATTAGAAAAGGAAAGAGGACAAAATGTGAAAATTGGCTTTCAAAAAATTATCATAAACAATGAAGAATGGAAATGGAACAACGAACAACAAAATTTTACAAGGATGGTGAAAGTACAACCAAAAACTTAAAAAACAATAAAACAAGCACGAGACAAAATGGTAAAACGACAAAGGATTTCGAAATGGACATTGATAAGGAGAACCGAAAAGAAAAGTTGAACAAAAATAAGGAAGAATTTGAAAATTGGAGGATAGGAACATGGAACATAAAAACAATTCAAGGAAAACAGGACGAACTAGAGACAGAATTTGAAAGAGCAAATTTGGACATACTGACATTAACAGAAACAAAAAAGAAAGGTAATGGAGATATCATAATGCAAAATGAACATGTACTCATATACAGTGGTGTATCTAAAGAGGAGCGTGCAAGAGCAGGAGTCGGATGTATAGTTCATAAAAATATGAAGAAAAATCTACAGAAATGGACGGCTGTGTCTGAAAGAATTTTAGTAGTTGAACTCAAGAATGAAAATGGGAACACAAGAACCATAGTGGCAGTATATGGACCAAACGAAGATGAGGCAACAAGAAAAAAAGACCTGTTCTGGGAGGAGTTGACAAAAACTATGGAAACACTGAAGGGAGAGATCTATCTAACAGGTGACTTCAACAGCAGAGTAGGGAGAAAAGATGAAAATTACCCAACAGTGATTGGCCAATATGGAGAAGATACAAGAAACAACAATGGCAAACGGTTGCTTGACTTCTGTGTGATGCATGACCTAGTCATTACAAATACACTCTTCCAGCACAAAGATATACACAAATACACAAGAGAGGTTATTTCCAGAAAAGAGAGATCAATTATTGACTATGTGGTTGTAGAGCAGAAAAACAAACCAAATATAATAGACACACGAGTGAAGAGAGGACCAGAAATCGGACGCGACCACTTCTTGGTAACAACAAAGATTAGAGGAAGACAAGAATACCGTAAAAGAATAGAGAAAAATCATACAAACCTGAAACCAAAACATGAAAAAATCAAAGCCTACAAACTGACAGAAAAAGAAGTGGCAGAAAAATATGCACAAGAAATTTCCAAAAAATGTGAGAGATTAAGAGAGCATATACATCTACGAACTATTCAGGAGATGTGGATTCATTTCAAACAAATTATAATGGAAACAGCTACTGAGACGTGTGGAATCAGCAGAATACTAACTAAACAAAAACAAACGGCATGGTGGAACAATGAAATCAAAGAGCAGATAAAGAAAAAGAAGGAAGCCTGGAAGAACTACCTCAAGGTGAAAACGACAGAAAAATATGAAATATATACAGAGGAAAGAAAAAAGGTAAAAAATATGGTGAATCAAGAGAAAAAGAAAAAATGGGAGGAATTTGGACAAAAAATCGAAAATGCGGCGAAGGGAAACCAAAAGCTTTTCTACAATATAGTGAAATCATGCAGAGGCGAACCCAAAGGACAAAAAACATTTAACATAAAAAGTAAGAAGGAGGAAATATTAACAGATGAACAAGGAATCATGCAGAGATGGGTCGAATACTTTAAAGAATTGCTAGAGGCAAACAAAAATACAGAAGCAACAGAAGGGATAGAAGAGGAAACAATGAGTTCGACTTGGGAGACGCAAGATGAACACATAACATTTGAGGAACTTGAAAAGGCAATAAGGGAACTTAAAAATGGAAAAGCACCAGGAACCGACAACATTACAAGCGAAATGATAAAATACATGGGTGACGAAGGAAAAGAAATATTACTGGTAATCTACAATCAAATATGGAAAGAAGAAGAGCTACCGGAAGAATGGAAAACATCACTCATCGTGCCCATTTATAAAAAAGGAAATAACCAAGACTGTAATAACTACAGAGGAATAACACTTATCTGCACAGCAATGAAAATATTGGAAAAAATTATAAACAGTAAAATGAGCAACATTATAGAGAATTCAATGCACGAAGCACAAAGTGCATTTCGGAAAGGAAGAAGTACACAAGACCATATATTCACAGTGAGACAAATCACAGAAAAGAGAATGGAACAAGGAAAAAATACTTACCTGGCTTTCATAGATTTGGAAAAAGCTTTCGATAAAATACAAAGGAGTAAATTGTGGGACATATTAAGAAAGAAAGAAGTTCAACCAAAGGTAATAAGACTGATAAAGGAAATGTATGGAAACAATAAAAACTTCGTAATCAGCCAAGGCAGACGCTCAAACTGTTTCAAAATTGAAGAGGGCCTAAGACAAGGAGGTGGATTAAGCCCAGTATTATTTACCATATATATGGATGAAATAATAAGAAGGTGTACAATCAGGACAAAAAAACTGCAAGTAGGCTATAGAAACATGCAAAATATACAAATATCAGAGGCAGCTTTTGCAGACGACATTGTATTATTTGCAGAAAATGAAAGAGACCCTAACAGTAACATCAACATATGGAGTCAGGTGACAAAAGAATATGGAATGCAAATCAACAAAACCAAAACAAAAGTTATGATAGTTGGAAAAAACATTCATCAAATGAACATTCAAGTGGAAGGAGAAAGAATAGAGCAGGTCAAAACTTATAAATACTTAGGGGTGGAACTGGACCAATTAGGAACAACAGAACCAGAAGTCAACAGACGAATAGAGACCTCAACAAAACTTTACTATGCAATAAACAAAAAAATAATAAACAGAAAAGAAATATCCAAAAACACAAAGATGAAAGTATTCAAAACTATCTACAGACCAGTACTGACATATGGATGTGAATCATGGATACTATCTCAGAGACAAGAAAGCAAAATACAGGCCATGGAAATGAAATACTTAAGAAGAGTAATGGGGGTAACAAGGATGGACAAGATCAAGAACAACGACATCAGGGAAAAAATGGATATAGAATCAATCCTAGAATTTAGTGAAAAGAGAAAATTGAGTTGGTGGGGACATTTACAAAGAATGGGGAGCAATAGGCAGGTGAAACAAATCTGGGAAGCAAGAGCGGGAGGAAGAAGGATGAGAGGAAGACCAAAAAAAACATGGAACCAGACTGTAGGGGAGGCACTGGAGAAAAGAGAAAAATCATGGAATGAGGCTAAAGCATTGACCAGAAATAAGAAGGAATGGGCCAGATTCGTGCACAATTAATGTAAATTGAGAAAAAAAAAAATGTAGACATGTATACACCCGACACCATTTCAAATGGTACAGTGTGGGGTTTTTTGATAATATATAATAAATATATTTCAAAAGTTATTGAAAAAAAAATCAAAAATTGAAATTTAACTTTGATACTGAACTCTGTATCTCTGTCAATATCAACTTTCGGAATAGACAAGAAAAATGTGTGTTCTATCGTTATATTTTTGTGTTATGTATAACCGCTTAAAGTTTGGCAACATGTTTGTTCACCACCCTGTAGAAAGCGCAGAATTGCAAATTGTCTATAAGCTTATAGAAAGTTACAAATTCGCTTACAGGCGTGCACATGATTGACCTATTAATTTCATTTAATCTTAACTGTATAGAGGATCGAAAACTGCATGAGAAGAAAAAGCATTGGGGTTATTCCCGTGACAACAAAAGTAAAAGAAAACTAGACTATACCACGTCATTAAACACAATAGACAGGCTAAGTCTGATGTCACAAAGTAGGTGGTGTTAAAACTCCATTAAATATTTCAAGAGTGTTTTTGAGTTTGTTAGAATCAAATAGGACTTCTAGCAGTGATATTTAGTTGGACGAGAGTGATATTTAATGGAATAATATCAGTTTTCGACAAGGTAAGTTGATTTCAGAGGATACTTAGTTGATACTTCGAAACATTTTGATTTTGAGGTTATATGGGGTCGTTGCACGTACTTTTTTCATTGCATATTCTGAGAATATAATCAAAAATATTAGACCCGTATTTTTTATTTTTTTTTTTATCGATCGTTGCCGAGATGCTTTTTGCTTGGGTCGATTGTAAAGCGTGTTTTATTCTAGGGATCTCTCAATTTCGAATTCACGTTCGTGGTTTGGATCAACTTTGCTCTTTCCGGTCTGGACCCCTTTTTTTCAAGTGTCTCTGGCTAGAATGTTGGACGTATTAAAAAAAAAAAAATGTGAATCAAAACCAGAACTACCAGTTAATAAAAATGGTTGTTTTCCAGATACCAACATCGAGATTTCAAATTCACCATTCATTAATATCTCACCAAAGAAATGGAAAACTTTGTAAAATTGCGGTGATACTCGAGCATGTGTTCTACCTCTACCTGCGAGAAGAATTTTACCTGACTTTTACTGCTTCCACAGGGTGCCACAGATTCGAGTGCGTGCATGGGGATCTCGATTATTAAAAGAGATACAGGGTCGGTTAAATGGTTGCAAAGTTGCACATTTTTATGCTCAACAAAATGCCGTTTTGAAATTTAAAAAATGTCGACTACTTCCGAAGATATTCGAAAGAAATCGAAATTTCGCGAAAACGTTATTATTATTTCCTGAGTTTATTTGGGAAGATATTGTAAAATGAATCACACTTTTTCTCCTCTACAAGATGGCGGTATCAAATTAAAAATCTGACGTTTCGTCTTTGAGCGGCCATCATCAAGTTCATTTTTTTAAATACGGACCTGGATTTTTTATTTTATTTTTAATTATCTTTTGACGTCCTTAATGTATTGAGGTATCGCAATCGTCGAAAAAAATACTCATTTAAAAAATAATACCAGAGAAAATTAGTTAGGCAACCCTTTTCTCCCTAGCTCATAGTTTGGTTCAATAATCCATCTTTATTCGACACGTTATTCTTTTGAGAGAATATGCACAACGAAACAAGCCTAATTGACCGAACCAAAATCGAAATAACATCCAATAACGATATACATTTGATGAAATTTAATTTAATCCACAAATGATACGGAAAATAAAAAAAAACATATAAAAATCTGGATTGATGTCTGCAAGTGTTCAAGAATATTGCCATTTTAACAAAATTTTGAAAATAACAATAATAGGTGAAAAATAATTGAAAATATTGAAGTTGCTAAGGCAACCCATTGCTCTACACCCTCATCTTACTACCTCAATGCCTCAAGGACGTCAAAAGATGACTAAAAATAAAATAAAAAATCTAGGTCCGTATTTAAAAAAATGAACTTGATGATGGCCGCTCAAAGACGAAACGTTAGATTTTCAATTTGATACCGCCGTCTTGTAGAGGAGAAAAAGTGGCAATGAGAAAGTGTGATTCATTTTACAATATCTTCTCAAATAAACTCAGGAAATAATAACGTTTTTACGAAATTTCGGTTTTTTCCGGATATCTTCGGAAGTAGTCGGAATTTTTCAAATTTCGAAACGGCATTTTGTTGAGCATAAAAATGCGCAACTTTGCAACCATTTAATCGACCCTGTATCTCTCATAATAACACCCTGTATAGATGTGAAAATAGGTGGATTCGATGACCAATTCAAAGAAAATATTTTTTTATTTATCCATCTACCGTAGAACAACCAATGAATAGTTGATACATTTCATTTATCTTTTACGTGTGATATCAATTGTCGGTAGATTGTCGGAATCTGCTTTTTTCTACGAGCGTGCGCAAAGTAGCCACTTCGCACACTCATTTGCGTGTGCAAAGTTACCTTTTCCCGCACTAGTGCGGGAAAAATTTTTCCCGCACTCAAATGTCAATTCAAATAACTACCTACCAATTTGTTGCTTTAAACTTCGTTTCCATACCAACCAAACTGTAGATAATGCACTTTGTAATGCACAAAATAATATTCTTGTTACTTTTCCCTTTTCAGTCAAAATGAAAATGAAACACACAATTCTTTTTTTGCGTTAAAAACGCCTTCGCCAGTAACGTAAACAAACATTGATGATGACGACTTTCAATCGGCATTTGTGAGTTGTTCTTGCTTGATTTCGATGCAAACTACTGTGTTTATCGGAAATCTTCGAAAGATTTGAGCTGAATACTGGCATAAAAAAAACCTGATCATGTATACAAAACGGACAATCAAATTTATAAAAGTATAAACGATTAAACGAAGACTGACTAACGCAGCTGTCTAGAGTGTCATGTCAAATCAAAACAGTGTTGCCAATAGCAGGGAATAAGGCGACAAAAGAGGAAATTTTATGAACAGTGATCGGACATGCCCTTGCATTTCAAATATAAAATAAATCAATTATGATTTTGATTATACCCATATTATCCAATTTCCAGCTGCCGCCACAAACTGTTCTTTCAATATAAATATACAGGGTGTCCCAGCAAAGGTGGCCACCGGACATATCTCAGAAACTACTGGACCTAAAAGTTCAGGAAAAAAAAAAATATCACTAAAGTGGCCACGAGAAAATGCTGGGAAATATTTAAAACTTCGAAATTTTTCCGCTAGGGGGCGCAATCAAAGCTTAAATATTAAAATTCGAAATTTCTCCGGAAATTCTCAGATTGAGGTATATCTTTATCAACATGGTTAGAAAACCTAGACAATTTCACGTCTTTTTGATACAGGGCTCATTGGCGTACCGATCTTCGTGTGACTAGGGGAAGGTAGTGAAAGTGTAATTGTTCAAGTGGCTGTAACTTATAAACGACTTGTCCGATTTTGTTGCGTATAGGCTTGTTTGGAAGATAAATGTGAGTACTTTCGTATATCGTATCCAGTGATGCGTGATTGTCTCCAGAAAAGTTGCTAGAAGGGGTAACTTGAATTAAAAACAGTGTTTTTCATTTTACCGCAAAAATTTAAATGGTATGGTATAATTCTGATAATAATGACTAGTCCAAATTATGAAAAATTTAATGTTTGAAGGTTTTTAAGGTTTTTTTTTTATAAGGTTTTTTTTTAAAGGTTTTTTCTTGTAAATTTAATCTTCATTTTGATTCTGTTATCAGAATTATACCGTACCATTTAAATTTTTGCGGTGAAACGAAAATAACAGTTTTTAATTCAAATTACGCCTTCTAGCAACTTTTCTGGACACAATCACGCATCACTGGATACGATATACGAAAGAACTCACATTTATCTTCCAAACAAGCCTATACGCAACAAAATCGGACAAGTCGTTTATAAGTTACAGCCACTTGAACAATAACACTTTCACTACCTTCCCCTACTCACACGAAGATCGATACGCCAATGAGCTCTGTACCAAAAAGACGTGAAATTGTCTAGGTTTTCTAACCATGTTGATAAAGATATACCTCAATCTGAGAATTTCCGGAGAAATTTCGAATTTTAATATTTAAGCTTTGATTGCGCCCCCTAGCGGAAAAATTTCGAAGTTATAAATATTTCCCAGCATTTTCTCGTGGCCACTTTAGTGATCATATTTTTTTTCCTGAACTTTTGGGTCCAGTAGTTTCCGAGATATGGCCGGTGGCCACCCTTGCTGGGACACCCTGTATTGTTAAGCATAAATAATCATTATTCTCAAGTTCTTTGTTTTTAAGTGCGTTCAAATAATATATTATCTAAAGTTTTTCGTGTCTAATCTGTGAACGCTCGTAGAAAAAATATTGTTCCTAAAACGTTCGCAAAGTGTCTTTCCCACCCTTAAAGCATATCCGAACTCCGCTTCGCGTCGTTCGTATAACCGCTTTTGCGTGCGGGAAAGCATCACTTTGCGAACTTGTTAGAAAAATAACTATTTTCTACGAGCGTGCGCAAAGTAGCCACTTCGCACACTCATTTGCGTGTGCAAAGTTACCTTTTCCCGCACCAGTGCGGGAAAAATTTTTCCCGCACTCAAATGTCAACTCAAATAACTACCTACCAATTTGTTGCTTTAAACTTCGTTTCCATACCAACCAAACTGTAGATAATGCCCTTTGTAATGCACAAAATAATGTTCTTGTTACTTTTCCCTTTTCAGTCAAAATGAAAATGAAACACACAATTCTTTTTTTGCGTTAAAAACGCCTTCGCCAGTAACGTAAACAAACATTGATGATGACGACTTTCAATCGGCATTTGTGAGTTGTTCTTGCTTGATTTCGATGCAAACTACTGTGTTTATCGGAAATCTTCGAAAGATTTGAGCTGAATACTGGCATAAAAAAAACCTGATCATGTATACAAAACGGACAATCAAATTTATAAAAGTATAAACGATTAAACGAAGACTGACTAACGCAGCTGTCTAGAGTGTCATGTCAAATCAAAACAGTGTTGCCAATAGCAGGGAATAAGGCGACAAAAGAGGAAATTTTATGAGCAGTGATCGGACATGCCCTTGCATTTCAAATATAAAATAAATCAATTATGATTTTGATTATACCCATATTATCCAATTTCCAGCTGCCGCCACAAACTGTTCTTTCAATATAAATATATTGTTAAGCATAAATAATCATTATTCTCAAGTTCTATGTTTTTAAGTGCGTTCAAATAATATATTATCTAAAGTTTTTCGTGTCTGATCTGTGAACGCTCGTAGAAAAAATATTGTTCCTAAAACGTTCGCAAAGTGTCTTTCCCATCCTTAAAGCATATCCGAACTCCGCTTCGCGTCGTTCGTCTAACCGCTTTTGCGTGCGGGAAAGCATCGCTTTGCGAACTTGTTAGGAAATAGTTATTTTCCTAACAAGTTCGCAAAGTGATGCTTTCCCGCACGCAAAAGCAGTTAGACGAACGACGCGAAGCGGAGTTCGGATATGCTTTAAGGGTGGGAAAGACACTTTGCGAACGTTTTAGGAACAATATTTTTTCTACGAGCATTTACAAATTTATTTAGACACGAAAAACTTTGGATAATATATTTATTTGAACGCACATGAAAACATGGAACAACTTGAGAATAATAGTTATTTGTGGTTTACATTATAATATTAAAAGAACAGTTTGTGATATGTTGTAAATTTATGGAAACATAGAACATAACACTAGAGAACTATATTCAATGGTTAACAATATTAATATTAAAAGTACAATTTGTCGCGTTTTCTAAATTTATGGCCGATTGCAACTGATGGTTTGATGGGACAAAAGACAGCATTTCATTGTTATTCGTTTGTAAGATCGCATTGGACTGGAAAGATTCAGAATTTGAGAAACTTGGTATTTTATCCTGTTTAGAACTGCAACTTACGGTCTTGTTGGATTGTCCTGAATTTAAAGCAGTTGGTGATCGATCTAATTCTTTCGGACCGATACCCAAAATCTTGTTGGAAAGCCCTTTTTTATAAGTTGTGGATTCGTCGATGTACCCCTCAGCCACTGCTGTTGATTTCCAGCCTCCCAATCGCTTTATGTCGGTGACTCCTTCTCCCGAATTCGCTAGAAAAGTTGCTGATGATCGTCGAAAACTATGTCCCGTATAAAGATCGGGATTAGGCAGTTTTAAATAGGCAGCAATTTGGGATGGCATTTTTCCAAAGGTATTAACCCCAACGCATTGTGTGGTACATTTTCCTGTTTTGTAGTAGAGGAAAAAACGTTGGTTTGGTGTCGATGATGGTCGTAAAGAAGTGTATTTTCTATACAACTGTAAATATGCCCCATTATTAACTTCTTCTGATATCACGAAGGATCTTGCCGTGTAATTTTTCGAATCCCGGATTTTTACGACAATTAAATTGTTCTTATCTTCTATATCTGCTATGCTTAATTTGACGAGTTCTTCTGTTCGGCAGGCGCCAGCAAGCCCAAAAATGGTGGCAACTTTAATTAAAAGATATGTTTCATCTGGTGCCATATCGATAAATGATGATATTTCTTCTTCTGTGAAAACTTTCGCTTTTTTTGGTTTGAACCCCACATTATGTCTTTTTATAAAAGCCACCAGCTTATAAAATTGGCTAATGTCGATATTTATTTTTATTCGGATGACACTTTTCAGCATTGAATATTTCGACCACAACGTGTTAGCTTTGAATGTTTGACTTAACTTATGAAAATATGCCAAAAGTACATCTTCTCTAACTGTTTTCACACCACGATCTTCGCACCATTTGCAAAACAATTCATATTGTTTTTCATATTTCTCGCTTGATTTTGCCGGCAGCAATTCTGAATTAGCCATGCTTGCGGCTTGCAAAACATCTTCAGGCAGTTCCTCTTCTAATGTTACATCCATTTTGACGACTAAACACTATATGCTATTTGGATCGTGCATGAACATGGACTTAACCTTTATGGACGAACGACTCAACGATGGATAGAAAAAATGTTGCCAACCTACAGAGAACCAGAGAAACTCCCCGCCCACAGGCGAGCCTAAAATTCCCTTATGTTGAATTTTTATACTGATAATATTCTGCTTCAACTCAGTATAATCCTAATCATACAATTTATTTTATATTTGAAATGCATGGGAATGTCTGATAAATTCATAAATTTTCCTATTCTGTCTCCTTATTCCCTGCTGTTGGCAACACTGAATACTAACGTTTTGACATGACGCTCTAGACAACTGGGACAATCGGCAAAGATCACGTGTTTGCCGACTAGAAAGTTGGTTGGCAAGCACGTGACATTTACACAAGAATGCCCTCTGGCGGAAAAGGGCTGAAGAGAATAGCCAGTCTTCGTTAAACCATTCGATTGCACGTTTGCCTGTCTGTTTACATGTTCAGGTTTTTTTGATGCCGGTATTCGCCAAATTCTTCACAATAACGCAATAACACGGTAAGTTGCACCAAAATTAAGCAAAAACAACTCACAAATACCGGTTGAAAGATTGATTAGTCGACATCCTCTGTGTTCACGGGCGGCGGCGGCCCCATCGGTAGTCATAATCGCGAACTCGCGATTCTCCCGAATGATTTTTTGACGCGTAACAGAATAAGTATGCCCTTTATTTTGACTGGAAAGTGAAAAGTGACAAGAACATTTATTTTGTGCATTACATTATTCACAATTTGTTAGATAGGTATGGAAACGAAGTTGAAAACAACATATTGGTAGGTAGTTATTTGACTTGACATTTCAGTGCGGGAAAAATTTTTCCTGCACTAGTGCGGGAAAAGGTTACTTTGCACACGCAAATGAGTGTGCGAAGTGGTTACTTTGCGCACGCTCGTAGAAAAATAACTATTTCGTATCCCTTTTCCATGTTTTAAACAATTAGAACAAAGAAATGATATATTACAGGGGGTTCCATTTGAAAAAATTGATTTTTTATTTTTGTGTGAAGGAAAAAGATTAATAAATTTGAAGCACCCTGTATATTCACAGATCGGTTTCTCCATTGGAACCATATAAACCTACCTTCCTCTAGCCAGCATAGCAATTTCAACTCTCCACCGTTTTCAAGTACGAAATTATTGAACTCAATCCAATGATGTGTTTTACGACAAAAATATTATAAATTAATTTATATCTCGAAAACCGCTGCCGATAGGTATAGGAGTATATCAAGCAAAAGTGATTAGAATCAGTCAAGGAATTCAAAAAAATAATAATATACAGGGTGGTCCATTTAAAATAAGAAAGTTGCCACGACTTTTGGGTAGAAGCGGCAACACTGCAGAACTGAAAATATTTTTAAAATATAGATCATACTCGATTATGTGCTGAGCCAAATTTTCAGATCGATCCTATGTCTACTTTTCCTTAAACTTCTAAGGTACCATAGACCGTGAGACACCCTGTATATTTTGGTGCTCAAGTACCCCATTTTTTCAAAAACAATACAGTGAATCATTTTTGACGGAAATATTTGGCCACCAAAAATCACGCATGGTTTGATGGCCACCGAAACCTCAATATGTTAAACATCTGGAGGTTATGGAATTACATACATACAGTTCTGATTTTTTCAAAAATTATTCTCTATATTGCTGCTGAAAGAATGGTATACCCAGCCACCAAAATATATATAATTTCCAGAAAAATCGACTAAAGTCTACTTCAAATAAACTACTCAACAAAACGAACGGTACACCCGAAATTTTCGCCTATGTTTGGACACTCATACTTTTTTAACGAATCGATGAAAAAATATGCGGTTTGCACCACGATGTAGAGCATTTCTTTGCGGTCTATACGGATGGTTCAAAAAATTAATTACCTCAAAAACATCTTTTATACAGGGTGGTAAAAAAACTACCGTAAATTTTCATTTTCTTTACTGTCCCCCCATTTCCGCAGAGATTTTTGTGAGCTTTTTTTCGATATGCCCAAGCGTTTGTTACGTCCATACCTCGGGATATTTTTGGAATTTTCTTGATATCTACTTTCGTTTTTGAAATATCGACTTTTTTTCAAAATTATGACACGTAGAGCTTTGAATGGCTTTTCTGCTAATTCTAAGTTTACAACTGACAATGTTATGGCATAGATCTATTGTTTAGCTGTCTTTCTGATGACTTATTGGATACTCAGTAATATTTTCAGTATACAGGATGTGCCAAAGAATTTTGATCATAAGTAAAGCACTTTTTAGTTATTTTGTCAGGTTTTCTTGGAAATTATTATGTCGGGGATGCTGAATTAAATTCTAAACAGGGAACAGGCAGGACTGTACGTCACAGGATTGTGCCTCGCAGGATTGCACCTCACAGGTTGGTTCGTCACGGGATCGAACGTCACGGGATTGTACGTCACAGGCTGGTACGTCACAGGATTGTACGTCACGCAGGATTGCAGGTCGATGGGTGGACAGCAAATCAGTCTCAGGTCTCTCACAGAGGATGTAGGCCAGATAACAATTGTCGATGGGGGTTGCTCAATTTTATAACACCATAAACCCACTCATCCAATAGGAAACTCCATAGGCACGTATCTCTGACAAAACTGTCAATTTGACTAGAGAGAAGGGTTATTGCAGGATCGTCTTTCGGGTGTGCAACAGCAGTGATATCCGGAAAAACTCCGCACGTGGTTCCCAGTACCAAAGTCAAAAATCTGCCCCAAAATGCTTTAACTCGATTCTGGGAAACAGCCACAAACTGGTACCACTATATCCAATGTCGATTTGTGATCCCAAATCAAGGTGGAAAACTCTTTTCGAATAGAAAATCGACTTAGAAGACTGCTCTTAAACGCACACCCCGAATACTGCCAAAAAGTGCCAGTCATAAATACATACCAATAATTGTGTTTTGACATTTTTAGAGATTTTATCCTTAGGTACGTATTACTCCGCATATAATATTACAGATTAAAAGAATGGACCTTGTTATTTCATTTTACCAGTATTTCCGGCGATGAGGTTTACAAAAGGACAAATGGACCAAAATTTTGATTTCTCGAGCAAAAGTCATTCTTTATAAAAATTTTTGCTTACTGAAGAAAAACGATTGTCGATGGAAAAAAAAACAAATTTTGTACAGGGTCGTTAAGAAGTCGGAAAATCAATTTATTTCAAGACAGAATAACTACGTACATTCATAATATATTCAGAAGTTTTTAGCAAAGATATAAGTTTAGACCTCCTATTGGTTTACAGTGTTAATAATGGATCAAAAAAGAGACATTTTTTTTAATTTCCAGTTATGTATTTCAAAGAAGGCGCAAAAATTAATACTTTTTAATACGTGATAAGATAAATATAATAAAATAAACCAATAATTATCAGTGATCATTAGTTAAGGCATAATTCATACAAATATGTAAACCAATCGATACCACACCAAACAATAATAATGATTCCCAAACATCATAAACAACTTTTCAGTAAAATACAAATTTGAATTAAAAAAAATTTGGCTTTTCAATTTAATTTTTTTCTTTTTGCCAGAAACTTCCAAATATGGCGGGGTAATTCACGCTTTCTGCTTGAAAAAGATATTATATTCCAACTTTTTTTCTGAAGGGTATTCTTGTATAAAATATATATTTTTTTTCATCGACAATCATATTTTGTTAACAAGCAACATTTTTTATAAAAATGACTTTTTCGAGAAATAAAAATTTTGGTCCATAATTTGTCCTTTTTGTATACCCCATCGCCGGACATACTGTATACCGGTCAAATAGAGTAAAAAGGTTCATTTTTGTGAAATGTCGGTAGTAATATGTACTCAAGAATAAAATCTCTCAAAATCTAAAAACACAATTATAAGGTAATGGTATTTTTCGACAAAATACATACACACATAAAAATGATCTCCACAAACACATAAATAGCACTGCTTTTCAACGAAATAATTCCCTTTATTGCTTCTGCATGCTCTAAGCAATTTTATTCGCCGCTTTTTGTCTTCAGGCACGCGAATGAAAATTTGTTTGGAATTTTCAAAGTTGAATTCGAACACAGAGGTATAATGCAATATTCAAACTATCCTTGATTTTTTTCAAAAACTATGAAATAAACTTACTCAATGTCACATCGGACTTCAACATTCAAATGGTTGCGAAAGATACGCGTTATGACGTCAAAACTTTCCCGCGTTTTTTGCTTCGTTTGAATTTTCACAGAGTCGATGTCAATTTTGATTAATTATTGTAAAGTAACTAGTGCGATTTGAGGGCTGATATTTGGTATACGGTGTTTCTAGACATGAACGCACACTCGAAAATAAATAAATAAGATAGAGAAAAAATGGGCAAGTTCCCTATTGATGCGCGCCAATAGAGACGGCAAACAAACATTAGGGCAGTACTTAGTACTAACATACGAATTCCACGGGAGGCAACGTCGCAGCGAGACTAACCCACCCTTCCATTATTTATGACCAAAACCACGTAATAATACTATGAACGGAAAAACGTATCGTAAGTTTACTCGAAGTATACTCGACAGCACTATCCTCATGCCATGCTGGAATAGGCGACATAACCTCAGTAATTAATTACATGTCAATGCACGTAAACATTGAGTATAAATGGGGAAAATTAAGGGAAATCCTGCTAAATATGGAAGGAAACGGTCCAAAACGTTATGGGAATAACGATAGATTATTGCTCGAGTGGCATAAGTGTTTTGCTGAAATGATAGTCTGTGGAGGACTGGGAGAACTGCTGCTATTCAAGTACAAGTAGGTAACTTGATTTATTTTCGATTTCAATCCCTGAAATAAATCCAGGGCGCTTTTCAGCCGTAACACTCGTAGGAATTGAATATCATTCCATGTTTGTTGTACAATATACTATTATCTAGCGCATGATGGTTATAGGTGTCCTTATTGATGTCATTTTGGACAAGTAAATTGTCAAAAAACAAGCACACTAGGTGTGTTGAAATCCATAACTTACTAGTCACTAGTGAGTTATGGATTATAACTTACGTTTCCATGGCAAACAAACAAACAATAACCTATTTTGACCATTTTGAAGTATTCGTGTTCTAAATACTTGAGTAACAGGAATTAGATTATTTACATATGTATATGTTTTCAGGAGTGGGAGAAAATTGAAAAAAATAAAATCAGAATATTTGCTGAAAACTGCTATCTACAATTTGTTTTTATTTAACTTTTTGTGAAGCAAAAATGTCATATCCTCTGGCAGTTACTATTAGGGCTTGCAACTTTTGATGTTGAAAAACAAAACTTTCTGAAACGTTTATTTGAATAACTATTGATTTTCAAAAAAATAAAAATCAGAATTTAGATGTCGGTCTAACATAGTTGACCAAATTTTATATATTTTACATATTACCGATATTTTGGTATTGTTACAATTTATCGCATCATTCCTCTGTCCAAAGCTGTTGGTTTTCTAGAACTCTCAGAGATGGTGTTACTAAATCATTATGTGTACAGTGACTATACAAGACAGTGACGACAATGGAGGCATTATTTTCAATTGGCTAGAGACGGATCCGCCATGTTGCAGCTAGCATTCATTGTTTACATTTGTCATGTGTGCGTCGTTCGTGTTTTTAAATTAGATTTTATATTTCGTCGATCAAAAAATCTATTTGAATTCCTTTATAGAATGACTTTATAGAAAGTAGCATGCCCGAGCTGGGATTTGAACCCAGGACCTTCAGCACGCTAAGTGAACATCAAACCACTGAGCCACCGGGACCGGAAATATCCAAAATTCTGGGCACAGCCGTCATGTTGCAGCTGAAATGTACACATGTGATATATAAACCATGAATATATCAAATCGTCATTCCTCTGGGTAGTTATAGTTGTATTTCGATGAGAGACTATAAATAAATGTGTTCATTGCTTTGAACTTGTGTTTCATTGGATAATCACCATTATTTCGTAAATTTATTCTTTTTCTGATCAATTTTAATTTTTCAAATAACGTTAGCCAAAAAATAGGAATTGGAGAGAACTACCCATTTGATAGTTGTCTCATGAAAAAACGATTTCCTCCATTTGTTGGATAAAACATTGTATGACACTCGTGCGTTATGTTCCACAAGTCACTTGAGAATTTATACCTTTACCTTTCTTTCTAGCGTGGCTTATTTTCGACACAACGCAGTAGTACCATAAATAACTATAAAACTACAAAACAAAATGTCTTAAGACATGCTTCAAGTGTCCTGTAAGAATAAAAATTTTATCTACAAAGGCTAGTAAATATCACACTCGTCTAACCAAATATCAATGCTAAAAATTTCAAAAAAATTCAAGAAAAATCTTTTTATGGGATTTGGACATAAGATACGAGTTTGGTGAAATCAATATAAGCTCCATTCACTTTTGTGACGTTACGACTTGGGCTGTCTATTTCTAGTGATATTCTATCATGTTTGAGCCATTCAAGCTCAATAGATTTTTTCGTATAGTTCTCATAATTTTTAATGCAGTCGAAATACTGGTCTAAAGAGTATTACTTCTATTTCCCAAATATTTTTTCGAAAATTACGATCGGACCAACCGCCGAGCATCAAGAACTCTTTGAAAAAAGGTAAAGCAAAACTATTTGATCGCCAGCACCCAAATTTTGCCTATTGTGAAAACACACTGATGCACAGATTTTTCCGGTTTTTCTCGGCACACACCTTCACAGCCAAGAGCTCATTTTCTTTGTTATTTCATTCTTTTTTCACAATTTTGCAATTGGCATTTTTTATTGCTTGATTAGTTACGATTTTTAAGAAAAAAAAACGCTAATTTTCACGCTATGATTGTTTAAAACAAATTACCGCCAATATTTCAGTTGAGCAGACATGATGCCAGGCTATGACACGCCGGGATTGGCGAGATTATACTGTACTACAAAAAGAAAAGTTATGCAAAAACATGTAACAGCTAGATCTGATTTTTTCTCAAAACCTAGACCATTGATTCAAGTTGAAACAGAGTCATCCAGAGCTGATACGAAATGAAATCACTTGCACGTCATTGATGGAGATTAAATAGGAGCAGTGATGCCAATACAGAAAACCAGATAGTCTAGCTGCACGTTGAATATTGTGGGTTAGGACTTGAGCTTTTTGGATTGCGCGAACATTTAATTGCGATCGGGAACTGTTCTTTTCAGAACACTATTGTATAGTTGTTGGGAGTGTAAATTCTGACTCTGACAACAACTATACAGCAAAATAGCAAAAACAGTTATATAGCTGACACAAAGATTAAGTGTCATCTTTGATGGTGTCGTGTGAATAAAGATTGTCAACAGTGGCGGATGAAATGTGATCAACTGACATAAGAGTAATTTTATTTAGTATAAGGTATATTCTTGGATAATTATCAACTAACCTCATTTGCATGTCTACAGACTCATCAGGCGACTCAGATCCATCCGATTCCATCACTTGTTTTTCCAACTCTTCAAAACTCAATATTGGTTTATGAGTCAATCCAATGTTTGCGGGGTTTTGATCGGGTAATAAAGTGAATTGTCTGAGACTTTGCCAATGTTTAAATAAAGACTTTGCTGTTCGACAGCTGTGGAATATATCCGTGTGCTTCGACAACATTTCTGAGAATATGTCGAGATTTGGGTTGGTGTTCTGCAAGAAAAAAAAAAAGATCGGAGAACTTTGCCCTATGTTTCTTGAATCGATCTGCAATCCAGAGATCATACCGATTGACTAAGTTTCATTTCAGTAAGTTTCGGTACTCTTCCAAAATGTTAAATGACTGAGATATCTGTGTGAAAAGTACTTTTAAAAATGTGAGAATTTTCTGAGATTGCAAAGAACTATAATAATAATTCACAACATTACAATTTTTTTTTCACTCACCGATTTGATCGTACTTAGAATTTTTTCCTCATCCTGACTCCACAGCGCTTTATCTTGAACTGCAGCAATAGTCTCAGGATGTAAATTTCTCATTGCTGCGACGGCAAGTCTCGAAATAGCGGGATCATACAACAATGCATACCAACGGCTTTGCAGTTCACCCAAAGTGAATTTACATGAAAACTTTGTTCCCAAATGTACAGTTTTCAAATCATTGGTCTGTTGAACTCCAATAATGAGCGCTAAATCGTCGGTAGGCTTCCAACGGCCTAAATCTTTCGTACTCAATTGACTACGAGGCATATTTCGCCTTTTACTTTTCGATGAGCCAGGTGTCGATTTGGAGATTGACTTTTTTTTCGCTTCAAGAATTGTTTGAGGCATTGGGGCTTGTATTGGTATGGGAGTTTGCGGCAAAACTATCGGGACTATGTCTGACTGAAAGGTTTGCGTTCTGGAACGAGCCGACTGAAAAATGAAACAATGGATATATTCTTATATGCGGGGTGTTTCATAACAATAAGCTAATCCTTGAGGGTGTGACACCCTTGGTGATCTTTATAAAAACATTTTTGACACAGAGTGTTGAAAATTGTATAAAATAAATTTTCTTTCAATCTCTTGGACGTTGCTTTCCCTGTGTTATAAAGAGACATGACTGTCTGATGTTAAACGGTTGAACTTGGTTGGTACAGAGCAGTAATAAATAACGAGAGTAACTTTTACTGCCTAATGATTCCTATTCGTGATGACACTGTTATCAGGAAGGCGCTACTTCGGCACTGCCAATTCCATTTGATACGCCCTGAGTCCCGTTTTACATGGGGTACGCCGCGCATATGGGATGTCACTGAACAAACGGAACCTTCCACATGCGAGCGACAAGCACAGTAGTTCTCTGGTATAAACACTAACCAGTAGTAGTAGTAGTCGTTCATTCATGAATCGCCCGAGTAACCGGTAACCTTGATCGGGCTCGCTTGTCAAATTTTTACTATTTTCCATAGCAACCATAGGCGTCTCATGATAAATAGGTAGGTGAAAGTATATGTTTGTCATATAAAAAACTGTCGGGACTGCACTGCTAACGTCGTCGGTTGGGAGTTCTCCCAACCGAATCGTTTGAAGGTCACCAGCTCAAATGTAGGCTACGTCACGAGATATATTACTGGGCCCGTATTTTCGTTCTACAAAACCATCAGCGCTTTTGAAGCGCCTGGCATTTGTGACGTGAATTTTCGTTTAGCACCTGACAGAACAACAAACATTTGTTGTTCTGTCAGGTGACATGCCTATCAAATGCGATGCGCTTTGAAAGCGCTGAGCGTTTTGGAGAACGAAAATACGGGCCCTGGTTAGTATTTATACTGTGCGACAAGCGTGTTTCTATCTGCTCGCGTGAAGTGAAATTTACGGCGCGGGCTCACGCGTGTCCCTTGCGCCCGACTCAGAACGACAGGCGTAAGGGCATGGTGATGAAGTGTGCTATTCACATGAGACGCCGCACGCTGCGTGTGAGGATATTTGGAGTAGCTGTATTGTTGCAAATGTAACTCAGGCATTTGAAGCATACAGTGTGTCCCCGATTCAAAACTCAAATTCAAATTCAAAACAGTTTTATTGTTTTGAATTTGAATTTGAGTTTTGTGTGTGTGTGTCCGATTCGCTCCTCTAAACAGTGATCTTGGCTCCTATTATACCTACAGCAAAGGTTGAATGGAGAAAGTTTTAGAAGAATCTTAGTGCATTCGATATCCGGTTTCGGATTTGCGATCGTTCAATTGGTTTTGAAAATATCGGCGAAAAACCGAAAATGACGAATTTCATTTTTTGCCAGTAAATCCGAAACGGCGCATTTGACAG
The DNA here is from genome assembly GCA_958502075.1 of Orchestes rusci. NCBI lineage: Eukaryota > Metazoa > Arthropoda > Insecta > Coleoptera > Curculionidae > Orchestes > Orchestes rusci. The sequence goes on along the minus strand of OY293312.1, from coordinate 14,084,962 downwards.
CTGTCAAAATGTGACATTATTGGGACACTTTTTGAAGACGAATAAAATGGCGTGTATGACATGTCTTAATCGTCATTTGTTTTCCGCAACCCGCCTCAACTTTCATTTTTCTTATGGCCGCCATATTTGATTTTTTGATTTTTGGAAAAAGTGTAAAATTTCCAGTCTAGTGATGTCTCACAAGCGCATAAAAGATTAAGGTGTCATCAAAATATCACAACGATCGAAAATCTGAAACCGGATATCGAAACTAAGTTTTCTCCAAAAATTTCTCCATTTAACCTTTGATCTAGGTATAATGGGAGCCAAGTTCCCTGTATAGAGAAACGAATCTGGGACACACTGTATACCTAAAAATGAATATACTGATCCCAACGGCGATACATTGAAGCAAGCTGAAAGACCAGACATATCTCCTATAGCACTCCCTCCTCGTCGGACTTATTGTTAGTAGTAGGGACATAAAGCAACCTCACATAATTTGCCGGTATCGGTATCGGCATCCGTAACGTAACGACGTACGTCAACAAGCAAAAAAGCTGTTGAAGCTTTATTTTGGTTTCGGTATCCGTAAACGGAAGGTACGAGAAGGAACGTTCTTGGGTCCAAATAAGGGTTTTGATCCGCCATTTCTCTCAAAACATTAACATCATCTTCTGCAGAATAAAACAACCTCTTTTTTTTATAATTTGCGCAGACAATTATGAAGACACAACATTCACAACAACTTTCTTGAAATCAAATGAGAAGCGACAAAAACTTGTTTTCCCCATTGCTTCGATGGGAACACATTTATTTGGCCTTGAAATTGAAAATTTTGACAACTTTCACGATGGAAGCTGTCAAACGCGAGGTAACGAGGATAAATGATACTTATAGCCGAGAAAAAAATAGCAATGAGAAGCGACAAAACTTTTCCCGCCAAAAAGTTTAGGAGGGTGATGATATGATGCTATCTGTCATAAGCTTGTCAGCTGTTTATTAATCCGAGTGTTCAATCAGTTTCGACTGTCGAATTTCACGATTACCATGGTAAACATATGTAGTTTAAAACATGATATTCCGCAATAACTCGAAAACAAATGAATATCGGATAAGAACATGATAATATGGGTTTTTTTACATTGTTTTCACTTGTATAATACACTCCTGAAATTTGGTCCGCTCCTCCCGACTTACCCTGTATACAGGAGGTGGATCAAGTATACTTGTAAAAACTTTAACTTGTAATGCGGGGAATAATAAGATATTTTATATCGGTTGCGATGAATTATAGCATTATTCGCCCGTATTGCAACTTTACACTATGTTAATCAAAGTGAAAAAAACTCAAAAACGGCTAGTCCAAACATAGGCAAAGTATGTAAGGGGAAAATGAGAAGATCTTGAATCTGTATTAAAATATAGGGCATTCCATTTGAAATAAATAACTTGGATAAGATTAAAGTTTTAAAAAATTTCAATTTCAAGGCCAACCAAATGTGTTTCCATTGAATGGGAAAATAGTTATTTTCCTAACAAGTTCGCAAAGCGATGCTTTCCCGCACGCAAAAGCAGTTAGACGAACGACGCGAAGCGGAGTTCGGATATGCTTTAAGGGCGGGAAAGACACTTTGCGAACTTGTTAGGAACAATATTTTTTCTACGAGCGTCCACAGATTAGACACGAAAAACTTTAGATAATATATTATTTGAACGCACTTAAAAACATAGAACTTGAGAATAATGATTATTTATGCTTAACAATATATTTATATTGAAAGAACAGTTTGTGGCGGCAGCTGGAAATTGGATAATATGGGTATAATCAAAATCATAATTGATTTATTTTATATTTGAAATGCAAGGGCACGTCCGATCACTGTTCATAAAATTTCCTCTTTTGTCGCCTTACTCCCTGCTATTGGCAACACTGTTTTGATTTGACAACACACTCTAGACAGCTGTGTCATTAAGATCAGTCAGTCTTCAGTCTTCGTTTAATCGTTTATACTTTTATAAATTTCTAAATTTGTTTGTCCGTTTGTTTGTATACATAATCAGGTTTTTTTTATGCCAGTATTCAGCTCAAATCTTTCGTAGATTTCCGATAAACACAGTAGTTTGCACCGAAATCAAGCAATAACAACTCACAAATGCCGATTGAAAGTCGATTATCAATGTTTGTTTACGTTACTGGCGAATGCGTTTTTAACGCAAAAAAAGAATTGTGTGTTTCATTTTCATTTTGACTGAGAAGGGAAAAGTAACAAGAACATTATTTTGTGCATTACAAAGTGCATTATCTACAGTTTGGTTGGTATGGAAACGAAGTTTAAAACAACAAATTGGTAGGTAGTTATTTGATTTGACATTTGAGTGCGGGAAAAATTTTTCCCGCACTAGTGCGGGAAAAGGCTACTTTGCACACGCAAATGAGTGTGCGAAGTGGCTACTTTGCGCACGCTCGTAGAAAAACAAGTTTTTGTTGCTTCTCATTGTTATTTTATTCTCGGGTATGAATTAGGGCTCGGAATCGTATTCGAATAATTCGAATAGTCGAATATTCGAATATTCAATAGTCGATTATTTTTCATAATTCATTAGCCGAATAGTCGACTATTCGACTATCCGACTAGTCGATGTCGACTATTCCAAATGACGGTCAATAATTTCAGATGCAAATAATTTCTATGATTGACGAAGTATTCTAATTCATATATGTACATATTATAGATTTTGAAAGTATGTATATGTGATCAATTTCAAAATGGGTCAACATAAAAAAAAAATGTTTGTTGAGAGCAAATCAATAGTGTCATCATTTATGTCATTGTTTATAAAGTTTTTCACTGTTGTATGATTGTTTGAGTTTGAAGTATCAATAATCTCCCATTAAGTTTTTAATCTATTGGAGTTAAAGGTACTACAAGAAAGCAAAAAATGTTGTTTTCAGCGACTTATCTTATAATATACCTAATTGAGACTTCTCTATTCATTTATTTAGGTAACCGAATTATACAATAATAAAGCAGTAAAATTCGACTAGTCGAGTATAAAACTAGGTATTTGACTAGTCGAATATTCACGTAACTAGCTGAAAAATCCGATTTCGACTATTCGACTATTTATAAATAGATCCGAATAGTCGATGACTATTCGACTATTCTAATAGATTCGAATATTCGAATAAATTTTAAACCACTATTCGAATAGTTGAGATTTGGAAAACTCCGAGCCCTAGTATGAATATGAATGCCTTATCTCTACAAGACCCGGAGGTCCCAACGCAGAGCCGTCTATATTGTAATACAAGCCATGAAGTAATGGTTTTGGCAACACCGCGAGTGGTCTCGAGTGATTTTTGCGTTAAGATCAAGGTAAGTGGGTAAGTAATAGTAGGTACCAAAGATATCGCGATCTAACAGTCAATATTTTCATAATAGACTGGTAGATAGTTTCTTATTATGGTATGTGTGTGTGTCTATGCCTCACGGGGAATACTGGATGAGAAAAATACATATTTAAACAGGAAAACTTGATTTATTAACGCCTTATCCTGGATTTCTCACACATATAAGCACCAGCTTCTTTGTCATGCAGAAAAACCAGAATAAACGAGTTTTGTTTCGTCCACTTTGAAAAAACAATATTGCGACATAAGTAGGTAGTGCATTTTGGTTAATTAGTTTTAAACATTATTATCAACTCCAGTTCTCCAGAAACTGCTTTAATCATATCCCAAAATCTGTAACCATCTACCTATCTGTCGGTTTTGATGTTTTATTGTTTAGAACTAATATTTTTTTCCAACAAATCATAAAAATCTTGTTAGGTTCGGATATGTTTTATGTAAATTTTCACGTCATGAAGTGATGAACATCATACCTGTTGCGATAATATATAAGTTATTCTTTCAAATTACAGTTTCATTTAACAATTTTCGTATCTTGTAATCGTAATATACCTTAATTTTCAAAGAAAGCCCCTTCAATCAATGCAAAATTTTGACCACTGTTGACGTTAGATGCAACGTTGCAATTGTTACTTCATGGCTTGTATTCTTCGAACATTGAACCACTAGAACAAGCATTGCACCCCGAACTTACGCGATTTGTTTGAGTCGATAAAATTTTGTTTTTGTTTATATTTATGTAATGTTATTTTAACTCAACGCATTTCAAATAGCTCGATTGATGCCCAACGTTGCCGTTTGTGATAAAAATTCCCCTTATCAACTTTTTAGTGTAAAAGATTAAGGAAAATCGTTCGAGTATTCAACGACAAGTAGTAATAGCGATGAAGAAAAGGCCACGATTTCCTTGAATATTGAAGAGGAATACATTCATTTGATGATAGTGAACTTCAATTCATTGTTATTGAATTGGTTGCAGAAAATGTCGTGGAAGGTATTCCAAGGAAGTACATATGGCAAACCAGGAGCTTGCTTTTCTCCTTTCCCCCCATGTTTACATTGACATGTTCGACTCACACCATTTTTGTTTGTTTATGCTTCTAGTGGTTCAATATTCGAAGCTTGTATTGCAATTTAGACGGCTCTGCACAACGGCATTTTATTGAGTACCTAAATCGTTGATTGAATAAGTTACAGGAAGATGCCTAACCATATGGGAAATAAAGAGACCGTTGAAAGTATTCCCCGTTAGGAGCCGCTAGTCTCGGCCATCTGTATTCCAAAACATTAATTATCTTAACCTCAACGCGAAAGATTTCTGTAAACTTTTGATCCATCAATTTGGCGGCATAACAGCACGGTTGCCAAGTCGCTATCGGGAGTTCGGGGCGTTCTGGGATGGCACGAGCAGTCCAACGATTATTGTAAGATTCACAATGAATTTCATTCGATTTTGTTAAAATTTTCAGAAAGTTTTTCCGAGGTTTCCAAGTATCTTTTCGTTTGAGTCTAACTTTTCCAAGAGCAAACCTAAAGCAACACTAATTCTTTATTTTGAAGAAAAAAGTCTTACGCCACTGAGAATTCACGAAGTGAAAATATGTTTTTTTATTTTCCGTTCAATTTTCCAAAAAAGGTTCTTTTTTTCGGTGCATCGCTTTTGAAGTAAAAAATAAAAATCATTGTGATGTTACTAATTTCAGAAGAATTCACAGTATTAAACCGTTGATTGAATACTTATTCAATCAACGATTAAACACTAAAAATAATGAGAAGTCAATCTTTTTCATAGTTGTTATGAAACGAGTTCACTTTTTCAGTTCAAATGTTACAGGGGTGGACACCCTGTATAATCGATAAAAAACTTTCACGCGTTTTATCCGGGAAATCAAGCAATTCCGGAACCAAGTAAGTATTGAGCCTTTATTCTTCTCATCTTTCTTAAAAAAAATTACACTCGTCTTGAGACCCTAGAAAAATCATAAATAATTACCTCTTATAGTAGTCAGTGCATGTCCGCTCAGACTTAAGTACAAATTCATTTACTAGGTATATGTACCTGATGGGAACACGTGCTAAATATAGATGAATTAAATCTGAATTAACTTAGGTATTCAACCATCATACAGATGTTATTTATCAAATGATAGATCATCTCTATCTCTTCCCTATATCAATTGAAGATTTACTCAATATGACAACACTGCTTGTCGCCCAAACCAAATTTCCCATTTCAGTATTATTTAATGCATGCTCCCCGCAAGCCCCCACTTCTACCCGACATGTGACAGCTTACTAAAAATGTCGTCAAATTCTTGATGGCAGCACTAATCAGTCCATATATTCGTGGGCATCAGCTGTTGTTGACAAAGACGGAGGATGGTATTCGCATTTATTAAAGAAAGATAGGGACAGTTTTTGTCGCGAGCCACGAAAATTTACACAGGCATTAGGTATCTTCCTGTACTTATTCAATCAACGCCTAAAAAGTCAATTTCGCCATGATTTGAACTTTACTGTATATCCTACCGTTTCCAAGATACTGATGGTGACTATTTTGATTTGTTACACCCTGTATAGTAGGTATAGCCCGGGATTTTGCGAGACAACCCATTTGCAATCTATTTATGGGGGGAAAGGGGAAAAGCAAGCTCCTGGTTTGCCATATTCACTTCCTTGAAATACCTTTCACCAGATTTTCTGGAACAATGACTTGAAGTTCACTATCATCCAATAAATGTATTTCTCTTCAATATTCAAGGAGTGTGTAGCCTCTTTTTAATCGCTATTACTACTTGTCGTTGAATAATCGTACGATTTTCCTTGATCTTTTATACTAAAAAATTGATAAGAGGAATTTTTCTCAGAAACGGCAACGTCAAGCTATTTGAAATGCGTTGCCATGACGGTAATTGATGCTTCAATGACGGTTGTTGTAGTTTTCCAGTTGAAAATGATTTATTTGTGCTCGAGAAGAGGATTTAGTGTGGCAATTGTACCAAAAAAGTGCTGTGTTTGTGGAGCTTCTTCATAGACGGTTGGACTGTAGAGATCAATCACAAATGTGTCAAGATAACATTACATAAATATAAACAAAAACAGAATGTTATCGACTCAAACAAATCGTGTACGTTCGGGGTGCAATGCTTATTCTAGTGGTTCAATGTTCTAAGATTTAAACTTTATTAGCATCAAATAACAGATGAGGGTAGATATTCTCAATACCGTATCTCGTACTATAACGCAGCGATTTTGATTAGCATAAATTATACCTGAAATTTTATATTGTCATGTGTATACAGTGCGGCTCTAGAAGGTTTTTTGAATGAGTGCACCAAAAATTTTGAAACTTGGCATACTTTAATTGCTGTCGAAATACTACTTTTTGATGTTACTGACGTACTTTTAGTATTCAAGATGGCGGCTGAGCCTCATTTTGAAGATCCTGATGAGTACTTTATAACCCTTGAATATTGAGTCGATATCTTTAAGTACTACAAAATAGCGGTACATCTAATAACTACATTGATACATACACTTTAAAAAAAAAACGTCAAATTCAATTCAAAAGATGCTGGATATTCTTGACATAAAGTTTGGGTTAGGAATAAATGACAAAAATGTCAAAAAGCATTTTTTAAATTGAACTTGACGAATTTTTTCAAAAAGTTTATTTATCAATTAAATGTACCGCCATTTTGTAGTACTTGAAGATATCGACTCAATATTCTAGGGCTATGAAGTACTCATCAGGATCTTCAAAATGAGGTGTCAACCGACCCCCCTTTCCATTAAAAAAAATGTCTCAAAATGGCGCCCAGTCGCCATCTTGAATACTAAAAGTCAGTAACATCAAAAAGTAGTATTTCGACAGCAATTAAAGTATGCCAAGTTTCAAAATTTTTGGTGCACACATTAAAAAAAAAAGCGGGGGAGGGACCTTTTAGAGCCACACTGTATATCAGTCCGTATGTTATTTATGGGTCTTGTAAAGATTAGGCATCCATACATTAATGCATTTTTCCAATTTTTAAGCAAAGTTTTGGGTTTTTAGAACAATTTCAACAACAAAAAATGCTGGATGAACAACCTTTAACAAGAAAAAAAAATCCAGAGTAAACTAAAATTTTATCAGATTTCAATGCAACAACTCCCTAAAATGACACTAATGACAGCTTCGTCACATTGTTACAAGCTACATATTAGAACCAACATGCAATGTTGCCAAACGTATCCAAACTGCAAAACCATGACTGCAATAGTTTTTGCCTGTATATTTTGATAGACTATGACAAAAAAAAACAATATAACATAAGACACTAATAGCGGTTTCGACTGGCTGCACTAGGCTTCACTCAGTGCGAACTCGAACAGAATTACAATTTCGACTGGTAGGAGTGCAGCAAGAGCAATGGAAAGTGCGTGTTCGACCAATACCCCCTGAGGGGTATTGGTTCGACTCGCTTTGCACTGACCCGGAGCAGATTGGTTTTTTGTTCGGCTGCATCAAAGCGATTCCGTAACTTAGCACTCAGTGCAATTATTTTGGAAATGTCATACATGATCAGTTCTGTGCATTCTGCATTTTTCTCAAGTGGTTCATTTGTGTTTTTTGCTCAATAATAAATTAATACATGGAAAATATATAAAAAAATAATTCTCTAGCAAAATTCATCTAGTAGTAGCAAAGATGAAGTTTCGTCAGGTGAAGAACTTATCAGTATCCTTCTCAACGATAAGGAGAACATTCAAAAAGTTACAAAATATATCAATGTTGTAGAAATGTATTCAGCTATTGAGGTAAGTGTGTAGACTAGTGCTTGTAGCTGAGTTTATAGCCCAGCCGAATTTAACAAAAGAGTCAATCCACTCTCGAGCGGTTCCACTTTGTTATTGTTCCTTGATAGTTTTGCACTGACTCCGATAAAGAGCTAGATTTTCATACTCTGGAGCGAAAAAAATGCATGATCACAAAGCGTGCGAACTGAGAAGATTCGAAATCGAAATCGTCATGACTATAAAAATGTAAAAGTTTCAAAAATTATATCCTTGACTTATCTGATCAATCAAATGTCTGAATCTCTCAGAGGGTGACCTAAACCAACCAGAACTAACCTAATCCTCACCAAAACTAACCCAAATCAAACTCAAACAAACCCAACGGACCAAAACTAACCCAATATAACCCTAACTAACCAAATTTAACCAAAACTCAAGAAAACTAACCAGAACTCACCTAACCTGACCAAAACTAACCCACTCTAACCAAGACTTACCGAAATCAAACTCAAACTGACCCAATCTGACCAAAACGAACCCAATCTAACCAAAACTCAGCGAAACTATCTCAAATTAACCAAAACTAAACCATTCTGATCCAATCTAACCAAAACCCACATAAACTAACCGAACTAGCCAAAACTAACTCAATCTGACCAAAACTAACCCAATCTAACCAAAATTCACCCAAACTAACCCAATCTAATCAAAACTAACCTTTCATCCGCTACTGACAAAAATATGGAAAACATTTCTTACAGCATCCACTTGGCAACTAACACAGCGCGTGTTCATCATTCTTGGTCGTTAATTAGTGAGTAGTGACTTGAAAATCTTGACATAATGGGTCCTATGATTGAACGTTCACGTTATCTCAACATGTTCATATCACCATGGTAACGTTATCAAATGAAACATTTGCATTAGTAAACAATCGCAACGTATACGTTAACTTAACGTGAAAGTTCAATCATCGGGCCCATTGACAGTTATTGAAAATATCGACTTCGCGGCGATCAGTTTTGTAAATCAAATTTTCAAAATTTATTTATCCTGCAGAATTCCTGCTTAACTATTTGTTTTAACTTTTTTAGTGGTTACGTGAGAAACTGTAGTACATGAGAACAACAAAATTGTCCATTTCAATGACCCACAAATGGAAAAAATCGAAATGTTTGGAAAATGTTCGGATGAAACAATATGAGCCTAAAATAGTGTTTTTTCAACAAAAAAGTGATTCATCCAGCATTTTTTCTTTTAAAATAGTTAAACGAAGGATAATCTACCAAATTCGCCTTCAAAAAGTACAAAATACGTGGATGCCTATTGTTAACAGGAACCTTATTAAATTTATTTTCAAATTCAAAGAAACCAACTAGGTAGGTACGTACGAGTTACGACTTGGAAGTAAAAACGATTTTTATTTTACCTTAAAATTCGAAATTCCTGGTGCACCTAAACTATACTCCACTAGTTCATCATCAAATTTCCTGCGTTTGATGGATCGATTGGAACTAAAAAACACAAACATGAATTAATACAGTGCCAAACATTCACACAAATTTTTACCTTCTGCGGCGAGCTGTAGCTTCAGCACTCTCCTCTAACGTAGAACTATTGAAATCTTGACTGGTGCCATCATTGTCAATAGGAATTTCCATTGTTTTATTGCTTCAAATCTGAACAAGCCCTGTTTTCCGAAACACGGGCTCAAGCTCAGACAAATTATTATCCAAAAAATAAAAAAGTTTATCGTCGTGGATCATGAATCATGAAAGTGAAAGAAATGGAAAGAATAAAGAATAAAGAATGCAGTGAATGCACAACAACAACAAAATATGGAAATGACTATTGACTATTGACATTAAACATTGAAAGGATGAATGACTTCATCTAGACTGTACTCGCCATCCGCCCGTTAATAGGAGTGTCTCCACTAGTGCACACTTTTCTACACTGAAACACTTACCCCCATATGCACCGTAGAAATCTAATCCGGATGAAGACTTCATCGCGATTATTTTCCATTAGGTGGTATGGAAGATAATCGCGATAAAGACTTCATCCGGATTAGATTTCTACGGTGCATAATATGGGGGTTAGTGTGGCTTTGTTTGTGGAATGTTTGTCTGTTTTTTAGTATAGAATATATATACTAAACCTACTTACGCGTTTGGTGAATTTCCTTTACACTGGTAGCCATTAGTTTAGTTACAATCAGCTGCATTACACTATCCTACACCGAAATAACAAACACACCTATTGACATGCAACATTGCCAAGTTTCAGAATGAAACCACTGATCTACAGGGTGTCCCTAAATCAGACTTCAGTATTTTAACCACGTATTCTAAAATAGAAAATAAATCTCAATATAAATCAATATCCACACTCTTTGTTTTCAAGGTACAGGGTGTTGGAGGTTTCTCGTAAATATTTTCTAAACCTGAATAGCTGATTAATTCAGTACAGTTACTAGGGAGAAATTTGAAAATATAGGGCTGGCATCATGAGTGTAACAACCTTATTCAAATAATGCTTGACGTTACCGCTTCCGAAAAGAAACAGTTATTGGAGCCCGTCAGGTATCTCCAGGCCCTTTTCGTTATTTCTAACCACACTTTTGGACCATCGTTGAAACTTGAAATGTATAAAGAAGCAAATGGAAATCTTCAATCTAGTGTTTCAGAAGTGTATTTTTATTGTTTTGGTTTATTCTTTTTAGACCTCTCTTGAAACATCACATGATTCTCCAAGGTCCCTACTTGAGAGTTTTATTTGGTCATATGATCTTGGATTCTACTTCGTTCTTCATGGTTTCTGATAATGCAACAGTGAGACAATTAAGTGAGCTTTTTTGAAAAATAATAAAGTTATAGTGTGACGCTCCCCGGGATTTTCCGGTTTCGTTTTCCGACGGAGATGAGGAAAATCGTAGATGTTAATAGAACTCAGGCACCACCCCCTGTATTTTACGTGGTAGAGGACCTACGATGCCTATATCGAGTAGCTTTGAAACAGTGGAGAAAGTCCAAGCGTTCGTTATTTCCAGAATTCCACACACTTTCGCTCTGAAATGGACTACTGAACTTTTGAATAAAAACACGACGTCGTAGAAATAATAAATCAGTCTATTTATCCCAAATAAAAGAAAACAATTGACTGGATTCCATCAAGCGAAATAAATAAATAAAATAAAATAACCTATACCCCAAGGGTTAACATTAGAAAATCTGTCAAAACTCTACCGGCGGAGAATCGAAATAACAGCTAAATTAAACGTGATCTAAGCAGCCTCAAGTCGGCTAAAACAGAACATGAAAAGGCGGCGTGTAACGAAGATATTTTAGCGACGGGTCGGGTTTTCACGGCGGAATTTTAAACAGAAAATAGCGGTTAGGAAAGATAGATTTTTCCGACGGCGTAGAGTGAAAAAGATACGGAAAAGCCACGAGACGGGATCAGTTTGCATCCTGACACAAAAAACTAGAGAGGTTCTCGGTTCAAAATAATTTCCTCAGACATTGAATGTATAATTTAACAAAATGTGTTACACGCTCGTGCGGTAACTCCAGAAGCCTCTCTGTATTAGTTTTTTCGGAACTATCTCAAGAATTTTATTAAAATTTACAATATTCCGGTGACAAACGCGATTTTTAGCTTGTCTGAAATGTCCCACCCGGCAAAATTCGTTCCCCTGAAAACACGTACATTATTTTAGCAAACTAGAAAACCCCAGAAAATAGAAAGAATCTGAAAAGATTCGGCGGGTTTAAGTTTTGACAAAAAGTTCATTCGATGCCAGAGTCCTCCGAAAAGTCTCAGATACTTGGTAGCCTTAAAAAAAAAACACATGAGTTTTCCCAGAAACAGACCTGCTCTCACGTATAATACAACACATAGAAACTAAAGTCTGTTCAAAGATAACTCACCGGAACGTATAACTTGAAAAATCTTGTTTTATTCCCACCCGGTTGATTACTGTACACTAACGCCGAACGCGGCTTTACTTGAGAGAATTCCGACAAAATCAGACACATGTACCGGTGAAAAAGTCTTACCTCGTGGTAAATGAATTTAAAGTTAGAAAAATACGCGGGTTCTGAATATCTCGTGACGGGTCGGGTTGAGCACATGTAGCGGGTACCAGTTCACCAGACAGTGCTCATCCATAAAAAATGCTTAATCTGCTTCCTCTCTCGATTTCAGCTCGACTTCCCGCGTCTCCAATCTGCGTCGATTCGAGGAGACCGGTACGCGTTTTTACTAAATATAACCGACTACAGCACAAAACACGCCCCCCAATATTTCATTCTAGACTATATCCGAATAGAGCACACTGCTCCCAAGTCTAACCGATTACAACTCACTTTGAATAAATGAAAAATATGGCACAGTGCAAATGGATAGAGGTTCACCAATCGATGATGAAAAACGTTGAAAAGCTGAGCAAGTACAAATTTTCTTAAACAAAATATGTCTCATTGAAATAATCCAGTCTCTTTTGAAATTCATCTTATTAGCCATACATTCAGAAGATGATGAATGTTTCATTTAACCGGCGTTAAATAATTTGTAGTTTGTTTTGTAGATCGTATAAATACAATATTATGTGCACATTCCCACATACAAAACTTAAAAAATGTTGTTGCGCTGTTGAATTCCATAGTTAATTTACTTCAGATGATTCACAACTAAGTCACCAAAAGTAGGTAGCTAAACTACACGTGATTAGACATAGCGAAACGATTGAACGGTCACATCAGATAAACCAAGACATGTGATCAGTTCATTCGTTTCGATATATCTAATCACGTGTAGTTTATTTAGTTTAGGTGACTTTTGGCTGTGAATCAACTCTAGAGAGTACCCACAACCACAAAAGGCGCCAGACATAATCCAAATCACTAAAAGCTTAAAAACAAAATTCTCTCATAGTCACGAAAATAGATGATGAAACTTTTTGTTTCGACATCCCCAGACAAAAATGTACACTACACTGTTCCTACGAATAAACTAGTGACAATGGGAATGAAGGAACATTCTGCAAATACTCATGTGCTGTGGAAAATTCATTTGATTTAGATATTACATCAACATCATGTAATCCGCTGACGGAAGATGTCAGAAAACTTATCGTTCATTTAGCAACCGGAGAAAAATTATTTTTTTTGAAAACACGAAAACATGGGAGAATGACGAACCCAAGAAATCAGAGGAACCCTTTAGTACATCAAATGAATAATTGACCAAGACCATCTAGGAATGACAATCTCGATTTGCTCATCAACTATATTAATTTTGGGTCTCGAAGAACATAAGCACGAAGTAGAAGAACTAAAAACAGAATTCGATCGTGTTGCGGAGTTAGCACAAAATGAAAACTGTAATACAAATTTAATAAAGAACTATGTGGGAAATCTGAAGGTCATAAACACAGAGAGTCAGTTAGATTCATTTTTAGCTAACAAACAATGGATCAGGCGAAAAAAAAAAATAATAAAAGTCCAATCAACTACTGATGCACGTAGTAAAAAAAAATAAGCCTAAGCAAGGAAGGAAAAAAAATCAAAAATCATACATCCATTATCTTATGAATCTATGGCTTGTTAGGTGGAATTTAAAAGAGACAGGATTGTTTCAGTGAGATATTTTTTGTTTAAGGAAATTTTTACTTGTACATACCTTTATCTAAAAGCACACATTTTAAACGCCTTTCATCATGTCTCAATCATTGATGAAGTTCTATCCATTTGTACTATCATGCCATATTTCTCAATAACTCACGGTGAGTTGTAATCGGTTAGACTTGGGAGCGGTGTGCTGTATTCGAGTATAGTTTAGAATCAAATATTGGGGGCGGGTTATATTTAGTAAAAACGCGACCGGTACTGGTAAATTTGCGTACGATTCGCTTTCGAGCGTGACTAAAGAAATTAAATAATGGATTTATTGATTGCCGGTGAACCAAGTTTGACTGTTTCGATCGGAAATTTACTGGCAGAATATATCTCGATTCACGATGACTATTATTTTAGAGAAAAGACGGGGCCTTTCGACAGATAAATAACCAAGATACGGGAAAAAGAGAATGACTCGAATTATAACGGGAAAATGACTTTAGAAAACTACGGTGTTTGGCAAAAGAAACCAAAAATTCTGTAACTTCGTTACAATAGTATACATATACGAGGATGAGGATGAAGTTTGCGCTAGTAATATCCATTTCCTGCGACCCGCGAGTAGAATACTATACTTTTTCTATGATTATTCAATAATTGAAGCGAACTTTGAAATATTCAATTTCATTTGGACGGCACTTTTTGACAACTAAGTACTTTACATAAAGTGAGGTTAGGATGTTAAAAAAAATTGACATGACTATAAAACAAGTAGATATGGGTCGGTCAAATGGGCTGTTTCAAAATGATGTATTTGAAGGTTGAAATTTTGTCGAATGTTCTGATTGGCTCTAAAACAGTGGAGTAATGACATTAGATCATTTCATTGGTTAAAAACAATTGAGTAATGAAAAAAGAATCACTGGTATGAGTAACGAGTTACATTAACCAATAAAAAATGGATGTATAATACATCTAATATTGAATAGTCATAGAAATAGGTGGTTCTATTAATTCTAAAGCACCTAAATGTGAAAATATAGCAGAAGACAAAATGATCACCCAAAATTTGATCAATATTATCGGGCTGATAAAGAAGTTATTAGGAATTGAAGTGGCGAACGAGATTTTCTTGAAACTCGAAATCTAGACTTGTCTAATTGTTGCCCTGGGGCGACGATGTATGTACAGGGTCATTTCGTATATATTGACCCATACGCTAGCGGAGTTATCAATAAAGATATTAACATCTTGTAAATATGAAAGTTTTAGATATTCATCTAAACTTTTCAAACATCCTATAAAAAAAACAAAAGACTATCGGAATATTTTTACAAAAGTGTCATTTTTTTCAATGGAACCCCCTGTATATTATCATATATTATGAAGGAGCTCATTTTCCTGATATCAAAAATATATGGTTTGATACATTTCTGATAAGTCGTTCAGTAGGTAGATAATAGACAGTTTTCGTTGCTCAAAAAATGCAGCTCCGACTAACGCTAATTGACAACTTTGACATTTGGATGTCATTTATCGTATATCGATACCGATAAATGCCGGTTGTTAACGGACGATAGTCATAGCGGTTAACGTAGCGAAACGCATGCGCAGTGGAAGAGAATATGTTATTTGACATTTTGATTGTCAATGTTGTGAGGTTTTGATTTCATTGGTTTTGTTTAATATACTTTCGCTGGATTCAAGACCAAGACAATTTACGCAATGAATCCAAATCAAGAAGCAGCAAGTTTTTCAAAAACAATCAGGCGAAACCGAGTTTGGTTTACCGATGAAGATGAACAGATCTTACTCACTGGAATACTGGCAAATAATCCATATGGGGATGTATCTATATAGAGTGTGATTGTTTCCAACATTTTTGAGGTGAAAAGGCTTCTTTGAGGGGAGTTAAGAACATATTACATATGTATTGAAAATGTTTGAGGAAAAAGAAAAGGGCAACGATTTCCGGAAAGTGTCAGATGATGTAAATATCTTGTCTATATTTGATGACGTTGTTGTTCAATACTTCTAATAAAATGGCATCTTGAAAATCAGCATCTGATTCGTCACTGGAGTCCAATAATACCATATCATCAATCATTTTGAAAAAATTACCGAAAATAACACATACACATAATCAAAACAAGACTGCGATGACATTTGCCATTGACTTTGGTTAGGGTTGAGGTTAAACGTAACATTCATAGATAAAAGAAAAAAAGTAACATTGAGCGGATTTGTTTCTTGCCTTCACCGAAAACTATTTTTTTATCTGTCAAATAGCGGCTATCGCTACGACTTTCGTAACCGCAACCGGTGAAATTTCCAGGAGCAACGAAAACTGTCTAATATTTAAGTTTAAATATGTGTGAAAATTAGTATAGTTGTCATGGATGAAGTCGCACAAATTTATGATCTCGTGAGTATTTGGAGTAAAATCAGAGAACTAGATAACGACGAGAAGCGACAAGAATTTTCCCGCCAAAAAATTTAGGTGGGGGATCCGATACTTTCTGTCAAAAGATGTGTCAGCTGTTTATTAGTCCGAGTGTTTAATCAGTTTCGACTGTCCAATATTTAACGGTTACCATATAATGTATATTACCGTTATTAATAGATATGAGTTTATCGTTAGCTCCGATCAGTGGATAGTGGATCAATCATTATTTGTGGTTTGAGAGATTTTATTTATTTATTTATTTATTCTTTAAAGTCATACAAAACACTCTAAAGTTATCACATTGCAAGACTTAACACATAAGAGAACAGGTATCACAGGTAAAAATAGACATCACAACTAACACTAACTTGTGTACAATCAAAGAAAGGAAGAAAAAAAAACCGTGTTGTACAGTTCAACAGCAATGCCACTGGTGCACTGGCAGATCCAGTACGAGTGGGAAGTTACATCAGGTTTTTAAGAGCTTTCACACTAGTGTTGAAAAAATCCACATCATGGGCTTTAATAAGGTTGTTACAAATTGACAGCATTTGACTCAATGGATTGTCCACAGGGAATACTGAATACTAAAATAATTATTCTTGCTAAACCTAAGATACGCTTTAGGAACAATCAGTTTTATATAGTTTATAAGGTCACATTTGTGATATTTAATGTTATTAAGTACATAGTATATAAAAATTACAGCCTGAAGTTTCCTTCTATCGCAGAGTTTTTTAAATTCATATGAGACCAACATAGTATTATTATAGGAGACAAGGTAAGGGTAGGCGTTGTTATCTTTGGTATATAAAAATCTAAGAAATTTCTTTTGGATTCGCTCAATACGTTCGCTATGGCATAGGGCCAGAGGTGACCAAATAACTGACGCATATTCGAGGTGGGGCCTCACCAGAGCGTTATACAGCTTGATTAAAGTGCTGGTACCAACAAGGTCTCTAGAATCACGCATGATGAACCCAAGTTTTTTATAAGCTTTATTAACAATGAAGTCACAGTGTGTCGTGAATTTTAGGTTGCTCTGCATATTAACTCCCAGGTCCTTGATCTCTTGACGTACCTGCAGAACAATATGGTTCATGGCATAATCGAAATTAAGTGGATTAACTTTTCTGGAGAACGTAACCTTAAAGCATTTTCCCACATTAAGACGCATTTTGTTTTGAACAAACCAGTCGGCAACTGAGTTGAGGTCTACCTGCAATTGGAGGCAATCAGATATAGAAGATATTTTTTTAAAGAGCTTGAAATCATCGGCGAATATCAAACACGATGAAAATCTAATGCAGTCGGGTAGGGAATTGATAAAAATATTGAAGAGAAGGGGGCCAACCGTACTCCCCTGGGGGACTCCGGAGGTTGGACAATAAGTTTTAGAGTAGGATTCTCCAATCTTGACCATATGACAACGGTTTGAGAGATATGTTGCAAAAAATCCACAGGCTGGTCCGGAAAAACCCAATTCGCTCAGCCGCTTAATGAGAATAACATGGTCAACAAGGTCAAAGGCTTTAGCGCAATCCGTATATATAGTGTCGAGTTGACAATGACTGCCAACCGCATGAAAGGCATGATTAGTAAAGTTGCACAGGTTTGAGATAGTGGACTTACATGAAGTAAACGCATGCTGCTGATCGACAATCTTGTCCTTAACATTACTTAAGAGATCTTCATAAAGCACCAATTCAAAGATTTTAGCCAAGGAATTTAGGAGACAAATAGGTCTGTAATTGGCACTGTCATTCTCGCATCCACCCTTAAAAATAGGAACAACTACCGCAGACTTTAGCTTAACAGGAAAACAGTGGTTTTTAATGGAGAGGTTGTATAAATGCGCGATAGGTCTAGCAAGACCGTCAGCACAGCCCTTGTAGATATTGGCTGGGATGTCATCAAAGCCTGTCGACTTTTTAGATTTCAATTTCTTGATGCAACTCTTGACTGTGTCCTCACTCACCTGACTTATGTTTGTGTTCCCAAACTGGAAGTCATTATTGTTGAAACCTTGTAATGAAGAAGGATTTAAAACAGACTTAAAGAAGTTGGCAAACCCATCCGCAATGCTCATCGAGCCACAGTGTTCAGAGCCATTGAGTTTCATAATTTTTGGAATACCTATTGTATTTTTAGACTTGAAAAAGTTCCAGAAGCTTTGCGGATCCGCATTTAAATTCAGCTCAATATTGTTCTTGTACTGGCTGTATTCCAGTTTAGTCTGGATCTTGATACAGCTTCGTAGCTCATTATATTCCATTGCGACTAAACTGAGAAACTCTAGTTGCCTTCATAGGGACACATTGATTGATACAGAAATACATTTGTTCATAAAAAGCTTCAATACAAAGGTCTACATCATTGATATTCTCTAGGAGAGACCAATCGACACGCTTGACAGTCTCATGAAGGAGCTCAAAATCCCCTTTGCTATAGTCGTAGATAAACTCAGACCGCAACTTGTTTTCGAAGCGATCATTAGCTAGCAATGAGAAAGTAATTGTTAAAGACGGATGGTACTTGTCCTCCGCTACTAGAGGATTAAGATCCCTCTCAACAACAACATCGAAGTTAGCCAATACCAGATCAAGCTTTCTAGATATAAAATTTGATATATTATTATGTTGACTTAAATTACTAAGTGTACAGAAATCCGAAAATGCATTACTTTTTTCAGACTTAAGGTTTGCGAAATCGGGCAAATTGAAGTCACCCACAATTAGTATTTTGGAGTTATTGTTGACAAATGATTCGAGCATATCATAAAAATCTATATAGTCAGAGACTGGACTGTTGGGCGGAAAGTAAACTACAGCTAATAAAGTCATCTCACCCCCAATGAAAATATTAATAACTAGACATTCTAAAGTAGAATCAGTCCTGACCATTTCGTACTCGAGGTCTTTCTTAATAGCCACGAGCACCCCACCACCACGTAGCGCAGTTCCATCTCGATCTTTTCTTAACCCCATATGCACCGTAGAAATCTAATCCGGATGAAGTCTTCATCGCGATTATTTTCCATTAGGTGGTATGGAAGATAATCGCGATAAAGACTTCATCCGGATTAGATTTCTACGGTGCATATGGGGGTTAGTAATGCATACCTGTCATCCACAAGCTCGGAGTTGGTTATACCATCGGGCAGCCAAGATTCAGTCACTGCAATTATGTCATAATCCTCCGCTAGAATACTAGTATAAAACGTCTCAGTCTTAGTCCTCAAACCTCTTGTATTTTGATAGTACACATTTATGGTTTTGATATGTAAACATCTTTTAGCAGAAATCACTTTAGAGCATTCAGAGGATCCGTTGGTTCCGAGAACTGCAGTGGGATCCTCTTTTTTACAAAAAAACGCGTCAGAATAGCTCCGGCTGGCCAGATTTCGCTTCTCCAAGCCAGTTTAAACTGGTCCTGTTGAATGGTTACTTTCATTGAGGCGTATGATTCAGGATATTTGGAGGTGTGCAATTCACATTGAACACCAGGGAAGTGAGGTTCGAGAACAGCTTTGAGGGCTTCAGGAGATGTATCGGGCTTGAGTCTAGTTACATGTAGCCTGGCCAATTTGGAAATGGCCCCAACTGAATGCTTGATCGAATCTATTTCGAAAAGTTTTATTGATGCCTTGGAAAAGTTGTGCTTTTCGTGGGTGTCGTACGAAAGGAGGGGAAGGATTCACCTTCTTATTTGGTTTTCCCAAGGATGCCGAACGGTAAGTTATACATATTCATCATTATTTTGATTCTTTATTTGTGCTGATGTTGAGTATTTATGTTTTCGAAAACAGTAATGAATAATTTTGATCTATGAGAAATCTTCTTCTTATTTTTTTATAATATATAATATTGAGTGGAGGTGAAAATGTGTATTTTCTGTTAGTCTGAATACCTGCTAGGATATAATTATTCATATCGGAGTTATTTCAGGAGTGTATTATACATACATATTATGTTTTTTTACATTATTTTCGCGTGAATGATACACTCCTGAAATTTTGTCCGTTCGTACCGTCTCACCCTGTATACAGGATGTCAATAAAGTACTTGCATGAACATGGGTTCACGACAGCTTGGTTTCTGAGATACAAGGCTTTTGTCTTAAAATTAGTCAAAGATTCACCCTAAATGTTTTTACAAGTACTTATAATTTACACTCTGTATATAGTACAGAATTTAATCTTAACAGCTTGTCCAAAACACATTTTAATAAAACCATTCCGAAAATCATAAATCACATTAGAATGACAATAATATGTAGATAGGCATACTGAATAAGTCTGATAGTAATGATAGTATGATCATTCAGATCGGAATTTTACAGTCGGTGGCGACTTTAAGGCTCAGAGTCCCGCGAGCTTTTGAGCGGCCAAAAAGTGGTTCAGAAAAACACGTTTTTCTAACACATCTGTTGACATTTCCGAAAAGTTTTTTTTTCTAGTTATAGACGAAGCCTTGATTAATGTCCTATACTTAATAAAAAGTTTTAAAATCGATCAGAAATATAAAAGATTTTTTGCTCAAAGTTGATCAACTTTAACCGCCATTTTCTCAACTTTGTACTTATTTTATCTGGTCGAAATAAACTACAGGACGTGTATTGAACATTTGGTAAAAGGCTAAAACAAAAATCATAGAGAAATGTTGAGCCGTTTACTAATAAAGTGCGTTTTTCAAAACCTTCACATTACCAATTATCACTTATTTCGACCCCATTCAGTGGCGACATCACAGATTATTATTCGAAGTCGATTTTGGGGCGTAGTTTACGTATCAGCTGTTTAGCTTGGATTTTGTCTTATGATATCAGGACCGGTTTTTGTTTTTTAATGAACTTGGAAAATTGATGTTCTTGGAATTTGGGATGGTCAATATGAGGGAATATGATTAATATTCAGTTTCGTCCACCGTTTTGAATCCGGAGTAGTTTTTGGTGAAAATGCTCCGATATTTACGTACTTTTGTTTTTTTTGTAATGTGGTGAAGTTATGTTTCCATAGTTTCGTTATTTTTCAATGGATCTTATTGTAAATCATATTAGGTATGTAGGTTCAATGAGAGAGAGGGATGATATATATAGTTAATATGTTTTTATAATTTAGTGAAGTTATGTCCGCAAAATTTCGTTATTTCTCAAAGAATATTATTCAAATTCGGTATATACGTTCTATTTGGGTTCGGTTGGATTTGGTGAGAATATATGTTCGCATAATGTCGTTATCTTTTAAAGAAATGTGTTCAAAAAAATGATTTGGTTAAGTTATGTTTGAATAGTTTTTTAATTTATAGCCACATCATAGTTTTGTTATTTTTAAACAAAGTTTAATTAAAACTAGGTATGTAGGTTCTATGAGGGATATAGCGGAGAATTGATGCTCTTGGGACTTGGGATGGTCGACATAAGACTTTATGATCAATATTCAGTTTCGCCCACATAACTGAGCCGTTTTGAATCCGGAGAAGTTTTTGGTGAAAATGCTCCGACATTTCATTTTTGGAAAGTATACCTACTTAAAATAAGAAAAAAATGTTGTGATCAAAGTACGAGATAATAGAATATAATAAGGATTTTTTGTTGATAGGCATTGATTTCCCTAGATGTTGATAATGTTGTTTACCTACCTCAGAAATATTTTCTATTATTAGAAGACGTACTTTTGTTTTTTTTGCCAAAGAATTTTAAACAGTTTGAACAATATTTCTATACTAGGCGTGGCTTAAAAAACTATGCATGCCTTATATGTCATTCTAGAATGGGATACCATTTCTTATACGTCCAAAGAATGTTTTAACAAACGTTTGGGTGAATTTAGGGTAAGTAAATTTTGAAAAAAATTATTCGATGAGTTTACTCTCGCATTGTTTTATTATTTTTGCTTAGATCATGTTTGTATATAGCTTCTATTTGAAATTCAATTTGAAAAGTGAAAAAAAACTAATGTGGTGAAGTCATGTTTCCATAGTTTCGTGATGTTTCAATGGATTGGTTGTGATTGTATATTATTATGTAGGTTCAATGAGGGAGGGGAATATAGTTGATGTATTTTCAATTTACTGAAGTTATGTCCGCATAATTTTGTTATTTCTCAATGAATTTGATTCAAATTCGGTATATAGGTAGATTAGGTATGTAGGTTCTATGGGGGATATAGCGGAGAATTGATGCTCTTGGGATGGTCAATATAAGATTTTATGAATAATATTTAGTTTCGTTCACATGACTCAGACGTTTTGGTTCCGGAGTAGTTTTTGGTTCAAAATACTCGGGTACTTTATTTCCAGGAAGTACTTAGTTCAATGAAGAAATAAAACTTTTGTGATTGAAGAAAGAGATAACAGATACATACAGGGTGTTTCCTAAAGATTGGTAAAAAATTCGTTGTGTGATTCCTGGGGTATTTTCATGAAAAAAAGTTCCTATTAAAAGAATTTAACCTTTAACCCCGCCAGTATGGTATGCCCCTGATTAAAATTTTGAAATTCTGAGCTCAAATTCTCATTCAGCATTAAAAGTTTGTATGATGTACCAAATTTCATGATTTTTGTATGTAAGGTTTCGGAAATATTGAGGAAAAACCGTCTTCGGGGTGCCCTATTTAAAGGGGCGTAGCTCCCTTAGGAAGCATTTTTCGGCAAATGTTTATAGGAACTTTTTTTCATGAAAATACCCCAGGAATCACACAACGAATTTTTTACAAATCTTTAGGAAACACCCTGTATAATAACGTAATAAACATTTTTTTGATATTTCGTGATACAATAATTATCAGCATTGTTTTCCTTAGCTGATGTTAATAATGTTTGCCTACCTCAGAAATATTTCTTATCATTAGAAGACTTACTTTTGTTTTTTTTCCGTATAATTTTAAACATTTAAAAAAAAATCTTGGCGTAGACATGGCTAAGAAAGCTATGCATGTCTTATATATTTTATTTTGAAATGAAATAGGTGTTATGAGTACTTATACCTACAGGATGTGTTAATAAGGATAAATAGATCATGAAAATAGTATTATATACCACAATTCTATAATCTCGTCTATAATGATAGCTATTAATCCATAGGATATATAGTAACTTTCCGAGGGATTAATAGCCATTATTGCGAGTAGTAGGTATACCCTTCTACTTTATCTACGACTAAATTATTTATTTCATATTCCAAATTTCCATCCATCTCAATACAAATACATTAACACTTGATACGCGTTAAACACTGATACCATAGAAAAGCATTGTTGCTGATTTTTTTGAAAAAAATTGAAAAACCCCGATGTTTTTGATTTAAATCGGACTTTTTTGATTTAAATCGATTTTTTTTATTAAAATCCCCTTTCATATGTATTGTGTTTTTTTTTGATAATAATTTTTCAGATGCATTTTTTCTGAACATAATATTTCATTTCAAGTTTTGACACAACACATCGCAACTTAACCACTGTCAAACTTAAATTGGGTGATATTTAACAAAATTTGTGAAACATAATTGAATAACTCAACTGACATTTAATCATTTCAAAAAAACAAAACCAATAAATAAAGCATCGGCAAGACTGAATATTTGTATGATTGATGACTTTATTTGATTTTACTCTTCAACAATGCAAGCAGATAAGGAAAAATAAATATTTTTTAATCATGTGATTTAGATCAACGATTTTTTTTTAAATCATGTGATTTAAAGCACTGATTTAAATCAACGCAACCCTGTAGAAAAGTGAATATAATATAATGATAATCTTAGCCACTTTTCTATGACTGAAACTTTTGAGTTTGTTGATATCGTTTCCATGGTATTACCATCAACTTCATTTCAAATGGAATCCCCCATTTTTTATTTCATTTTGGAATTCTACATCAAATTCCCAATAATATGATGAGGATATTTTTATGTGTACAGAATGGACGAAAAATAAGCTTGCTTGCCTGAAGTACAAAAAGTATTTCGAAAATCGTGAATTACATGTCATTGTATATTATGATGTAAACAGTGTTCTACGAACCCGAGGCGTCAACAAATACAATTTTTTCAAATAGCTACCCCAACTTTTAATAAGAGAATTGGATTCAGCGCAGAAAGAAAAAAAAATAAATTGAGCATTAACATTTACTAAAAGTTATTTACATGACAAAACTAAATATATTTTTTTGTTTCAGAGCCAAAATTTTGATAAACGCTTGTTTTCGAACTGATTTGCTACCCAAAGTGGCATTGATGTTCAAATCCTTCACTTCGTTATCTAGTTCTCTGGTCTAGTGGTTATATGTTAAGTTAAAAAAATATCCATAAATTAAGTATAGCAAATAAAAAATATATCAAATTCAACCTTGTCAGATTTTTAAAAACACCTCACAATAGGTGTGTTTATGGTTATTTCGGTGTACGATAGTGTAGTGCGGATTGCTGGTGCAGCAACCAGTGTAAAGGAAATTCACCAAACGCGTTCGTATATTTAGTGCATATATTCTAACCTAAAAAAAAAGACAAACATTTTATGATCATATTCAAACTGATTCTTCACTTCAAGTTTCCTTTTATCCATATTTGAGGTTAGGTTAAGAGAAACTTTGATAACAATATACCCGAAATGAAATAGGCTCCCCAACGTACACTTGACCTGTTACACCTCCTCTTGAGTCTTGACCTGGTGTAACTGATGCAGTAATGTGCATCCTAAACTGAAACAACAAACACGCTACCCGTTGGTTCTAACCCTAAAACAAACGCCGCATTGTAGGAAAGTGTAAATTCGTGTCCAGTAATGGAGGATAACAAAAACAACTCATAGGTGTGTTTGTTAGTACAGGGTGTTTCCGTATATTTCGTCTGCAGACTAACTCGCTTATCATGCATGATAGATAGGGACTTTAAAAACAAAGTTGGTAGGTATTAACATGAACCGCCAGAAAAAAATAATTTTTTGTATACCGGGTGCACGAGAAAAGCGTGACAGACACAACTTGCATTTTTTTAAATGGAACGCCCTATATATTATTTTATAATCTAACACAGACAACATGTAGGCATTCTTTCCAGCCGTTTTCAAAATATTTGAGTTTTAAAGTTGGTTTTATGGTATTGCCAAATTGTAGTATCTATGACTACAATAATTGTTTGAACATTATTTATTAATTTTCATCCTTCCAATAATCCAAAACAACGAATTTAACAAGTGAATACATTATATTATTCATAAATTGATATCATAAAATTCAATTATTGAATATGCCCGCCATTATTCCCAACACATTTTCTTGAATGCATTTATTGATATCAATTTATTAATAATATGATGTATTCACTTGTTTTATTCGTTGTTTCAGATTATTGGAAGGATAAAAATTAATAAATAATGTTAAAACAATTATTGTAGTCATAGATATTACAATAAGGCAATACCAAAAAACCAACTTTAAAGTTCAAATATTTTGAAAACGGCGGAAAGGAATACCTACATGTTGTATATTTTTGAGATCAGAAAAATAATGTCTATTTGATTATAAAATAATATATGGGGTATTCCATTTAAAACATGCAAGTTGTGTCTGCCACAATTTTCACGTGCACCCGGTATACAAAAATATACGGAAACACCCTGTACATGTAGTGACGATTTTCTAACCTTTATTTTGTTGACCTGTGGAAGTACTATAACTGTATGTTGCCATCAATAAAGTGAGTTGAATTGAAATTGAATTGAATTGAATTGAACCTGAAAAACAGATAAACATTTTACAATCAGATCCACACAGAAAATATTTTCGAGACAGATAATCCACCTCTCTTTTACTACTTGCAACATTATTTCACAAAGCCGGTTAACAATCAACAATATTTGACAGATGGTGTTTCCATGCATTATTGTTGTCTTGGAGTTTTACAAAAAAAAGAAGAATAATGAGGATAAAATAGAATATAAAATTGCGGATACTTTTCTTGACGGACTATAAGTAAGTAAGTAATGTCTTTATTTTGCAAATTGCTATGAAAATGTCGATATTTAGACATAAAATATTTAGTCAATATTATTATCATGATGCATATAATTTTCTTGTTTTTCTAGATTATTTTCAAAACCATTTCAAAACCCACTTCTCCTATTAATACCTACTAACATATTTGATATTAGTGATTTGAGTCTTTTACCGGATGATAGCGGTTCATACTCTCTTCGAAATATTGAATTCTAAATAGATTTGTCTTCACGTAGGAATCACTGGCGACATTATAGGTTTCAGCGAAAATGACCCTTTTAAAACGGAAAACGACAAACAACAAGCACTCAAGACATGAAGACAAACACAAAACACAAAACACAAACGAAAAGACGAAATCCGATCCTGGACGAATCATAATCGTTTACTTCCGTTTCCGCTACGCGCGCTTTCGGCTTCGCGCAATTTCGGCCTCGTGAAGCCATCTCAGCTAAGTTCGAATATCCACATTTTGACATATGAGATGTTCGGTCATGTGACAGAGGATTTGATTTGCAATTCGTCTATCACATGACTGAACATCTCATATTTCAAAATGTGGCTATTCGAAACTTAGCTTCAGTCGTCATGTCAGTTGTCAGTTCTGTCTTCTCTTTTGTCAGTTCTGTCTGTAAAAAAAAAGTTGAAGCGTTGATCGGTTGATTGAATAAGCCTGTAACGTATTCAATCAACGGCAATATATATTTTTTTATCTATGATCAACGATTAAAGGTATTCACATTAATCACATTCACCAAATTCTTTCATTTTTATTTTGTCCATTATTCCATTATTTGTCATCCACTGTGGATAGTTAGTTGGCATTGGGCTTGGCTTGGCTTGGGCAAAAAATTTCAAACAATTCAAATGCCTTGGATGTTTAATCGAGAAAAGCTGCTATGTTTTGCCGGTCATTTTCTTTGCATATGAGACCCATTCCGTAAGGATCGCAAGCCTATATTGGAGACTGGTTAAAACTGTCTATAGTTAGGTAAGCTCATTTTGAAGACTATTTAGACTGGGAAGTCAGCCTTAAGCTACGTTTCCACTAGATGAACATTTAGTGGGGGCTATGAATATTATGTGTATTTTTGATTATTCTGAATGTGGTTTTGATTTTTGTTGAGAAGTTGAATTGAACGCGATGGAACAACAAATAAAAAAAGTTATTTGACGATCATGCAAGAAAACGTTCACTAGAAAGACTGATTCAAGAAGACATGTCAAGAATTTCCATAAAGAACGATAATTAGAGGTTCTAGCTCCGATAAAACAAACACCAATTAATTTCATTTAAGATTCTGTTCTGTGTTCAAATATACTATTTTAATTTAATTTGCAAACCAATAATATAAAAAAAATCACTGATGTGAATTGAACTAAGCAACGAAAAGTCAGCAACAAATTTGACGAAAATTCCCGAACGACCAGTGGCGTCGGCTTTAATTTATTATTATCTCTGAACGACAGACGATTTGCTTTATTTCTAGGGCGATATAGAGTATACCTATCGATGTATTTTTGGTATAAATTTCATTGACCCATCCTCGGACCCATCCCATTTATGGAGATATAAATTTGTATTTTTTTTCGTTGCTAACATTCAATCCCTATTATCTCGGAACCAGAACATACGATTTGCTTTTTTTTTTGGGGCGATATGAAGTACCCATCGATGTACTTTTATTATGAATTTCATTGACTTGCAAGGCCCATTTATGGAGATACAATTTTTCAATTTTTTTCGTTGCTAACATTCAATCCCTATTATCTCGGAACTAGGACATACGATTTGCTTTATTTATTGAGGCGATATAAAGTACTTATCGATGTACTTTTGGTATGAATTTCATTGTCTTGCAAGGCTCAATAATGGAGATACAATTTTTCAATTTTTTTCGTTGCTAACATTCAATCCCTATTATCTCGGAACCAAGACATACGATTTGCTTTATTTTTTTGAACGATATAGAGTACCTATCGATGTACTTTTAGTATGGATTTCATTGACTTGCAAGGCTCAATAATGGAGATACATTTTTTCTCGTTGCTAGCATTCAATCCGTATTATCTCGGAACCAGGACATACGATTTGCTTCATTTTTTGGGGCGACATAAAGTATCTATCGATGTACTTTTGGTATGAATTTCATTGACTTGCAAGGCCCATTTATGGAGATTCATAACGTCCTGGTTCCGAGATAATGGGGATTGAATGTTAGCAACGAAAAAAAAAATACAAATTTATAGCTCCATAAATGGGATGGGTCAATGAAATTTATACCAAAAATACATCGATAGGTAGTAGGTACACTATATTGCCCTAGAAATAAAGCAAATCGTCGGTCGTTGTTCAGAGATAATAATAAATTAAAGCCGACGCCACTGGTCGTTCGGGAATCTTCGTCAAATTCGTTGCTGGCTTTTCATCGCTAAGTTCACATCAGTAAAAAAATCATCGAAACTACTTTTTTAATTTTAAACCATGCGGTTTAGTTTATACCTATAGGCAAAGATAGTGTGGATAAATCTTTGGAATATATATTCTAGCCAGAGAAGATATTTAAAAATGAATTGCACATTCTCTTTGCCACTTTTTCTCTTTTAGAATATGGCGGTATCAAATTAGAAATCTGACGTTTCGTCTTTGAGCGGCTATCATCAAGTCCCTTTTTTATAATACGGATCTGGATTTTTATTTTATTTTTAGTTATCTTTTGACGTCCTTAATGCATTGAGGTATCGCAACCGTAAAAAAAAACTCATCTAAAAAATAATACCAGAGAAAATTAGTTAGGCAACCCTTGTCTTCCTAACAAATAGTTTGGTTCATAAATCCATCTTTATTCGACACGTAATTCTTATGAGAAAATCTGCACAACTAAACAAAACTAATTGACTGAACAAAAATCGAAATAACATCCCTCGTAACATCCAATAACGATACATTTAATCAAATTAAATTAAATCCTAAAATGACATGGAAATTACATACAAAAACTAAATCAATTTCTGCAAAAGTGTTTGAAAATATTGCCATTTTAACAAAATATTGAAAATAACAGTGATTATTAGAAGTTGATTATGCAGGGAATGAGTGATTAGAAATAAACACTCTTATATTCAACGCAACGTCTATTCAGTTCAGAATATTACAAACGACTTAACTAAAATAGAAATACAACCTTCCGCATGGCACGAAACAAACAAGAAAACCTGCTTGGACGAAAAGGTGTTTTTCGGCTCCACAATAATCAATAAGGAACAGAACTTGTTACGCATCTTCAATATTGGAAAATACAACATTCTCCCTCAATATTAAAGGTGCTTTCAAAGAATAAAATATTCAATAATCTTCCCTTGAACACACTCAAAAAAACTTAACTTAATACTTCCCAGATATGGTCACAGATTTTGATTTTGCTCTAACGGAGTGCCTACCGTATTGCAGTTTGACATTTCAAATCTATCAAGTAACTTTTCAATATATTGTTCTTGGCTAATTTTTAATTCGCCCTTCGAACGATTTCTGTTAACCTTAATGCCAAGAATATTTGATATCGGTCCAAGATCTTTGATGTGGAAATGTTTATTTAGTTCAATTTTCAAACGTTCTGCCTCTTTGTGGTCATTATAGAAAACAAAGAAATCGTCAACGTAAAGCGCTATAATTATAATTGAATCTGCCAAATGCTTAAAGAAAATGCATGGCTCTATTTTTGATTGTACGAAATTCAAATCCAATAACACATCATTTGCTTTCTCATACCACAATTTGGCTAATTGTTTGAGGCCGTATATGGCCTTTTTAAGTCGACAAACTTTACTTTCTGACCCCGGCTCTATAAACCCTTCGGGTTGACACATAAAAATTTCCTCATCAATGTCACCATTCAAGAAAGCAGTTTCTACATCTAAATGCACTGCTTCTAAGTCTAATTCAGCTGTCATTGCCAATAATAACCTTAAATTGCTAAATCTTATAACGGGTGAAAAAGTTTCTGAGTAATCTACCCCATACTTTTGAGTAAACCCCTTTGCTACAAGTCTGGCTTTATATGTTAGTATATCCCCATTATGATGCCTTTTAATTTTGAAAACCCACTTATTTTTAACAATATTTTTGTTGCCAGGTTTGTCAACTAATTCCCAAGCATTGTTTGCCTTGAACGCCTCGAGTTCATTTTTGATAGCTTTGTGCCATTCTGCACTTCTCGCGCTTGACAATGCTTCAGAAAGAGTTGTTGGTTCTAAATTGTCAGATATAGTTAACATGGCAACATCTGAATCGTAATCAGTAATACAATCACCATACCTTTGTGGTTGTCTTTTTACACGTAGAGGATACCTAGATTCATGATTTTCAGGTTCACTTTCACTTGTTTGATTTTCGTCTGCACTCGCTAGCACTTCACTGTCCTCTTCTGGATTTTCCTCTTGAAGATGAGGAGTCGCAGCTGGCGTATCTTCTTGGCCAACATCATCATCTTCACTGTCTTGCACCATCAAGGGAACAGCTTCTTGTGTAGCCGGTTCAACTGGAATCGTTGATGTGCTGTCTGAAAGCTGGTCTTCTAAGAAAACGACATTCCTGGCTATTTTTAGACTGTGATCAATTGGGTCTAAAAGCCTGTATCCAACACTCGTCTCGGAATACCCGACAAATATGTATTCCCTGCTTTTATCATCAAGCTTTTTTCGTTTAACATCGCGAATGTGAACATAACCACGGCATCCAAATATTCTGAGATGGCTCAAATCAACCTTTTTGCCTGTCCATTTTTCTTCTGGGGTTTTACCACGTATTTTCTTCGTTGGTGAACGGTTCAGAAGATAGACTGCGGTATTGGCAGCTTCTGCCCACATTTGCTTTTCACTGTTTGAGTCGACAAGCATTGAACGTACCTTTTCAAATATGGTCCGATTGTAGCGTTCAGCTACTCCATTTTGCTGTGGTGTGTAAGGTACTGTTTTTTCATGTTTTATTTCACGATCTTTCAGGAACTTCCTCAAACGCTCATTACAATATTCTCCCCCATTGTCGGTCCTCAGAACTTTGATTTTTCGTTCTGTTTGATTTTCTACCATACAGCAGAACTCCTTGAAAACTTCTGGAACTTCATTTTTATTTTCCAGAAAATAACAAAATACTTTTCTGGTGTTGTCATCAATCAGGGTAAACA
Organism: Orchestes rusci; assembly: GCA_958502075.1. Taxonomy (NCBI): domain Eukaryota; kingdom Metazoa; phylum Arthropoda; class Insecta; order Coleoptera; family Curculionidae; genus Orchestes; species Orchestes rusci. The sequence continues at coordinate 14,053,547 of OY293312.1, read as the reverse complement.
AATATTTTTTGCCACCCCATGATTCCACCTCCATAGGACCTGCAAGGTCTGAATGTATCAAGTCCAGTTTGTTTGGTGCGACTTCTTTATCCTTTTTAAAAGGGAAAGGTTTTCTAGCCTGTTTGCCTTTGATGCAACCCTCACAATATTTTGGATTTGTACTTTCATTATATAACACACCTGATGCCAAGCCATTTTTCAACAAAGCCATGCTATAATGATTGAGGTGACCAAGGCGTCTGTGCCATACCATCTGAGAATCAAGGAGTTTCGCCACATTCACAGACTCCGCCATGACATCCCGTTTGTATAAACCATCGACATTCGCTGCAGTAGCTATGGGTTCTCCCTTAATCCGACAATCACCATCATCAATTATTTTGCATCCTTGTGAGTCAAAATGTACACAGTGTCCTTTTGAAACAATCTCACTCACTGACAATAGATTTACTGACAGATTTGGAACATATTTAATTTTTGATATGATCTGTTCAGTTCTATTCGGTTTCAATTTCACAACACTGTTTCCGGTTCCACTGACGGAGAGTTTTGCGTTATCTGCCACAAACACATGCTGCGCTGAGTCTTCATCTGTTAGCTCCAAAAGAAGTTCTCTATTTCCAGTCATATGTGAGGAGGCTCCGCTGTCAATGTACCAGACTGTATCACGTATTTATTCACACTTAAAGCTGCTGCAAACAAAGCTTTCCGTCCATTTCCACTACATTTATTTTTATTCGGCGTTTCATAGTTGTTGAAGAACTGTTTTTATTTTGAGAACACTGATTTTTGTAATGGCCTTTTTGTTTGCAATTCCAACACCTTGGAGATTTTTCAATTTTCTTCGTGACTAGTGCACAGTCACCAGTATGTTTACAATTCTGCCATTTTTGGTCCTGCAGCAATTTAGTTTTCACAAAGTCCGATGTTATGTCAACTCCTGAATTTTCAAGTGCCATAACCATTGGCTCATAATCCGCTGTGAGTCCCTGCAGCATAATAACACCTAGGAATTCATCATCTAGCGGTTTTCCCATGGATCCAAGTTGTTGGGACAGAGCCAGGACCCGTATTCCGTGTACCTGTGGAATTCTAGCAACATGTCGCTTTCCCATCATTTTACACAGAGAGCGACGTGTTGCTATGGAATTCCACAGGTACACGGAATACGGGTCCAGGACTTCATTAACATACTCCTCCATAGTGCCAAAATTTTCCAGTTTGATGGAACATAGATTTCTTAATAATCCCAGTCGCCTATGAAGTCCTTTGTCTTCAAATGCATTTTCAAGGGACTTCCACGCTTCGCTGGCTGTTTTTGCTTGGGTCACATGAGGATACGTCGACTTATCCAGAGAAAGAATTATTTTTGAGAAAGCCTTCTCCTCACGACGAGCTTTTGTAGCACTATCCACTGTAGACGGCCACTCCTCAGTTATGCAGTTCCAAAGTCCGTCTAATTTCAATAACGCACCCATCTGGAACTTCCAGTCGCTGTAATTTGCACGACCTTTGAGCTTGTCAACAGCCACCCCCATGTTTGAACTTTCGTTAACCGCCATTCTATCTTTATCACGACGACGAATGCACAACCCCGTGTACTACCGAACTAATAAACAAAAAAAAACGCGTTATCTAATCACTCCCACGAGCCCTGGGCCCATAACTTATTAGAAGTTGATTATGCAGGGAATGAGTGATTAGAAACACTCTTATATTCAACGCAACGTCTATTCAGTTCAGAATATTACAAACGACTTAACTAAAATAGAAATACAACCTTCCGCATGGCACGAAACAAACAAGAAAACCTGCTTGGACGAAAAGGTGTTTTTCGGCTCCACAATAATCAATAAGGAACAGAACTTGTTACGCATCTTCAATATTGGAAAATACAACAGTGATAAGTGAATAATAATTGAAAATATTGAGGTTGATAAGGCAACCCATTACTCTACATCCTCATCTAATCACCTCAATGCCTCAAGGACGTAACTAAAAATAAAATAAAAAATCCAGGTCGTATTTAAAAAAATAAAGTTGATGATGGCGAAGACGAGACGTATCTCTTATAATAACTGAGATCCCCATGCATGCACTCGAATCTGTGGCACCCTGTACAGGAACTTTACTGGCTTTGTTAATTGGACTTAGATTTTATCACAAAAAAGCAAATTTTGATTTCATTTAAACCAACCTTGAATTTTAAATTGTGTTATAATGATCCCACGATTTGACCTACAAAGTTAAGATTTTCAAAAGTTGTTCTGGGTATTTCGCAACACCCTATCAAAAAGTTCTCACAAACAAGAATAATGGTCGAATTCATAGTCGTCAATTATTTTAAATCTCCAATCATTTTGAAGCTTTTTTGTGTTAAAATAATAATTGGAGATTTCGAATAATAAGAATTGACCACTATATTTATGATTTAGTGAACTTTTTTCGTTGTAGATAATGGAAATATCATATCTAGCAGTCTGCAAAGATTGCATATTTCAACATGGTGAATAGAGTGTGGTGGGATAATTACTTTTTGTCGAGCTTTTTGTAAATGAACATGTCGTGCGTAAACTACTTGTTTTGTTTTTATTTCAAGCAACAAAGCGCAACACTGAGCAGTTGTTATGAAATCATTTGGTTTTCCGTTTTTCTTGGAGATTGAAATAATAATTTTTATTTTTTATCTCAAAACGACACATACAGTGTGACCCATTTGTTTTGGGAACACCCTGATAAAAAGTTTATTTCTTAACCGATTTGGTTCGTTTTTTTTTTGGATTGTAGAGCTCGAAAAATTGTATATTCTTGGCAAAAAGTGACCTTCGCCATTTTGACTTCAAGACCTACTATGTTAGTTTTTAAGAGCAAAATTTCAGGAAACCATATTAGCGATTTTTTTTGAAAAAATCTGTGTGCCACTGGATTCAGCATCCTTTAAAACGGGTCTATACAAATTTTCAACCGAAAATATCAAGTTGAAAAAAATTAAAAATTCGCACTTTAACAATCTTTGATTCTATCAAAACAAATAAAAATGACATAAAACTAAAAATTTGTAACTTCTACCAAACCACCATCAACTTCAATGCATTTATCATTTCTTTTGATAGAATCAAAGATTGTTAAAGTGCGAATTTTAAATTTTTTTCAACTTGATATTTTCGGTTGAAAATTTGTATAGACCCGTTTTAAAGGATGCTGAATCCAGTGGCGCACACAGATTTTTTCTAAAAAAATCGCTAATATGGTTTCCTGAAATTTTGCTCTTAAAAACTAACATAGTAGGCCTTGAAGTCAAAATGGCGTAGGTCACTTTTTGCCAAGAATATACAATTTTTTGAGCTCTACAATCCAAAAAAAAAAACGAACCAAATCGGTTAAGAAATAAACTTTTTATCAGGGTGTTCCCAAAACAAATGGGTCACACTGTAGAAGAAGAAAAACTCAAATTTTCTTTTTTTTTCTCAAAATTGAACGGAAAATCAAAACATGATTTTTAATTTGTGAAAACTAAAAGTCGTACCACTTTTTTCTTCAATGAACGAAATATGAATCGCTCTAGGTCCAGTCCTGGAAAAGTTGAACTCAAATGAATTTCTCAAGCGGATACACATCACACTTCCTGAAAGTTTGAAGAAAATCACTTGAGGCGTTTCGAATCTACAGACAAAAAATCGAAATTTTCCTCTGCTTTTAACACTTCATTTTTTCAACGAGACGTTCATGGAAACATGTTTATCCATAAATAATAAAGTACCATAGGTACTCTATTCAACATTCGAAATAAGCACTTTTTCAGACTCACCTTATAGACAAAGAAAACCAATCAGGAGAACCCTTTGTTATAACGAATAATCCATCATATCATATTGAAATACCACCTAATCTACATAATATTATTTTCTATTCATACAATATACGCTCATAATACAAAGAAAACCAATGCGCTAGCGCTAGTAGAGGAAGAGAAACCGATACCACAGCTTAAAGCTTAAATAACAACCAGCTAGAAACGAGGTAAATAAGGATGGAAAAGCGGTTTCTCACTTCAACTTTGGATACAAACCAGACTCGGATTAAACATATTCATTCAATTGAGCTTTATGCACAACAGCGACGTATTGTTTTGAGTCTCTTCACAAAAATGTATTTGAGAATTATTAATCAAGAGTTTTTTTTTTGTTTATTTCAAAATTCATACAGCATTTATTCAAATGATCATGCTTTATGTGCGGTTCGGCTTGTATAAGTAATATAGGTAGAATTACATTGTGAAGGAGATTTGGAATGGGGACATGAGATTTAAAAAAATCTCATGGTATCTATGAAGGTATATACAGGGTGAGGCGCGAAAAACTTTCCACCCAGGTTTTCTCAAGTGTTAGGTGATTAATCAAATTTGCTCGGACACGTCAACTTTTGTTTTTTGTAGGACACTTTTTTCTGGTATTTTCACTCAAATGTCCCCACCCAACCCCTAAGCGGGGGTGATATAGCCACCCTCAGAATTTCAAGCGGAAAAGGGGGTCGAGCGATACGTCATTATTTGATAAGTATTTTTATCAAGATTATATCCCCGAAGTTTCAAGTTGCGACTAGTAGTGTTCAAAAAATATTTTGTATTTTTTAAATTTGTTAAATAGTCACATATTATACTTAAATACATTAAACGGTCATATTTTTGAAATTCTCATGCCAAAATCCTTTAAACATTGATATCCATTGGTTATTTGGAAATATGTAATGATAATGTTTGAATTCGTTGTTGAATGTCTAGGACTTTAAAGGATTTTGTGAAATTACGTCAATAATTATAGTCGCTCACCTATCAGATTTATCGGGAAATCCAAAGAATCTCTTCTTGCTGTTATATCGTGTATTCTTACAGGATCTAACGGCACAAACGTGTCCTCCTTTTCGATCATTCCCCGGTTCACTCATTATAAAAATGATATGACCCGTATAATCATTGAACACAATTTGCGAAAAATCACAGTTTCAATTTCACAATGGCAATATGCGGAAAAGCACACAAACATCCGGTCACTAAATTGTCCGTATACCTCAAATATTTACAAGACCTCTTCTTCCTCTTAAGAACATATCACCTGTGACATTACGCGAAATTTTTTACCTAAATAGCTGATAATTGAAGCTTCAAACCATAGACTCATGTCAAATATTTTACTGTTATGGTATGCTGCTCATTCTTATACAATTATTGTAGCTCACGCAGGTGTTATCTAGACACTCTGGACAGACACAGCTTATGAGCTGTGGTCTAGACTTGTAGACTAGATGGAGCTCTGCTTGATGTTCAACATTATTGCAATGCATAATAAATGAACCTGACAAAAACAGCCAAAAAACCTTTAAGGGTCTTTTTAGCAGGGTTGCGTTGATTTAAATCAGTTGATTTTAATCAGTGATTTAAATCGCGATTGTAATCACATGATTTTAAAAAAAAAATCGTTGATTTAAATCACATGATTGCAAAAATATATTTTCCCTTCTCTTTTGAAAAGTAAAATTTAATTAGGTCATCAAAATACAATTATTCAGTCTTGCCGGGGCTTTATTTATTGGTTTTGTTTTTTCAAAATTATAAAATGTCAGTTGAGTTGGTGTTCAGTTATTGTTCATAAATTTTGTTTAATATGACAAGTTAAGTGTGACAGTGCTTTTGTTCAACACCAAACAGCGGTCAAGTGGAAAATAATAAGCGCTTTTTGCACTGCTATAGATTTGTGTTGAACTCATTGACAGCTTCTGAGCTGCTTGACGTCGTCCGCTGACTATAACGCAGTTGAGAGACGAATTCTGGATTTTTTAGAACTAAAACGCTGTTAGTGAAGAGATTAATATAAATTTATCAAGTACGGGTACTGATACTTATGATTCCACTTTTTGATTTTAACCAAACCAAAGAACCAAATTGTTGATGTTTCTAAAATTAATCTTGAAAACATGTCATGTAAATGAACGACATAACCTTTAAACATTATACGCTGACTATTTTTACAGCGAAATATCGCTTAATTTTTGGTCAGCTGCTTTATTCAGCGGCTTTTGCTAGCGTGAGCGTTGAACATCAAAACTGTCAAAATTTGCCAAGCTGCTGTCACCGCTGAGTTGTGTTGGACATAAGCAGTAGTTGACTTCCGTTGTGTTGTCAGTCAAAACTTGAAATGAAATATTATGTTCAAAATAAGTCTATCTGATTTAATCAAAAAAATCCGATTTAAATCAAATAAATCTGATTTTTTTGATTTTTTTCAAAAAAATCAAAAAACTCAGCAACACTGCTTTTTAGTGTCTAAGGGGTAAGGCGTAAATATTTCATAATATTCCGTAAACCATCGATTCCACACAGCTTATTATAAGCTGCGTTTTATGAATAGCTAACAGAATATTTTCCATTCGAGTAAATACATAGAAGAAACTATTTTTATTTTAGTTGCAAGTCTAGCTTTTGAGAGAAAAAGAGATTTTATTCTTCAAATTCGAAATTCAGAAACTTTTCTCAGGTAACTTGATTTATTTTCATGAAAAAAAATTGTTTCCAGTTTTCATTCAAAATGAATTATTCAAAATCCATGCATTCATGAGAATTCTGTCTGTTACACTACGAAGTGAAATTCAATCTAAACCAGGCTACCAGGCATTAGCTTAGAAAAGTGAGAAAAGTTGATACTTTCATACATGATACACACAATTTTTGCTTCAGTGATCTGCATTGATTTGATCTCGAAAACTTCCCAAACAAGAAACAAGGTCCCAATTCGATACCTTCTTGGAAGACGTATTTTCATTTATCAACTTTCTGTAGAAGAATTACGCCATTAAACACTGGAATCTGGAATAATCTATTAAAATGACACATGGTTAAAATGACCAGAACCAGCAAAACATGAAAGGGTATCGAGTATCGAATTAGTAAGAACCTTTTTGACCTGAGAACAGTGAGAACTGTGAGAACAATCAAGCTTTGAGCATTATTGAGTCGACCGTCATAGATTTCGCATTAGGGTACAGTTTTGACATCAGTTATTAAAAATTAAATTATTATTACAGTTATTCAAGCTTTTGTGTTTTGTGCAAGTGATATTTGATTGGTGAGTTTTCTCAGGAGTAAATCATGATTGACTGTTTTTGATTATCTTATCTGAACTTTTTCTTTTTCTATTATTGGTGTAAAATTGATTATTCACTGGCCCCAAGTCCTCTCATTATTTTGATTGAAGTAAGAAGTAACAAGTAACGAAATATTTCGCGGGAAAAACTCATTCTTGATAAAAATTTGCTTGCGAAAAAAAACCATCGAAGAGAAAATTTCGATTGTTTATAGAGGGTTCGCAAAAGCTTCAAAAACCGTTTTTTTTCCAAAAATAAAGGAGTAGACTAATTTTATTTTTAATTTTTGAGCAGAATTTCATTGTGGTGACATGTATATTTCTAGTTAATTTTAGGAATCTCCAACAAATTTTCGATCAGGTAGAAAAAATAATCAGAAACGAAACGCACATCTGTGACATTAGGGTAGGAGTCTCTAACTTTGCCTGCCTCGTGGATTTACATCTGGTTTCAATCTGTTTCTCAAGTTCTTTCGGGCTAGGTAAAAAGGACAGTTGATTTTCAGCCCCGGTACTCCAGTACAAGCTTTTTGTAACGTGTCGCGCAATATTTTCATGGTGTTTCAAGTTGTTCTAATAGGTAGGTGAAGGTTGTATGTATTATGTTTCTGGAACACTCCCGCTTACAACTGTTGTACTCCGACTATCACACATTCAGTCAATTAGAAAAGTTGTTGAGAGTAACGCATGTAGAGAGATTTGAAATAAATCTTGGAGCTTTTTAGTTATCCTAATCTTCAGTAAACATCACGTTGACTGTAGATTCTAATAATTTTATACTTTCAAATGCATTTCAACCATCTTTTGGGAAAACACGTTTTTTTTTTCAAAATCAATATTTTTGATAACACACATATCATTGTTTAAAATTTTTTGATACTCCAAAGATCATTGATGCTGTATGTATTTCAACCTCTTATGCTGCCCAAAAACAAATTGAATTAGAATTTTGCTCATAATATGATTTAACGTAAGCGTTGCGGCTCGTATTTTTTCAAGTTAGGTTAGGTTGCGAAGGGTATGCCCTGCCCCGCAGTTTCGTGCTTCGCATTGCTCTCACGCGGAGGCCAATCATTTTTTTTTTATCAAAAATTAGTTTTTCCCGATCAATGACATTTTTTATCTCTCTGTGTTCTGTAAATACCATCAGTGACCAGTCTGTATATCACGAAATCTGATATTTATTCAGAGAAAATATGGTAATACTTCAGACTGTATTGTTTCAAGATACAGAGTGTTAAACTTTAGGTTAAACTTTTTAAAAACATGTAAAATCTGCGCCACTGGCTTTATCGTGATTTTTATTTCTTTCTCAAATGAAGCAAACAAAAAGACAACTTTTTTGCCTCTTATTTTTTTTTTCGTACGTCGCCTCATTTTACTTGTTTCAAAATAGGTACTTTACTTGTTCCAAAAATAAAATAAAAATATTTTGGGGTTCGAAATATCTTTTTTTCAAAAACGAAGTCAGCTACGAAAAAAATGTGTGAGGCGAAAAAGACTTTTTGGCTGATTTATTTGAGACAAAAATCAAAATCACAAAAGTCAGTGGCGTACACGGTCATTCCGTACACAGGGTGTCCGCGTTCTTTAGGTAAATTCGAGTCGAAAATGTCCTATGAACATGGGTTCGCAAATACTTCGTTATTGAAAAACATTTTCACAAACTGCACTGGGGCATCCCTTATTCAAATCCATTTTGTTTATTAAGATATCTTTAACGGTCTACGCGCAATTTAGCTTTCCCGTTTAAATGACTCACCCTGTATTGTTGTAAACATTATTACTGTATGGCAATATTGTCAATTTGTCGAAATTCGGGGATACTGGGGATATTGATAACGATAAACGCAAATATGAACTTGATTTTGAGAAAAATAAAAAAAAATAAAAAAAACCCAAGCCGTTATGAACCCATGTTCATATGAACTTTTTATCGCAAAATTAGTCAGATTCACCTTTTTAGGGTCTTACGAGTACTCAATTTACACCCTGTTTACAAGGTACTTAATTCACACCCTGTATATCGTGATATACAGTTTGTCTTACTAAATTGGGACCATATTATGGAAAACATTTTAAATATTGATTTTAAGGAAAAAAGTTATTTTTCATGGAAAGTACTGCATCTTCCAAAATCTGAAATACAATCATCAAATATCAATCTTTTTCGGTCGTATCGTATACGAGGTTTAGCATAAAATAAGAATTTCGCCCAAAAGTAAAGTAGGTACATCTATGTATAAAAAAGTTGATCAGGACTAAAAACCATGTTTAAATATGGCATTACACCCATTTATTTATTACGTGTTTAAATCGCAAAATTTTCAGACTAAATTGATAAACAAAGAGGTAATCGCGTTTTTACATGTTTTATATTAGCTTCACTTGTATCTTGTACAGTGTGACCCATTTGTTTTGGGAACACCCTGATAAAAAGTTTATTTCTTAACCGATTTGGTTCGTTTTTTTTTTGGATTGTAGAGCTCGAAAAATTGTATATTCTTGGCAAAAAGTGACCTTCGCCATTTTGACTTCAAGGCCTACTATGTTAGTTTTTAAGAGCAAAATTTCAGGAAACCATATTAGCGATTTTTCTAGAAAAAAATCTGTGTGCGCCACTTGATTCAGCATCCTTTAAAACGGGTCTATACAAATTTTCAACCGAAAATATCAAGTTGAAAAAAATTAAAAATTCGCACTTTAACAATCTTTGATTCTATCAAAACAAATAAAAATGACATAAAACTAAAAATTTGTAACTTCTACCAAACCACCATCAACTTCAATGCATTTATCATTTCTTTTGATAGAATCAAAGATTGTTAAAGTGCGAATTTTTAATTTTTTTCAACTTGATATTTTCGGTTGAAAATTTGTATAGACCCGTTTTAAAGGATGCTGAATCCAGTGGCGCACACAGATTTTTTTCTAAAAAAATCGCTAATATGGTTTCCTGAAATTTTGCTCTTAAAAACTAACATAGTAGGCCTTGAAGTCAAAATGGCGAAGGTCACTTTTTGCCAAGAATATACAATTTTTCGAGCTCTACAATCCAAAAAAAAAACGAACCAAATCGGTTAAGAAATAAACTTTTTATCAGGGTGTTCCCAAAACAAATGGGTCACACTGTATGTAGTTTGTTTGTAACGGAATCTTGGAACTCGCTTTTTGCCCACTTGAAATGCTCAGATTGATTCGAAACTTTGCTCACTTGTCAGGAACTGATGACAATTCAATAATTTCAATCAAAAAAGAGCTAAAAGGTAGACAATAATTTTAAATTAAAGAAAATCGTGTTTTTTTTTTTAATTATCTGACGTTTGTTTGCGTTGAATTTTCCTTGTTATCATTTTATTGAAGGCAATTATTATTGACTTGAATTATTTTGATGTCGATTTGTGTCCAAACGGTGAAACTCATCGACTCGTGCAAAGAGTACTTCTTTTGTTTAATTTTTCTTTAAAACGACGTTTTTGTTTTCGAGGAATCTGTCGAATCAAAAAAGATATGCGAAATATGAAATTTTTATTTTAGCTAAAGCGCCCTATAGGAGCAGAATAGAAAAATAGAGAAACATTTTTTCCACAGAACGTTAAAGATGAACAAGTTGAAACTTTGTACCAAATTTCATTTTGATTTGATAAGAAATATCCGGAATAATATTAATTACTAGATAAAAAAAAATGATCTTTGAGTAAGTACACTTGACATAAGGAAGCATTTCGCGACTAGGATGTATCTTCTCAAAAAAAATACCACGATGTACTAGGGACTAAATAGAAAAGGGAAAACCACCCTTATATTCTATTTTGAGATAAAATTCATGATAAAATTTCAGAGTTGGAAATCGATAAGGATAAAAATATACATGTCGTCCGATTAAAAAAAATCTGCTAGAATTATTGAAGCATAAACACTATTTTGCTAAGGAGAGAACTTAATATTGGCTAGCGGTTCTTGGTTAGTCAATACATTGAGGAAAAAAATTATTATCCATGATGGAAATTCTATTGGCTGTTAACAAAATCTGTATTGATATAGGAACTCACAAAATTATTTTTAGTCCCTAATAAACTCGTTTTATGAAAGTTACTTTTTAGCGGTAAAAAGGTCAACCTATTAATAAAAAACTTATTGACTGTCAAAAAGACTTTTTATCACCACGAAAACTATTTTTCATGCTGAATATTTTTAATTTATTTAAAAAAAAAAAGGTTTTGTAGTCATCAATAAAGTTATTTTTGGTGCTGAAAATAATTTTATTGGGCTTTCACACCAAGAAATCATGTGACGTGTGACTCGTTGCAAGCAAGCTACTTATATTAAAGCCTATACAACCATCGCAACCCTGGTTGCCATATGGTTGGAGAGGTTTTGATATAAGTAGCATTTTTGCAACGAGTCGCACTTTGGTGTGAAAAGCCCACTGCCACTGATGAAGGTTGAAAGCTTTGCATTTCCTTGAAATCCGGCTGCATTTTTCACTTCTGACACTACGGAAGAAAAAGAAGAACTATAGAACGAACTGTTATGACGAATACTGCGAAAACTCAAAATATTGTTCCGGCAACAATACCAAGACGATGCGGACATACCGACAATAAGTAACGTATTAATCATTCGTTCCAGTTCCAGATCAGAGAGGTGTCATGGCGACCACGCTTTCTCCCAATACTTCTCTCATTGGTCAGGATATCACGAACACTCACGAAAATGACCGATACAACACGCTTTGCTAAGACTAGCTAATAAACGAGTTTTGAGGGCTAATAAATATTATTTAACGACCAAAAAATTTACTGTGATGAGCAGTAAAGGAATTTATTTTTGTTTTATTTTTCACTGAGTTAAAATTTTTGACTGCTAATGAAAAACTTATTGTAGCAAGAAAGAATTTTTTGGGTCAGCAAAATTTTTATCTTCATCAAAAGATATATGATTGGTGGTCATAGAGTCAGTCTGAACAGATCCAGTTATTGACATCCAAAAATCGATTTCCTCAATATTAATAAAAATATTATAGTGGTAAGAAAAAATTGTCTCATAAAAAAAATTATTAACTGAATTTTCTCAGTGTACGGCAAGTGTTTTGTGTCACATCAACACAGCAAGACATTCAAAATTTCCTATTCAAAAATATCAACTACTACATCCTATATTGTCAAAAATCCAATAATTTACCGGTTAAGTATTTCGTCACACCCTATCAAAAAATTAACAATTAGTGCAATTAGTGGAAATACTTGTGAACCTGCGTTCAAGTTAAGTGAAAACCTTTTGATAAGGCCTGACGAAATACCCCAAAAAAAAACTGGTAAATCATGGATGCGCCACAAAACTACAGAGCATATCTGCTCAAAAATCTAATAGAAGTGAAAAACAAATTTTCTCTTTTCAGACGACAAGCTCACGGGACTTGTAGCAATCATAAGTGCTGGGTGAGGTGATAGTGAAAGTTAGAAAACCAAACCAAACGATCCAAAACAGACTCATTGTAACTGAAGTTACCAACCTTAACTAAGCAACCAGCTCCACGGATGCCGCAGTGAACATTACGTACTTTTGGATATATTGAAGTATCAACTCTTACAATTTTACCTGAATCTCAGAATGTAAGTTTGATTTTTTTTTCTCACTATCACTGACTGGCGGGCCTCATGACCTGAAATATTTCGATAGATTTTGCATACTATAATATCAATCGTTACACATTGCACACAGACACAATGTGTGATGTGTGACCAAAACATGGATTTGGAAACCGACCCAAGTGCAATTATTCTCACCTACGATTCTGACGGCGTGAAAGCTCCGGTGATCGGCGCTGTCCCCTCGTATTCTGGGAAGGCTCAATCACACTTTTCGCAGAGTAGCTGCGGTAGAAAAGAAGCCCTGTTTAACTGTCCTGCATCATCCGTCATGGAAGTACTAGACACGACAAAAACTGCAGAAAAATCGGAGGCTCGGAGCAATGGTAAAGAACCTGAGCGCGAACTCAACCTCTGCAGCGGTTTCAAACCGCAGACAATCCCTCATCCAGGAGCTAGGTTCAGCAATTAATCCGTAACATGCATTAAATTAATACTCTGCATTATTCGTGTGCGGATTAATTGGAGAATTGAGTCCCTGGATCGGGGAGAAAAACTGAGAGGGATAATCGAATGTCAAGGTGAGGGCATGCATTCTTGTCAAGGACGGTGAAGAATGCTTTCCCCTGTCCTATTTTTCAGGGACCTCGTGACCACATTTCGGGAAAAACGGAGCGCTGAGGAAGAAGTTTAGCCTAGTTTCCATATGACTCCGACTCTATACTGGTAGTACATTGTGTGGCCAACCGCCACCAACTAACTACTAGTGGTTTGTAATGAACAACAGACAATGAGGCAGCATCATCATCACTTCCGAGGCACTAGGAATACTTGGTAAATGATCCTATTCACTAATCCGGAAAACGAACCCACATTACAGCATTCCAAAATTCACGAAATGGCGAATATGCAATATGATTGCCAGTTCGTGAATTTGGGGATGATAGATACGTTGAGGTTGATAGGGTTATAAACACCCTACAGACTGGGATGGATACCGACGTACAGGGTGTTCCATTTTGGGTACTTTTGTGGGGTATTTTCGTTATTCTTATAGATAGAAAGTTGCGGTTCTCGCGACAGTGTGCTTCTTTTTCGTGAAACTGAAGATGTCGTTAAAAAAAAATCATAGCCCTTTTAGTTAATGAGATACAGGGTCAAACTGAAAATGTTGCATTTTAAGGTACCCCTTGTATCTAAACTATCAGATAAGTTATGGAAAATGTGAGAGCTCTTTCTCATATAACTTTTCCCGTAGAACTCGATTTTGCCTTCGGAATTAGTATACATGGTCAGGTCAAAAAGTTATCGGACCCAACTTTATTTTTTTAAATGGAACACCCTGTATATTTATAGTCCATAAGATTTGTCTTTTTTTTAACCTTCTCATAAATATATAATTCTTTGCACTTTTTCTCATAAATACCCAAATAAATGACAATTTTTTGAAATTAAATGCATAATTTAATAGTAGGCCATGGATAACAATAATAAACAACTAATCTTCTTATATCAAAACACTCATCTAGTAGTATAGTATAGTACCTTTGGAAATATAATTCCAAAACTTTTTCGAAATTTTCATTACTCTGTAATAAACATACCAGCATATCATATTTTTCATAATTTTCAACGCTGCCTATAAAAAGTCGATTCAAAAACCATGTGCCAAATAATATTTTACATTTATTTTTGTTTGTTTATGAGAAAAAGTGCATACTGTTATATATTTTTGACAAGGTAAAAAAAAGACAGTTCCATTTAAAAAAATAAAGTTGCGTCCGATAACTTTTTGACCTGACCCTGTATACTAATTCCGAAGGCAGAATCGAGATCTACGGGAAAAGTTATATAAGAAACAGTTTTCACATTTTCCATAATTTATCTGATAGTTTAGATACGAGGGGTACCTTATGCAACATTTTCAGTTTAGCCCTGAATCTTAAAAACTAAAAGGGCTATGATTTTTTTTAACGGCATCTTTAGTTTCACGAAAAAGTAGCACACTGTCGCGAAAACCGCAACTTCTTATCTATATGAATAACGGAGATACCCCGCAAAAGTACTCAAAATTAGACACCCTGTGCATTGACCTGTATACTGCTAAAAGGAGGCTGTTGCATAATATGAATATAACTTTCACCTTGAGACTAAAAGTCTCCAAAGGTTGGCTTGAAAGGGTGTGGAGCACAACCATGGCTGCGTTGGAAATAGTCCTAGGGCTAACCTTCCTGGATATTCACATCAAAGCCGTGGCCATACTGAACGCCCACAAAGAGCTATCAAAGCATGGCATGATCTGACCGTATGTTATGGTCACGTCAGAGAAACGAACTCACTAGGTCGTTTCCATGTGACGTAGAAAACATCGCATTCCTCAAAAAGCATGTTACACGTTTACAGTAAATTTTTTTTTTGAAGTACAGTGACAGATCAAAAATTTGTATTTTTGGAAATACATATTGCCAGTTTTAATAATATTTTTCGATGTTTCTATGGATTTCAAGTTCAGTTATCCTTAGTTGCTATGAAAATGTTGAAAAACAATCAAATGTTAGAAAGTGATTGAGTTTTTGAGTATAAAATAAATAATCAAGATAATAATAAGTTGAATGTTCATTTACTAAATAGTAAACCTATTGAAATCGAAATAAACTGTTTTTAATTCTTGGTTTTCAATTTATGTTTTGAAGGGATAGTTTTTAGCATGAGTTGAGCTGAATTTTATTTTTTTTCTCGAAATCGAAGCTTGATATGGAGAAAACACAGAATAACAAAAAGTTGTATTTTTAGTTGCTTGATTTATAAAAAATAACAGAACACAAAAATATCAGTGGTTTAACTTTTTTCTCAATATCAATTGGCTGTGGTGCCAACGCTGAGACGCCAGTGGACCTAATAATTTCATTCTAGTTAGAGCTAAATAAGGGCCTTGTTACATAAAATCTTTCTACCAAATTTCAACTAAATCGGTTTAAGGATGTTTATGATACTTTATAATACCGACTTTTTACTAAAACGCCCTGTATTTCAGAGTTAAAGCATCTCCGGACATAATATTATTATGTGCATATGAACTTTTTGTCTTAAAACGACCTAACGAATCACCCTCTGAAGTATCGTACCGTGATTAGGAAACACCCTGTAGATGGGTATGGAGTACATATAAGGTCTGTTAGTAGAACAATCACAAATCGATCAGCGCTTCATCGATTGGTCGGAATAATCAGAAATAGTTTGCAAATTGCAAATGCACAATGCTGATTGGCTCTGACTGGTTTGTGATTGTTCTACGAACAGACCTATGATTCAATATTATGGATTAAAAATGCCATTTTCTTGAAATTTATAGGTAACCTAGGTAACTGGATCACCATGATACTGAAACAAACAAGATAAACTCTCGCACATCTCCCTTCAGAACTCATCACGTGATCTACCTCAAACCTATACAATCAATGTCACGCGAGGACGTCATGCGTGAGCCAGTTCAAATTTTGACCAGCAAATGGTAACTAGGTAACGTTATGGATGTTTTAAATCCAACCTCACTTTTGGCTCGCGGTGACGACCATAAAGAAACCCCTAGTGACGACATGCGCGGCTTGGTTTTAATTTCGTCCAGAAATTGATCATATCTTGTGTGTTTTAGTATCATGATTTGAAACAAAGTCGTGTCGACTGTCAATAGTGTCAATGACGCAATACGTCATACGTATTTGGGGTTATTCAATGGATAATTTGCACATTTTTTGGAAATATGAAAACTATAAGGATTTAGTGAGTACTAATGTCATTGATGTTCAAAAAAACAACCTACGACCACTATTATATATATATTTCTTCCGGGTTTAGATTTTGTATATCACAATTAATATAACTTAATCTTAAAAACAGCTTAAAGCTGTACACCCGTTCCTCTCCTCCATACATCTCGGCTTAACGCGTCCATCTCATCCAGGTCTCTCTCTTCCATAGCTTTTCTCATACCTTCGTTCCATGAGCGTCGTGGTCTTCCTTTCTTTCTTCTACCGGGTGGTCTCCAACCATATACTTTTTTTGGCCATCTATGTTCTGGCATTCTAAGCATATGACCGAACCATTTAAGAGCTTTTCTCTCTATTATTTCAATTATTGTCTCTGTGGCGTCCATTGTTGTCCTGATGTACTCATTGGTTTTTTTTTTCAGGCGAGAAACTCCAGCACGAGCTCTATTAATCTGCGCCAATTAAAATGCTCTACGTCACAGAATACATTATCTATCTCTGTCTGGCGTATGACTTAGATGACTCTCTCTCTCGGGAGGGTAATATGGCCCCTCCCCGTTTTCGATCAAACAGTGAAATTTGCGTTTTTTTTTTATTTATCTAGTATATTTTTGGGTATTTTGGAAAAAAAGATTTTGCTGATGACTTTCTAATATTGTCTAGAATACGTATATAAGATTTCAAGTCATTTGAAAAGGTATGCAAATTGTCCATTGTTTTTTTTTGAAAATCTTATCAAATTTTTGCGATTTAAATCTCAAAAACGCCTTCGAAGCCCCTACCGGCAATGCTAAAGTGAAATAAATTTGTTAGGTGCAAATAGCGCATTTTGATGGCTACTGTGACGATGATAAGTTGGCAACGCTGTTGTGTTAGTAGATGTTGAAGACATTATAGGCGAAAAACAAAAGTATTTAATACTAATAATAATTCCCGGTAATTTGGTAAAAGATTTTTTTTGGTTTGATGTTTTTAAACATGTTTTAAGTTTCAAACCATGTTTAAAACATGTTTTTTTCGCAACCAATTTAAACAGTTTTAAACGCATAAAAATAGTTCAACCAAAAAAAAAATTTTTTTGTTCTTTTTTACAAAAACCTTTTTTCCCAACCCTGGTTTTAAGCCAAATCCAAAATGCGCATTTTTTCCTGCTCAGCGAATTATTCTGATCAAGTAGATATGCTCTGTAGTTTTGTGGCGCATCCATGATTTACCTGATTTTTTTGGGTATTTCGCCACACCCTATCAAAAAACAATCAAACTAGTGGTAATATACCGGATCTTCTATATTACCTGAAAAAAATTCTATCAGTAAACAATAAAACCTAACAATATCAAACGTTCCACTGACGACGAAAGCAGATTCGCTTTTGAAACGTTTGATATTGTTAGGTTTTATTGTTTACTGATAGAATTTTTTTCAGGTAATATAGAAGATCCGGTATATTACCACTAGTTTGATTGTTTTTTGATAGGATGTGGCGAAATACCCAAAAAAATCAGGTGAATTATTCTGATCGTTGATAATACGGAACTGCAAATTCACTTTTGCGAACGACGTCTTTTTAAATCATAAATTGCCAAATCATTGTGCAAGCGTCTGACCCTCTGTGATGGTTTGTGACTGTTCTACTAACAAACCTAATATTTGATGAGAAACGAATGATAAAACTTCGTTATTTATTCGTTATTTTATCATTATTATCACTTTTTTATAAACTTTCTTTTTGTTCCAGGCCATCGCTTGTGTACTTAGTATCGTCATGAAAAAGTACAGTACGGAACAGCGAGTTTTCATTGTCACACCTTTCTACCAAAATGAACAAAGTTTCGCAACGTCTATTCGATTCTTGGACGCCGCTTAATCAAGACGTTTGAAGAAACTGATTCTGCAATGGAAATTAAAAGCCCTGGACGTCAAAGTGGTCGTAGTGAGCGAAATAATGTAAGTGATTATGTTCTGTAGTGCTAAAGGCATACACGTGTTTTCAGCAACAATGCTAATAATCTGGGCTAGGTTGAGTAGGGTTGTTCCTCACACTTGGTCATTACACTCTTGAAGACCACTCGTTTCGAAAGTTTTTCATGACGACGCGCGAAATTTTTTGCATTCAAAATTGTCAAGTTAAGGGTTTCTTAAAATAGGTTCGTGGAATCGGCCATAAGACTTTTGACAGTGATATTTGGTTGGACAACAGTGATATTCACGGAAATCATAATCATATCAGTTTTCGACAAGGTAAGTCAATTTCAGTGTATAATTAATGCTTTGAAACATTTTGAGGTTATCTTTGTCTATTTGTATTGGCTTTTTCTCTATACTGAAGAAAATATTTTTCAAAATATTTCCAAGCATCAATTATGCACTAAAATCACCTAACCTTGTCAAAAACTTATATGATTCCATCAGATATCACTGTCGTCTAAGCAAATATGACTGCTAGAAGTCTTATTTGCTTGTAGCAAAATCAAAAACACTGAAGACAAATTTTCTTATGGGATTTAACCATGGAATACAGAAAAAGTGGAAAAAAAGTTCCGCCCACTTTTTGTTCTTATTTGAAAAAACAGTATTTTTCCACTTTCACCATTGGCGTCCATATACGTACGTATGCACCACATTAAATAATATTTTAATGGAAAAAAATGATACGCCAATGCTTTTGTTTCGAATAAATTTAGATTGTTAAATTGGTGTTCATTACTTAGTTTGTTGTCAAAAAGAAAATGAAAAATCGGATTTTTTTTCTATTTTTAACTGGATCATAATAAGAATTATTCGTTTATTTCAATGTTTCCTTAAGTTTAAACGATAAGTTGCATCCACCATAAATTGGAGCATGATTCCATAAATCAAGTAAAGTATACGCATGTGCACTATCGCAGGTCAATTCACTTTCAAGTCATCAGATAAACATTTAAATAGGTGTATAGAGTTAGACCAGGTATATCTGGTTGCTGGTTGTACAGGGTTTTCAGAAATATTTAGTGTCATACCTACAGGCTTTCTTATTAGAGATAGAAAACAACTTTAAATGTATTAGTTCTCAGGTTTTACCTGAATCCTCAGAAAGTTGAATAAAAGTAAACAAAGGACGATCAGATAGTTAAGAAAAATTCATAACTTTGGTTTTTTTTGAATGGACAACCGTTTATTTTATACGGTAGAATGAAAGATTTTTTTTTTCTGATTCCATACCATATGATTTGGCTCAGCCGTTTTTGCGCTATTCAAGTTCAAAGTGTCATAAGAATAACATTACGTTGTTCTGGATTCTAACGTATCTTAGCAACCCAGATCAAAATTTTTATGAGACTTTGAACTTGAATAGCGCAAAAACGACTGAACCAAATACCAACATAATGGTATATGGAATCAGGTCAAAAATAATCTTTCATTTTACCGCATAAAATATAGAGTGTTCCATTCAAAAAAACCAAAAGTTATGAATGTTTCATAAGTATCTGATCGGCTTTTGTTTACTTTTATTTTAATTTCAGACGATTCAGGTAAAACCTAACAACTCCTTCATTCAAAGTTTCTTTCTATCTCCAACAGCAAACCCTGTTGGTATGGCACTAAATATCTCTGAGAACCCTGTACATTTCACATTATTCCTGCAAATCCTGACAGCCCTGCAGAGAGGGCGTCCGACTATTTCGTTTGGCAATACAGCAATAATTATGCACCTGACACATGGTTTTGGTAAAAGGCCACCAAGTACATTTGTGGAGGAGACCTTAAGTTTGGCCGCAAAGGATGAAGTCGTTTTGTTTTTCATGTTTTGGTTGTTTGGGATTTTGAACAATCTTTGTTCTAGTTCTTACTGGTGATTTCATCCATCTTTTTTTCGAACTTCCATTTTCCTCAATTACGTGATGTTTTTCTAAAATCAAGCTTCGTGTCTGGTTGGTTTATTTATATTGGTTTTCGTTGGCGATCTTCATATCAGTTTATTTTCTTTTAATCTTCCTTGTTATAATATTCCGTGAATCTCCGGCTTATCATTGCAACAGGGAATATATCGCTTTTGAGCGCAAGCCCGAGTATGATCCTGAGAATTGATATCAACCTTAGAACATAGAACACACTAGAACTAGCGTACACCCTAGAATTCTGGCAAATTGTGTGTCACTATAATAAACGTTATTATTTACATCTCCTCCGTTAAATTCGTTCAACGTTCGTTCAACGTTGTCTTGTTGCAAATAAAAATAACTCAGAATTTTCACTTTTTATCAAAAGAGATTAACCAGTGTATTACCGAGGAAATGATTTAATTTTTTATTTGTTTTTATTTGTTCGTTGGTGTTATAGGACAGTTATAATTTACTGATTATTGATAAGTTTTGTCCACTTAAATCAGCTGTTTGGCCGTCAAAAATATTGAATTTTGAACAAATTGAAAGAGCCGAAAACAGTGTTCCAAGGGAGGTTCACGCTATGATTGGTTAAAATGATTATTAGCTGTGATTAGTTGATCTCAAATAGGCGCATCGGAATTTTCTATCTGTGTTGCCAGATGTATCTCGTTGCATCGTGTCTACATAAGTAACTAAGGTTCATGGAAAAGTATAGGTCTCATTGAATGTTTTATTATCACTAGTGATCTAAAAATGTACATATTATATAATTGGTAAGTACCGGAGATGCACTCATAGAGTATAGAGTATTTTTAATTAGAATAAAAATACCTTGAATACAAGGTAGCTACTTATTAAATTCGCAGTTTGGCAAACTCGCAAGAATTCTTCTCCCCCCTCAATGTATAAACATGTGACACACAAAGACACGTCGGGCTATATCTAGTTGTTGGAAAATCATTGATCTCAACCGTCGTTCTTTTCGGATACTCACATTTTAGTATCCCATTTCATAAGAGGCTTTTAAAGTTGTTCTATTTTTACTGTTGACATCCTACGGGGAATTCTCTAATAGTCATCGTAATTCCAGTGCATTGATTTTGCTACTTTGTTTGTTATTTTGTGCATTTTGGTGCCGTTAGTGCTGGAATTTTGCCACTCACTGGGATCTGATTGAATTGGGTAAGTCCGCCATACTTCTCTACTGTGTTCGCATATTGAGTTGGTTTTTGTATACAGGATCAAAATTGTGAGTCTCTTACCATACCTTGTGTAACAGTCACCGTACAGACGCACAGTCATCAAGGAGAACTTTTTCCCAGCTACCCACCCACTTTCTGAAAGAGAGTTTTTTTCCTTCCCTGTGAATTATCACTACAAGTTTACCGACTGTAAGCTTGAAGCTTGGATCAACACAAAGCCTTTTCACCCTGCATAAAAAAAAACATCCACCAATAAAAATCGACGTGTTCGAGCGTTTCCCAAAAAATCAAAACCCTGATTTTAAGATGAATTTGTTCCATATTCAAGCCAGTCACTGTATAATAATAATAATTGAACCTACCTAAAAAAGTCGTCAATCTATAATAATGATTAGTAATCCAATGAAAATGCCTCGCTCTCAACTTTCAATTATGATAATTATTATCAAAACAAAAACAAACGTTTCGTCTCCGTTCTCCGTCGTTTCCAACCAAACCCGAAATGCGTATGTTCCCCTCTAAAAACTTTTCACTGCTCAGCGAATTATTCGTCGACAGCCAATCCGGAACCACAAATTTACTTCCGCGACGACATTTTTTTTTCACTATTTGTCAAGTCATTGCGCAAGCGTCTGACCGTTTGTGATAGTTTGTGACTGTTCTACGAACAAACCTAATATGTGATGAAAAACCAATGAATGCGGCATTGAACTTCGCCATGGGGACGTTACACTACATCAAAATTAAAGCTGATTCTGTGTAGAATATTTAACTGTTTGTTAATAGAATGGGTCACATGAATTGGCCAAAATAATGCACAACATTCAAACTAGGTCTCTTCGAAATAAATAACTCCATCAACCTGGGCCCATCGCCACCTTGTCACAGAGAAATATACATTATCCGCTTGACAATTAAATAATCGCGCGGTGCTTGAAACAAATGCGGCATTGCGAGATGTTCTATTGATGGTATTTTCACAAGAATTGCTACCTCAGAACGACACCACCCAGGCTGGGTTTTATGATACCTTATTTGACCGTATCATAAAACCCTTAAGGTATTTATTTTTCCCTGACCCAAATTGATGCAGACGCCTAGAATAGTTATTTATCAGACGTAGGGATAAATTCAAACACAATTCTTTGAATTTAACCCTACGTCTGATAAATAACTACCAGGAGCGTCGCATACTAAACAAAAACTGCAAATTACGATACCCCCAAACAACACTAACGACTTTCAACAGTAACCCTTATTACGGTTTATGCCGGCACCATTGCCAAATTAGATTCATTCAATAGAGAGATTTTAAGCCACTTATTATTCAAGTTACCTTATCCCTTAAACGTTATTCTGAGCATGCCCAGTTTCTAGTGCATAAGGGAAGTCGGTTTGAGCAAAATGAGTTTTTGAAGCGTATAAATTTGACACCTACGTTAACGCTAAACCTAATTTTAATCATGCGCAATGTTATTAAAAAGTGAAGTGTTTAAAGTTGCCGCCAAAAAGTAATCTCAGATTTTCTGTTTACTTACTAGGTACATGTTTATGTTTTATATCGCCTTCGTGTTTTGTTTTTTGTACATCATGGAAGATATTATTCAAAATATTATATTTCTTGGATTACCTCCCACAATGACGCATTTTCAAACGGGTTCTGTGAAAGAACCTTCCGCAGCAAAACTAAATCGTCCTGGTCTGAAAATCTTTGTCTTTTTCTAAACACTTCCATTAAAATAACCTTATTTCGTGTGGCAGTCTATAAAAGGTCTATAAGTTGAAAACACAACAAAACATATAACTGACAAATGTCAATTGACAGCGCATGACCACTAAAATTACGTTCAACTTGCAGCGACGTTGCCAAATGAAGAATATTTTAGCTTTTGAGAACAAATTAGTACTTTAAAAATGCTTTAACTCGTTTTTACACATTTGTTAAATCAAACATGTATATGTTTAAAAGTCATTTCTATGCAAAAATATATTTTTCATATCGTATGCAACTTAACGTAAATACAATTTGGCACTAAAGCCAAAACCTTAACTTTCCCTCATTTCTTCTTTAATAAGGGGACCCCTTATCGCTTATCAACGTTATACCTTATTTTTGCACCACTGCGCATGCTTAGTATAACGGATAAGGGATAACGTCAACCAAATAAGTGGCTTAAAATCTCTCTAATAAGACATCGGTTTCGATATTTTCCGCATTTTTTTAATCCTTAAAAAAATATATGCGTTTCTTGATTTTTAATAGTATAGTAGCCATCACACGTAAAAGAGTTATAAAATGTATCAACTATTCATTGATTGTTTATGGTACATGGATTAATAAAAATTATTTTCTTTGAATTGGTCATCTAATCCACATATTTTCACATCTATAGAACCAGTAAAAGTCAGGTAAAATTCTTCTCGCAGATAGAGCTGGAACACATGCTCGAGTAGCACCGCAATTTTACAAAGGTTTCCATTTCTTTGGTGAGAAATTAATGAATGGTGAATTTGAAACCTCGATGTAGGTATCTAGAAAACGACCATTTTTATTAACTGGTAGTTCTGGTTTTGATTCACATTTATTTTTTTTAAATGCGTCCAACATTCTAGCCAAAGACACTTAAAAAAAAATGAAGTCCAGACCGGGGAGAGCAAAGTTGATCCAAACCACGAACGTGAATTCGAAATTAAGAAATCCCTAGAGAAAAACACGCTTTACACCCGACCCCAAGCAAAAAGCATCTCGGCAACGTTGCGTGCTCTCCAGTTATCGATCCAAGGAAGAGCTGCGCCGATCCTTCTCTGGATCCAAGCAGCGACGCCGCAAACGCGTCATCATTTAAAAGGCTCAAAAGGACTCTTGGTGAACTTCGACGCTAGTTTATGCCCTAAAAAATCGATAAAAAAATACGGTTCTATTATTTTTGATTGTATTTTCAGAATATGAAATAAAAAAAATAGGTGCAACGACCTCATTGTATTATCCGTTATTTTATTATTATTATGAATTTTTATAAACTTTCTTTTTGTTCCAGGTTAGTGCTTGTGTACTTGGTATCGGCATGAAAAAGTACAGTACGGAACAGCGAGTTTTCATTGTGATATCTCACTTCCAAAATGAAGAAGGTTTTGCGGCGCAGGTTAATCAAGTTGGTTGAAGAAACAGGTTCTGCAATGGAAATGAAAAGCCCTGGACGTCAAAGGGGTAGTGGTGAGGGAAATAATGTAAGTGATTATGTTCTGTAGTGCTCAAGGCATACACATGTTTTCAGTATTGTTCCTCACACTTGGTTCTTACACATGATTTCTTCAAAAATGAGTAATTTTTGCCAGGTTCAACATTTTTTAGAGAGAGTACCCTTTGTTCAATTATTATGACAATTTCAGGAAGTATATAATTTTTCCGCTCTCTCAAATGGTTCTATCCATTTTCATCAAAAACTACGTTGGAAAATGTTTTTTGTTTTACCCTTTTTTTAAACGTAGAAAAGGCACTAAAAAAAAGAAACGTGAACTAAAAAATCGATTGAAGTTCCCAAATGCACAATTACTTCTTTAATAACGAATGCAGTAGTCAAGTTTTATCAAATTTCAAAAATCAAAAAAAAAAAATAAGACTAAAATGTTCTATAAAATATTTTCGTACTACCCTACTATTCGGAATTATTCGTACTTTGAAGTTACACCCTGAAGGTTTTTCCGTGATTGTCCCGAAACGGTGAAATCAATTTCAATGAAACTTGTATGGTATACGCAATACCTAAGGACAGATAATTTGAGATTATAGCAGTATTTCAATATCATAAATTGGAAGCCTAAAACGGACCGCCCCATTATGTGGAGTCTTCCGATAGCCGTAAGGTGTAGGAAAGCCTCTCTTTCTCACCAAATATTTTATATGGATTACCAATTTCGAACTGACTCAACGCAGCTCTTCATCAGAATTAATTCTTTTCAAGAAAACTCCCTTTGGGTAATCGAAATAAAATGATTTGTGAGAAAGAGAGGCTTTTCTATACCTTAAGACTAATAAATAAGGCACTCTTCATACCCATCAAAATAATTGATCGTTTTCAAGAAAAACACCAATTTACTCAAATGAAAACACAATTTTATTATTAATAATTGAACATACACAATACTTCACTTTTTTCAACCGATCTGGATTATTGTCAGATTGTCATAGTAACTAGCAAGATAAATTGTCCGTGATCGACAATTTGCACACTTTTTGGAAATTTTAAGAATATTAGGATTATTAAGTACTTTTTGTTCAATGCTATTCTGCGGATACGTCAGATTTCTCCGACTCACTTACACATTTAAAAAAATCACGTATGTCTTGACTTGACTGGACGTCAAAGTCGTTCGCCGATAAACACTTGACAAATGTCACGTTTTGACTATAATATTGATTATTTTCAAATTTTCGAATTTAGACAATCTGATTTTTTCTACAATGCTTTTTGGGTACAACTTAAAACAGAAAGGGATGTGGGTAGGCCAGTTTTGCGATCCATCCACGACATACTGGCAAACGTCAAATACTGTGAACCGAGAATAAAATAACAAGGAGAAGCGACTAAACTTTTCCCGCCAAAAAATTTGAATGGGGGATGCAACGGTTTCAGTTATAGGCTTCGTCGGCTGTTTATGGGGTTATTCTTCTTGGGCCGTGCATGCGCATAAGTCAGGGCAACTGTGGGCTGGGAAATGTCAAATTCTTGGCAGTTTTAATTTTGAGTTATGACATGTGACAATATTTATAACCACTGCTTGTCAGTTGCCCTGATTAGAACGCTTGCGCCTTACACTATTGGCGAGAAATACAACCCTATTAGTCCAAGTGTTCAATCAGTTTTGACTGTCGATACTTTGATCAATAGTTTGTGTTTTGGGAGGGTCTGTAGTTAATCGAATCTTCATTTGAAAATTATGTATGTGAGAAGTTGTGCTTCTCGCAGGTGTCCTACAAAAGGAGGACTAGGAATAATAAACTCATCTCGTTTTTTTATTGTGGACCCGGACAACAACTGTGAGTAACGTCGTAGTATAACTATGGTAACGTCGTCCGAAATTTCGGACGGTGTCAACAATTTCAAGACATACAGTCTGTTCATTCGTTTCTTGCGGTCACGTCACAGTATTTGACGTTTGGCAGTGTGTCGTAGATTGATCGCTCCACATGTGACATTTGTGAAATTGATCCAAAAGACCCTCGTCCAGACGTACGTGATTTTTTTTTCAATGTGTAAGAGAGAGACGGAAAAGTATGACGTAACCGCAGGAAAGCCATGAACAGACTGTACATGTGATCCCATCGAAGCAATGGGGGTACAGGTTTTTGTCGCATCTCATTGTGTTCTCTGCTGTGACGTTACCGCAGAAAAGCATTGAAAAAACTGTATTGATGCCATTAATGTTTAAAAAATCAACATACGACCTCTATTATATAGTAATCACGGATTAAAGAGCGCCAATCATATCCATTACTCATGCTGACGTCAGTGACCGTAATGAGAAAGAGAGAGTGAGAGAGGATTGTTTTAAATCCGAAAGGAAGGGTCGTACGAAAAATTGTATTGAACATTTTTGTCCTAACTAACCATTCAAATATCTTCTAATACTTCTGGGACACCCTGTTTAATTATGTCTATTATTGTGGTTAAGTTGCATTGAATCGTAATATTTTGGGTACCCTTACATGCTCCTGCTCTGTGGCGGTTTTTATGCGGGACACCCTCCCTGTATAATTGATTGCAACTTCGATTTTTCAAATAGAACCAATTATGGGTTTTTATCGTTTTTACATAAAAAAAAGTTGTAAGTAATCAAGTTTTCAAGAAAACATTTTTTATTTTTGTCAAATTTTTCTTTATACAACCCCATAATATCTTCACATCGTTGTGCGCTAAAGAATACGCCTTGATTTGAAGAAGTCTTCCTAATCTAATTTTGAGGATTTATGAGCGTGTCTCCAGACTTTTTGGACACCCGGTACTCCCGGTAGACATCACTTCATGGGTCATGGATGCTTTAGTAACAGGGGGTTTCAGAATAAGATGCTGATCCCTGACTGTGTGAATCCTTCAATTTTTTAAGAAAAAAAGTTCGTATCAGAGTAGATCCGCAATCGAATACTTTTTTATATACAGAGTGTAGAAAATAAAAAAAAGATCAATGGATATCTCATTCTATATTTTGGTGAAATTTGGTGGGTAGGTACCCAAAATCCATTGTAACATTTTTTTATTTTTTTTTACAGATAAATGGATCCCCTTTTAACTAACTTTTCAATTTGATGTTTGGGAAAAACATGTTTCAAATGAAAGTTGGATGGCTCAAAATGAATTTTGTGAAAACAAGGTTTTCACATATACAGGTTGTTTCAGAACTTCTGGGTGTGGTCCAACTTTCTTATTTCAAATTACAACTTTATTTTTTTGTTTGATTCTGCATTCTCCGGAAAATTCTAAACATTTTTCATATAGCATACCCTAAACCCAAATTCAACAAATAAGAAGATATTATTAACGTCAGAAAGTTTGCTATTTTTTCGAGCATGTTTTAAAATGTATGGTACTATTTCGAAACCTTGGAAACGAAGTGGTTGTTAATAAATGTCAACTTGTCAAGAAAGATTTGAACATGTTACATTGCGAAGAGGAAAAAGTTGAAATATTCTCTTTATACATAAAGGGTGATCCAGTTTTATCCTACAATATTTTAAATCAAGATTCTACCTCGGATTGTACTAAGTAATTGAGATGAACAATTTTTATTCTATGAAAACCTTTAAAATATTTAGTTTCTTTTTAGAAGCTTTTTTAACAATGAATATAACTCCTATTGTTTGACAGGATTTTGTCATGCTTCGAGGGGCTATTTCGTCGTCTTTCAGAATAAATGCCCATAGAATAAAGATTGTTCATTTTAATTAGTAGAATCTAATTTTTAAATATTGCCGGACAAAATGGTTGTTGTTCAAATCTTTTTTGAGATGTTGACATCCATTAACAAATACCTCGTTTCCAAGGTTTCCATATAATACCATACATTTCAAAACATGCTCGAAAAAATAGCAAACTTCTGACGTTAATATCTTCTTATTGGTTGAATTTGGGTATGGGGTATGCTATATGAAATATGTTTAGAATTTTCCGGAGAATGCAAAAATCACACAAAAAAATAGGGATGTAATTTGAAATAAAAAAGTTGGACCATGCCCAGAAGTTCTAAAACACCCTGTATTTGGAAATACCTTGTTTTCACAAGATTCATTTTGAACCATTAAACTTTCATTTGAAACATTTTTTTCCAAAACATCAAATTAAAAAGTTGATCGGGGGGTCCATTTATCTAACCCAAACTAACCCCGCTAATATGTACAGGGTGTTCACAGATGAATGGACCCCTCATTAACTTTTTAATTTGATTTTTGGTAAATGTACAAGGTACGAGCTAAACCTAGCGTTTAGCTCGTAGATCATGCTCAACTCGGTTCGGTTGAGCAGCGGAAAATATAGAGTTTACTGCCAGATAGCAGCCTCACTCTCTGCTATGGCCAAGTGGGCTTGGGCACAGTACATTTGTTGAGTAAAACAACGTTTTGAGTAGTTGTTGAATACTGATCCTTTATTTCCAAAGACTTGCTTATATATGATTAATTGTTATAGTACACAATGATGTTATCCAAATATTGTAGTAAACATGATTCTACTATGCACTTCCGTTCGTGCTTTCGTCGGCAAAATAATCATATCATGACCGAGTGACCGACCATGGTTCGGGAACGTGATGATTAATCAGTTTCCTACCTATCTGACATTGAACTTGAGTGGGATCATAACCTATCATGAAATTATTAAAAATTGGAAATGTATTAAACTTAGAAAATAATGCATGTTTAATGGTGATTAAACAGTAACAAATATTTCAAATGAAACTTTAATGGTTCAGAATGAATTTTGTAAAAACAATGATTTCACATATACAGGGTGCTTCAGAACGTCTGGGCGTGGTCCAACTTTCTTATTTCAAAAGACAACCCTATTGTTTTATTTGATCTTTGCATTCCCCTGAAAATTCTAAACATTTTTCATATAGCATACCCTATGCCCAAATTCAACCAGTAAGAGGATGTTCCCAAACATCAAATTAAAAAGTTAATAAGGGTGTCCATTTATCTGTGAACACAGTACACAGCCTTTACAGGGGTTGATTGAAGTTAAAAAAAAAAACGTTTCAAAACCATTGCTAGATGTGCCCCCACTTTGCTATGCTTGGTTCGTCAATATTTGGACCAGATTTTTCCAGGACAGTGGATATTGGAAAAAGACAAGTTCTCCAGATTTGAGGCCGTTATATTATTCTTATGAGGTCATTTGAAAACTTTAATCTATGTGATCCAGCCAATATCTGTGGAAGACCCCCAACAACGAATAGTTCATGAATGTCGCCAAATCACCCCACAAATGCTTCAAAATGTACATTTTTTGGTAACCTTAGTTAGCCCCTGTAATGGCTATGTACAACGGTGTAAAACGGGGGGGTTATAATCTACATGAAAATACTTGCAAAATAAGGTATCACTCGACCCCTCATGCCATTTGAAATTTTTGGTGCCTTGTCTACACCGCTAGGGCTTTGCCCTTCATGCCAAAAAATGGTTCCCCTTTAATAAAAAACGGACAGGTCCGAGGATTTGCTTCTTGAACGCCCAGCATTACCACTGTTTCTTTTTCAAATGGCCACTCTGTTACGTACCGCATTCAATTTTTTAATGAAAAAAAAAATGATTCGCCAATGCTTTTTGTTTCTAATAAATAGTTTTTGAAATTGGTGTTCATTGCTTGGTAAAAGTGATTTCTAGACTTTTTAAAACAAAAAAAAAATAATTATTTTTTATGTATACTTACAGATTGTTTCATTATCTTTGACAATATTTTAATCAGCTGCAATTTTTTGGTTTTTGAAGGTATTGAAACGACACAAATGCCATATCGTAAAGTTATCTAGCAAGTTAGTTTGCTGATTGAAAAATAAAAAAATGATAAAATATATTTTATTTTGATTCTTCTCAAAATTCTAAGTATATTTTATAAAGCATAATAAGATGAATATCTTCAACGGTTTGTGAGAAAATGACGTCGAAACATTTACCAAAAATATGATAGTTCATATACTGACAGTAGGCGCTTTCGGCCATTTCAGAACATAACCTAAAAGTCAGATGATTGTACCATAAACAAACATTAACCTCTAATTATTGTCACTATTTTCTTTCACTTTCTGAGACATTTTTCGAAATACCAGTGTGCAATATGGTTTTGTTGAGATTCTGATCCTGAAAAGTGGTGAAATGAGTGATTATCTCGCGAAGTTGGAATCAGAAAGCCCAAAAATTTTGATTGGATATTAACACAAAATTTCGATTGACCATTCCAGAATACGTGACCTTGACAACGATGTCATTTTTGCTGGGTGACAAACATATCTGTTGATAATGCTTTTTCAATCAGTTCTTTTCTAAAATGGCTCTCAGCAATTATTATTCAACGTTAAGTGGTGATGTGAAGATACAATACGACCAAAAAATCGGCGTTATACACAATATTGATCCCAATGCTCTTTCGATTAATGAATATCACCATGATGGATTTAGTAAATTATCGATATTAGCTCACAGTTTTTACACTGGGAAGCAGATGAAGGCTTATGAGAGTTTGCAAGCCTTCAAACAATACGAATCCTGTATTCAGAAAATTGTTGCCAAACAAATCAGCGAAGAAGCATTTGTTGTGATGTCTGAGGTAAGAATCATGGATCATTCTAGTTACTGGATGAAATTGGTTAGTATTTATTGGAAAATATGTTATCAAAAACACCAATTTTATTTATGTACACATAACTGACATAACAAGCTTCAACCTATAAATTGTGATTGCCACCCAGCAAATGACAGTAGTGACGTCATACTGGAATGGTCAATTGTGAACAACATAGACCCCTTTAGTTTAAGAAGTGATGCAAGCCCTCAGGGTGGTCTACAAAAATAACTAACATGGACATAATTAGTTATTTAGTGCTTACCACAAGTTATTATACTGTAAAGCAGTGAAAAGCTTGTAAAAGTTTGAATGCTTTCAAATATTTCAAGGCCGGGCTTGTTAGTCACTGTGGCAAAGCTTCAAAATTACAGACCATATTATTATTAGAGCAAAAGTGAGTTATATTAGCCGGATTAACTCTTTTTTCTTAATGTTTTTCTAAATTTAGGAATTATTGTTTATGGTACAAGCTGTCACCAGTTGACAGGGTTTCTGAAATGGCCTATAGTGATCTTGGATCAGAAAGGTTAGTAACAGCTGATTCGAAATTATCTCCAGATAAGTATCAGATGTCTCACATTTCCGAACACGCAGATCATTTATTTGTCAACCAAAACCTGGATTTATTTCCAAATTTAAGTAGTATTACCATTGGGGTAATAAATAATGAAAGTATTTTGTATCTCTTGATTTAATTATTCCAAAACAATCCCGTTAGCCATTGCTCGAATCAAAAATACGAAACTAGCAACATCTTTAAGCTGTCAGCTGTCAATTGATTGTAATGATCCGAGTAACTCACCTCTTGGCCAGGGTTAACGAGATCACAACAGCTGATGAGTTTTAGATTGATCGTTTCAGTAACGCAACTGAACCAACCCTGGATCTATATTCGAACTGCAGGATCACTAATCCTACTAATCCGGAAAGCGTCTAATCATAGACGTTTAAAAAACAAACTCTCTGATCTGTCAAAGTATTTCGAAAGCTATACGTCAAAATGTAAACAATTTCTATTGTTCATGCCAGACTTATATTCACATGATATTATTTTGATGGTTATTTATTTAGCAATTTGCAACGATCATTTATTTTATTTATTCTACTTTGCGATCAATAAGGACACTTCGAAATTTTTGTCTGTTGCATGTTGCATGCAGACCGTTGAAAATAGGTATATTATGATATGCTTCATAAAATAAACTTGTAATTTTGAGTAGGACCGAAATATCCAATAATATATAGGACAATCCATTCCGGAAGATCGTTGCTACTTTGATTTATCTTTCACACTGGAAAGAACTAGAGCTAGAAAACTATCCAATATGGTATTTGTTGCGTTTTGATACCTTCAAAACCCAAAAAGTCACAGGTGATTGAAACGTTATCAAACATAATTAAACTACAGGGTGTTTGTTTAATTATCTTTGATAACATTTTACAAGCATATAATGATTTCTGCATATTATAGGGCTGGTTGAAAAAAGCTAAAAAATCGTTTTCTGTTTTCATTTTTAACTTGATCATAATAAGTATTATTCGGTTATTTCAATGTTTCCTCAACAAAAAAGTGTATTACCCTTTTAATATGCAGAAATAATACAGGGTGGCCCATCTAAAACGGACCGGCATTGATTTTGGGCATTTAACCCGCAAGAGTTAATTTCTTCAAACTACGAGGATATGATGATGGACAGAAGATCTTCGGAATGAGCTATTACCACTGATCTTGGGTTTAGATCAGTGGCTATTACTCAATCCTTTTGAAGGATTCATTTCACTAAAAGAAAAGGGATGACATAACAATCCTTTTGATGAGGATTCATTTCACTAAAAAAAAGGAATGAAATAACTTTTCGTTGAAAGGATTGCTAATAGCTCATTTTGAGGAACTTCTGTCCCTCATCATATCCTCTTAGCTTGGAGAAGTAAACTCTTGCGGGTAATTATTCATTAAATCTTAATATACAAAAATGAGTACCGATTTTTTCTGGAAGATCAATAACTTGAGAACGGCTGGAGCAATTTGAGTAATTTTTTTTGAATTGTTCCTTAAAGTCTTGGGACTGTTTTTATG
This sequence comes from Orchestes rusci, assembly GCA_958502075.1. Classification (NCBI taxonomy): domain Eukaryota; kingdom Metazoa; phylum Arthropoda; class Insecta; order Coleoptera; family Curculionidae; genus Orchestes; species Orchestes rusci. Next base: position 14,020,077 of record OY293312.1, on the reverse strand, counting down.
GCGAGAAAAGCTGGAAAATCCCCTGAAAAAACCTGAAAACACAACTTTTCACTCGGGATGTCACATGTCAACTTTACTTGACAAAACAAACTAATGTCAATGTCAATGAGTAAATTCAATAGGTGCATTCGAGTTTCCGCTCTAAACACTCTGAGCACGAAAAGCGTAAACTCGAACTCACCTAATGATATTGATGTCAATTCAATTCAAATCATAGACCTGAGAAATGAAAGAGACTCTATACTCTTCAGCATAGCAGTGACGGCCATTTTCAATATCAAGACAAAAATTACATTATGAGAGAAGAGTATTTCTATTTTTTCCCATAAAGGGATGTTATGTGCGTCTGTTAAAATATTTACCCGTTAATGCGAGTTACAGACAAAGTCCAGATTCATTTTCAGAGTTGATACTACGTCCATACAAAAATTAAAACTAAAACAAAATCATATGTCAGGTCTGATAAAGCAACGTTTTAATGTTAAAATAGGTGCATCCAGTGAACGTAAACATAAAACTAAAACAGTGCTGATGCTGATTCTATCCAGGCTTTTATCTTATCTAATATATAAATTTGAATCCCGTCATTCTTGGTCACTCCATCACTTGGGAACGGCTGAAGCATTTTTTTTTATTGTTCTTTGAAATATGAGGAGTGATGTTACGAAAAAAAAAATTGGAAAATTTCCCTTTAGAACCCGAAAACACAACTTCCCTTTCTTTGACATAGTGAGGTTATGTTTGCATAGTTTTATTATTTGCCAATGGATTTTGTTCAAATAATTATGTAGGTTCTAATTTGGTGTTTGATCAAAAATCGACCAAGTGCGGTTATGTTTGCCTAATTTCGTTATTTTCCAAAAGATTTTGTTCAAATTAGATAAAAATATCGTAGGTTCTATTTGGGATTTGATCAAAACATTTAAAAAAAGATGATATAGTGAGGTTATGTTTTCATATAGTTTTGTTATTTTCCAAACGATTTTTTTCAAATCAGATATGTAGGTTCTATTTGGGATTTGATCAAAAATTTTTTTGAAACATTACATACATAGTGAGGTTATGTTTGCATAGTTTTGTAATTTGCCAAAAGATCTTGTTCAAATAATCATGTAGGCTCGAATTTGGGGTTCGGTCAATAAATTTAACAAAAATTGACCAAGTGAGGTTAAGTTTGCATAATTTTGTTTTTTTCCAAAGGATTTTGTTCAAATTAGATAATATATCGTAGGTTCTATTTGAGATTTGATAAAAACATTTTTTTTTTAAATGACAGAGAGGTTATGTTCGAAAAGTTTTGTTATTTTCCCAATGATTTTGTTCAAATAAGATATAAAGGCTTTGAGGTTTGATTTTAGAAATTTACCAAAAATCGTTTGCATAATTTTGTAATTTTCCAGAAGATTTTGTTCAAATTAGATTATAGAGGTTCTATTTGGGATTTGATCAATATTTTTTTCAAAAATGTGAGGGCATGTTTGCTTGATTTTGTTATTTTTCAAAGGATTTTGTCCAAATTAGATATGTAAGTTCTATTTGGGTTAGTTTTTTAGATTTGGAGTGTTGTAACAATAGATACGTTTATAGTTTAAAAGTAAAAAAAAGTACGCTAGAAATGTCAAATATTTAACATATCATCCTAACTGGAAAGTCACTGGGAGGATTCTCATTATTTTTTATATGTTTGTTATGTCTGCGCCCCGAATAACAGAATAATCATTGAAACATCGGAAAAACTAAAAAAAAAAGAAAATTGTGAAACAAATCCATTTAGCACATCATTAATTATGGATTATGAGGCAGTATGAAATTTGCCGGGTCAGCTAGTAATAAATAAAATTAAAAAAAATCACAAACCGTCATATCAACAGGAGTGACAGCAGAGGCTTGAAACTAGATAGATGTAATCAGGGTCGTGGAGGGCCTTCAAAATAAAGTATCACTCGACCCCCTTTTCATTCAAGATTTTATGGGTAACTTTCACCCTGCACAAGGGATTGCAGATGAGGGTTGGCTTATACGCTTAATAAGTGTCTTCCTCAAAAACAAAGATGACGTGTCTGGGTGTTCTAGTTTCATGGGCCACCGGCCAGTGGACGGTAAAAATCAGGGGATTACTTTTACTTGGTAATGAAAATTCCAAAAACCAAGACTATTTGAAAAAAAAACGTCAGCTTATCAATATTCTCGATGAGAATATTCAATGACATACCTATACGGCTGCCACTGGTGAAAACCGAACAAACACTTCGCTCTAAAAAGAGTTTTCATGGATCATAAGTACCCAACAACTATGATTTACAAGATTTTTTTGGGTATTTCGCCACACCCTATCAAATAACAATCAAACTAGTGTTTATACACCCGATCTTCTATATTACCTGAAAAAAGTCTATTAGTAAATAATAAAATTTATCAATATCAAACGTTTTGGGAACGAATCTGCTTCCGTCGTCAGTGAAAACCTAAAAATGGAACAATTAACTCAAATTCTAAAAATATAGTTCGTTTTTTGTGAGATTTTGTAGTGAAATTGACTTTTTCGTGTTTTTGGCACAAAATGTCACTACAGAGCATATCTACCCAACAACTGTCAACAAAATATAGAAAGCGGTTTTCAGGAAATTGATGAAACTTTTTTGTAATCAACTTCCTGTACATTATCGGAAATTAATCGATTGCCGGCCACATTTCTATTTCTTGAAATCATCCAAGGATTCACACCCCTAAGGACCAGCTATTCTGAAAGACCCTGTTTGATGAATGATATGTATATTAATACAGAACAATCTTGAAATGATGTTTGACTGTCTACAGAAATCAGATCTTCAGCCTATACTTCAACAGCTGAACAAGCTCTACTTTGGTTATTTGCATATGAATAAGACTGTATTATTTTCAGGAATAACCGGTCCTACAAATAAGCCCATGTCAAGAGATTCAATAGACCTACGGAGCAACCTTTGGTTGTTACCGATTCCAACTCGTGAAGAACCTTCAGCACCATTTCAGACCAGCAATGGATAACAAGAAGGCTATTTACATGGTAATTGTACACGCAAACCAAGTGAAGGAGGAACTCGTTTTATTAGAAAAAATGAGTGGAACCGAACGTGCCTGGCATAATGTGGACGCTTCTTTAGACCTAAGCGGTGTCATTTTATTGTCCAACAAGTTTAAAGGTTGAATGACAATATCGAAACTGAATCTCTTGTAGTATTATTCTGTTTTTGTTCGTATAAAATATTAAAATGATGAATATTGTTTCAAAGGTAGTGCTAAGGTGCCATTTGATTATCCAATAATTTAAGGTTATGTCGTGATTTGTTCACGTTTACATTTTTGAAATATCAACCTATTCTCAGTACATAGTAGGTATGATTATTGTGATCTTTTGTATAAAATATAGATATTGGAATCATCAATATCATTACAAATTTAGTCGCTTGACGTTTTGGGTTTAGATAGCGAAACGGCTGATTTATGTATGAATTCCATGCCCTGTTGAATTTAAATTAAACTCAAGAAGTTTGTGTTGTTTTATTTTGATAAGAAGTTACTGTTGTACTGTTGTCTTCCCATAATATTTATTGTTTTCAATCAAGTATATCATCCCAATATCTCAAGAATTGTTAACTACTGACTTATGTAATTGTTGAAATGTAATCATTGGTTTGGTTTGGTTGTTTTCTGTAGTCTAGATCGGGTAATCAACCCCGATTTGGATGAAAGATAACTACCTACCTATCCAACTCCAGAAGTTTTTGAACGTTTTTAAGAAGTGAAAATAGATTTTTGTGTTTCCCAGAAAATGACAAGAGTAAACAAAAAAAATGTGACTACAACTACATAATGTTTATTATCTTACTTATGTGACTTCCACAGGTCGAAATTTAGTTTTTTTGTTCAAAAATTAACAGAACCTCAAAATATTTCGAGTGGTGGACTTTCTCGATATCAGGGTCAGAAGTGGCTCTTTGAAATTCTTTATACCAGATTGGTCATCTTGCTTCTATCTGTAACTGAGGTCATATTCAAATGACAAACATGTCCATAAGTGGATGATGTTATGCAATAATGGGTCAAGCCTCTATAGATTTGTTTTGTAAAAATGGGCGAAGAAGTGACGGATGTTACAGAAATTTGTAAAATGATAATTATTTTGACGAAATGCTTTTGATAACAAGTAACTTGTATTGAGGACTTTGTGAGCAAGTATATTTCGGTATGCTTTCCAACTTAAAATTATGGAAAAATGTGGGTTGACTCATTTAATGTTTCATTTATTTTATTCACAAGAACCTTATTAGCAAAAACGGAATTTCAACCTCAAACTAATCATCAATGTTGTTGTCACTTGCCTGGTTTACTTGTACAAGCTCTTCTTTTAACTTGCTGTTCTCCAAACCATGTATTTCGGTGTCAATAGAGGCACCAAAACCATCGTCATCATCCTGAAATCCTGCGTTCCTCGATGATAGTATGATTTTATAGAACTGTTGAACATCTTTTGGAATCAGTTTGTACATTTCTTTCAAGTCTTCAAGGGAAAGAGATCTTCCATGTGGCCACAAAAAAGGCAATTCTATGTCATTTATAGATATGAATCCCTAAATTATAACAGTTAAGCTGCCCCTTGTAATAGGGAGATAAAGCCAAACCAAAATTTCAAACGTATCCGTATACTTATCGAACTGCGCAAGTGCAGAAGGGATACGTTGACAGATTTGCGTTACGTTGTACGTATCGTTACAGGCACCTACGGTATACTCAACCGCCTACGAATATCTGTCTTCTGAACGACAGACGTCAAAAATGTGTCAACAGCTGATAGTTTTTGTTCACAAAATCGAAACATTTCATCAAAGCTTTAAAATAAGTATGGGGATAAACATGTCGGTAGTTATGGTACCTACTTCCTTCCTAAACCGAAACAACTTCATACACTTAGCATTATTCAAATTGTTTAAATTAAAAGCTCCATACAGTACAACAGCTTTATTGCCCAATAATTCTTGATCATGTAATATATGCATGATGATGGCATCATCCTGATCGTCGTCATCGGCAAACAAAGTGGTCAACTATAGCATTCATATTTTTCAAATTAAAACACGAATATATTTAGTTCGAATTCAAACCATTGAACATCACAACATGACATGACATATGAACCTGACATTTAAATGGAAGATCGGTATACGTATGAGCGATACGGTGATAAGTGGCTTTATATGGCTTTCTTCCCCATCAACGTAACACGATGCGTTACATATACGTATACGGATACGTTTGAAAAATGGCAATTGGCTCTATCTCGCTAATATGCCATTCAAGTAGGGATTTTCGGTAATGGGTGAGTTTTCTGCATATCAAGAGTTAGAGTTTTTTTATTCTGTATTGTTTTGAGATTCCAGTAGATCTTCATTGATCTTGTCTCTTGAATTCTGCGATTCCTGAAGATGACTGTCATGAGCAGCTTGCAAGTTCTCCTTTTCGTGATCTGAAGTAAAATTTTGATTTTGAATGCGTCTCAAGTAGCACAGGTATGTTTTTTGGGCGGCGGAGAGGACAAATTCTATATAAAAGATTTTTTTGTATGTAGCCACACTAACAACTGGTTCAGAATTGTGGCGAAACAATTTATAAACATTTTGCTCAAATTCTAGTCTGGACTAAAAAAAAAAGAGTTTGTCTCCTCTTCAAATGTGAAATAAATTCATGTGTTCCATGATCTTAGAATCCTGGTCGTCAGAACATTTATTTTTCCCACCACTCTTCATTCCCTTTGATCAACAATTCCATAACATTGGGCGATTTTTTTAGGGCCACGACTATTTGGTTGTGGTTTATTGTATCGTTCATAGGAAAGCATTTTTACATATTTCTTCATCTGCAATGTATTCTTCTCGTTCTTTCTTTTCTTCATGCATTGGTATCTGAAATCATTGTCATAATTTTTTGCAGCTATTTTTTTCCCTTGACAGAAATATATCATCTATTGATATTGCAAAACTTTTTTCTTGTTTCCCGATTCTGGTTTTCATACTTTCTTTTCCTTTCTCTTTTGGCTCGAACTGTCAAAATACTGGGCTGGAAGGCGTAAGAGCCACCTGCAAGAGAAATCTCATTGTTTCCTTTATTTATTTCTTCACTTCCTGTTTCATTTTCGATGACGTGATCACTATCGTGGTCAATATCTCGATAGCTTGGTTCTAATATCGTCGGTCCCATGCCAAAACCATGAATGTACAAAACTGTAGTTTTGAGATAATTGCATTTAAAGTTTGTAATAATTGGGAAAAATAAGGTTGTTGTGCGATTTTAATTATAAACTACTCAACAAAACGAACGGTACACCCGAAATTTTCGCCTATGTTTGGACACTCATACTTTTTTAACGAATCGATGAAAAAATATGCGGTTTGCACCACGATGTAGAGCATTTCTTTGCGGTTTATGCGAATGGTTCAAAACATTAATTTCCTCAAAAACATCTTTTATACAGGGTGGTAAAAGAAGTACTGTAAATTTTCATTTTCTTTACTGTCCCCCCATTTCGTCGTTGTAGGATTTGCTTAAATAAACTTTTCTGGGACTTCCTTTTTTGGAGCAGCCTATCTCTTTAAATTCATCATCGGTAAAACCTGTAAAAAACTTTTTCGTTGGCTAATCCTTGATGTAGCGAAAACCAGCACACTACGCCATAGGATTTGGTTTATATCAATGTTACAAATGCCTTAAAATCGTAAAAGTCTTCGTGTGTTAGATTTTTGACTTCAAATGGCCAAGGCTTTAAATGCGCATAATTTGTGTCCAACCGTCTGCAGAATACACAGGAACATACTTAGATTCTCGTTCTATTTTAGAATGTATCGAGTCGCACTCCATTTCCGTGTTACCAGTTTCAAAAAACTTATGATCTGTTTGATTCAAAGTAGGATGACATGAGAAAAGTTGAAGGCACATTGCGGCGAAAATGGAGTTTTTATGTTGGCCCCCACATCCATCGGACATCATTCGAACTTATCTAATATTTGGATGTGCTATAGAATGTAGTTGTGAATGCACGAAGAAATTTCAATCGATCCTCTTTTTCCTTGGGTTTCTTCCCAAACATAACATAGAACATCTTGGTTGCCCAAATTATAGACAGTCAAATTGTAGATCGCTAATTTTTTTAAATCTTCTATGATTTGACCTGCTGGGCCTTTCGGTGTTGTCAAGACTGCTTGTAAATCAAAATTGAAAGACAATGCTTCTGGATTTTCTTCAGCAGTTTTTTTGTCCTCATCCCTGGACTTGTGAGCTAATTCTTTTCTTCTTAAATGATCTTGAAATTTTTCCTCTTCTTTCATTCTTTCAGTTTCTGTCATTTCCTTATACTGCAAACACTTTTTGCATTGGCCTATTTTGGTCGGAAAAACCCTAAATTGTACTCTCTGAATATCTGTCTATATTTTTCTATACAAACTGGGTTTGTAATTTCTTTCTCCCGGCACATTTCTTTGTACATTGCATGCATATTGCGAATATTCAAAGAGGCATCAAGGTACTTTTTTGTGAGGAGCTTCTACAGTGATGCGACTCAATAGCGGGAAATGAGAGGATGTGATCCCTGATCAACTGCTCGTCATTTCTGTCAAGTTTGTTGGGAGGTGTGTGTTTTCCACGCATGACACTGAACCACACCAGTGGAAGAGCGTTTCTGCATTGATGTGCGAATAAACGAATCTGTTATGTTTAGAGTAGCCATGAAAAACTCCCGTCATACTTTTTTCTTTTGTGACTAATAACCTAACATGTCCTCAACATGACTGTAAATTAGAAAGCAAAAATAATACACAGGGTCGGACTAAAAAAAAAATTATTCAACAGTGAATTTGAAGTCGTTGCAAATGAAAACTGAGCTAAAATTGTACTAATATGCTTTTTCGGTAGATAAACTATCCAGAACACTTCAGTAAAAAGAAAATTTTCCAAAATTACCGGATTCGCGAAATACCATTTTTTTATTAAATCACTTTTTAACAAATAACACATTTATGAAAACAGTTTAGTAATTTTCAAACTTTGAGTAAAATATTATGGATGTGGCCACCATTATTGTTTACCACTTCTTGAAGTCGTCTGCGCCATAAATTGATAGCCCCATTTATTGCACCCTGTTCAAAATTGTTCCAAACAAACTGCATTCTTTCTTTGAGCTGCTGGATTGTTTCAAATTGTTGTCCGTCATACAAATTTTGTTCGAAAATTCCCCAAATTGAATAATCAACTGGATTTAATTCTGGGCTGTTAGGTGGCCACATTTCTGGCTCAATATAATCCGGGCAATTTTCACTCAAGAACATCCTTGTACTGTGGGAAGTGTGCGAGGGAGCACCATCCTGTTGGAAAGTGTAATCGTAACAAAAATCTTCAATTTCTGGTAATAGGTGCTGCAAGACTTGTTCTTGATACGTTTCTGAATTGAGTTTTACCCCAGCATCAACAAAAATTAGACGAGATTTTCCCAACATGGATACTGCAACAGAGACCATTACACCTTTTGAGAAATGACTTCTTTCAATCAAAAGATGCTCTAAAGGTATTTCTCTCTTAAATTGTACGTCAGAATATACCCTATTATTCTGGGTATTTTTAGGTGGCCGTAACTAAAACATTTTTTCATCTGAAAACCATATTTTTCTAATGTCTTCGCGGGAGCGGAATCTTCGTAATAGCAAATTACATCTTTCCAATCGTTTTTCTCTTACATTGGCCGTAAGTCTTTGACAGTAAACTTTTTTAAATATTTTAAGATGGCAGTCTTCTTTAATGATTCTTCGAACTGACGTACGGGAAATCCTAGTTATTTTTGCGATTTTCCTTGTTCCAACAGTTTGGCCAGGTTGCAAATTTCCTAAAACAACCCTTACTTTACCAATATTTTCTTCAGTTCTCGAGCTTCGCTTCCTTCCTTTTCCACGTTTATTTTCAATAGACCCATCGTTTTCCCTTAGATGTCTTAAGAACTTTCCAATATGCCAATTTTTCTCAGGAAATTCATTTACAATTTTTTTTGCACCATAATTATCTTTTTCACGGAAATATTTGATTAATAATCTGTCCTCTTTGCTCAAAAGTGGCATTATCAACTGACTAATTTACTTATTTAGCTGTAAATGTCAAACAAATTCCATGGCAACCTGAGCAGTATGGCCTACTAAGTAAAATTGACATAAAAGAAGTGGTAAACAATAATGGTGGCCACATTCATAATATTTTACTCTAAGTTTTAAAATTACTAAATTGTTTTCATAAATGTGTTATTGGTTAAAATGTTATTTAATAAAAAAATGGTATTTCGCGAATCCGATAATTTCGGAAAATTTCCTTTTTACTGAAGGGTTCCGGATAGTTTATCTACCGAAAAAGCATGGGTCGGTTAAGTTGGCACCCCCCACTAAATGTACCTCAAATCTGATTTCATTTCTGATTTGCACACCTTTTGCACAGTTTTGCACAAGCAATCAGAAATTTTGCACACCTACCCATAAGTAAATATAAGGAAAATTAGGTGGGGGTGCCAACTTAACGCTAGCACCCCCCACTCAACTTTTTGGATTTTTTTTTATGGCAATCGATAGAACTAGTTTTGCACAACCAAAAGAAACTTTTGCACAGTGGCGTACGCCGAGTAATACGTTTCTCAAAATATCAATCTGGCACCCCCCACTAAACTTTTTGGATTTTTTTTTATGTCAATCAATAGTACCAGTTTTGCACAGCCAAAACGAACTTTTGCACAGAGGCGTACGCCGAGTAAAACGGACCCCAAAATGTCAGAATAGCACCCCCCACTCATGTTTTCAAATATTTTTTTATGGCAATCAATGGTACTAGTTTTGCACAGTTTTGCACAACCAAAACTAACTTTTGCACAGTGGCGTACGCCGAGTGAAACGGACCCCAAAATGTCAGCATAGCACCCCCCACTCAAATTTTCGAATATTTTTTTATGGCAATCAATAGTACTACTTTTGCACAGTTTTGCACAACCAAAACAAACTTTTGCACAGTGACGTACGCCGAGTAATACGTTTCTCAAAACATCAATCTGGCACCCCCCACTCAACTTTTCGAATATTTTTTTATGGCAATGAATAGTACTGGTTTTGCACAGTTTTGCACAACCAAAACAAACTTTTGCACAGTGACGTACGCCGAGTGATACGTTTCTCAAAACATCAATCTGGCACCCGCCACTCAACTTTTCGAATATTTTTTTATGGCAATGAATAGTACTGGTTTTGCACAGTTTTGCACAACCAAAACAAACTTTTGCACAGTGACGTACGCCGAGTGATACGTTTTTCAAAACATCAATCTGGCACCCGCCACTCAACTTTTTTTTTATGGCAATATCAATAGTACTGGTTTATGGTGAAAATGCCTGTCTTCAGTGAGATCGCCAACATCCTACGTCAGTAATCATTTATTGCTTTCAAGTTGAGGTAACCTATATCGGAGACAACCAGACACCTTCGTCAATCCTAAAACACCAACTGTCATCGGCTAAGTGCTGTGCATGAACCTTGTACAACAAATATGTCTATGCTTTTGTGACTAGCTAAGGATTCTAATTATTAAAGTGTGGAAATTATCATCCTGGATTTCATTCATGACATTCGGCCGTTCGATTCAGACTACACAGACCATTCAACATAAGCTTTGTATTATAAACTACTCGTCATTGCGAAATAATAAATAATCACCCATAAAAACAAATGATATGAAAAATCAAAAGTTAAGGTGAACTATACCTCAAGAAATATGGAAACCAACATTTATTTGCATTCATTTACAAAAATAAAAATAAAAATTTCTTTTGAAAAAAGACCTTTGCTTGAGGAAATTTAAAGTGTGTAGAGGATCAACTGGACTAAGACTTCTTTTTTGGAGGAACACGGCTCGCTTTTGCATTTTCGGTCATCAAACATTTGCCACTTGTCGTTATGACGAAAGCTGTAGGCTATAAAGTGACCAATTCCTTCATTTGGGCCTATATAGCCAACTATTCCTCTCAAAATATACTGACATGCATTTACTTGAATCTTCTTAGGAATTGAATCTAATGAAGATAAGAATTGGAAATTTTTTGATTTAGGATTTAGGGGCTCCACAAAGAAATGAGTTGGGCTCACTTCTGTTTTTCTTAGCAAATGTCCAGAGCACCCCGTCCTTTTGCAATCACTTTGGAAATAGAAATTTTCCAGAGATCTGGTGAAATCTTTGACGTCTAGTTGATCTTCTTGGACAGTTGCTTCAAGGAAGTTCAAAAATTTAGCCTCTAAATGGGAACAGTTGCTACACTGAACTATTTGCATTGCGCTGTAGTTAATGTCAAGTTTCTTGACAAGACTTCCCATGTCTGTTGCAACGTCAAGTGACAACATTCCGCACGGATTTTCTTCGGTGTTGAAGACAGACATAAGAAGCATTGCTCTTAGCCGATATGTTTTCTTATTCACTCCATGTTTAGAAATGAATGCAATTATTTTCATCGTTTGCGACTGTTCACTATTCAGCAAAACCAATTTTTTGAATGTATCACTGTCACAAAATGCAGTTGCCAGAATCTGAATCAAGGAATCAAATCCACAAGTGTTGGATAAGGTCAGTGACACGTCTGCAGAGATTTTGATTGGTTTTAAGTCCGTCAAATGTCCATTACGCATAAGTGCGATTGGAATTACTGGCCTCGTACTGCTATAATCTGCTATTAGTAACTCAGAAGACGGCTCTAAATATGAATGACGAGGTCTTTTTGTAGGATGGCTTCCGAGACCTCTCCAATTCTCAATTGAAGTCTGCTCCAATTTTGCACATTGTAGACAAAAAAGTTGGAAATCTTTCTCGATAGAACAGAATTGGTTGCGATGGATTTCCATTGAACAGTTGCTGCACACTTCTGTTCCACTCTGTTTTAGTTGGCATGATGGGCAATAGATGTCCTGTCGCAACAGTTCTAAAAGAAAAATGATCACTAGGTATAACCACCAGACAAGAAAATCGCCACGTTTCAAGTACCTACATACCTTCATCTCTAACCACACGACACTCTTTCAATCTATCGACTCGCTGATCAATCATTGCAGAATCCAACACTTTTGTTCCACTTTCTAGATCATCATCCGAATCGGAACAACAAATAATGGACTCCTTCATTACTTCTGCAAAAGTTCTCTACTTAGTTTCAAATGAACGAATTATATCGAGCTGTTCTCACCATCATTTCTATCCACATGAACCGCTTGTGTTTGTTGGTGAATAATGGTCGATTTAACTGCATCGACATCTTTTGTCATTTTTTCTGGCCCATAATCTGGATTGGATATCTAATAAAATACAGAGTAATGTAGGTGAAAGTTTGATTTCTCGGGTTTGGTATAGATAGAATATGCACATATTATACCAAAGAGTGCATGTTTTTTACTTTTGCAAATCTGATTAAGATTTTTTTTTCTTTGGATTCAAGTCTCGTTTCACAAATATTTATAGATATGCTTATTTTTCAACATCGACTGTGTATAAAAAAGATTGATAACTCGCTATGGATCAAGAAAAATGAAAATGCCTGTAGATATTCTTAGGCCATATTTCACAGAAAAGTAGATAGATAGTGTCTCGAAAACAAAAGTCTGTTATCTTTAAAAATACAGGGTTTAAATTAAGTACTTGTAAAAACTTTAGAGGGTGAAGCTTATTTGTCTAATCTTAAGACAAAAAGTTCAAATGAACATGGGTCCATTTTTTATTTTTATTTTTTCTCATTTTTCAATTTTTCAAAAAACCAAGTTGATATTTGAGCTTCCCGTCATCAATAGATTGCCCCAATTTTGTCCAATTACTTTACAAAAATATAAGCAAAAAAACAAACAAAAAATAGTTTTTTTTGGACGTATGTCAGAAACCAAGCCGTTGTGGAACCATATTCATATCAAGTTTTTGTCTTAAAATTATTCAAAGATCAACCCTTAAAAATGTTTTCAAGTATTTGATTTAAACCCTGTATATGCGTATATCCATGGCTGCTGATGATTGGGTATTCTTTCTGTGAATATTTTCTAGCTAACACAATGCAATCACAAAAAGGAAAGAAGAGAATACTCACCTCATATGCGCTCATAGCCGTCTTAGCCAAATTACTAGCTCCATCCGCAGCAATGATATATCTTTTCAAGAACTCATCTGCCCTGATGGGAAGTTTGATATTTCCAAATAATCGATTTTTAATATTGTTTATATTACTCTCTACAGCTGCAGAGCTTCCTATAATTGGGGCATTCGGAAAATATTCAAACATTACGCAGGACCATAACGGAAGTAGCTTGCACGACTTTACTAGATCTTTCACCAATACAGGCACACATTGTTGATTTCCCCGATCACCTATTTCAGAACTTGTATTTACCACAGATTTGCACTCAATAACTTTCTGAGTGACCCATTTTGAGACGGGACTATCCTCTTCGGAATGTTCAATATCTGAAAGATTTTGATCTGCTTCATCAGTCTCACTGCTTTTCATGATACTGTCTAATATGGATTCGATGCTCCCTGTACTTATTCGCTTTATGAGCCAACTTTTCATTCGTTCGCATGCCGTTGGTTCTCAGAGGGTATTATTACCTTCGAGCTACAGTACAGATGGCTTTTATGATTGCCTCGGCATCAGCTATATTCTGACACTGAACAAGCTGACCGATAGATCTCAAATAAAATTGTTTTGTGAGCCGATGTTGATTTTTGAGACTGGGCCATCTCGAGACCAATTTAATGAAATGCGCCACGTCCAACCTAATAAAGCATCTTTCATGCAAAGGTTTATTGAAGAACACAGAGTCAAAACACTTCTTCAGATATTCTTTTAACGTTTTGCAGTTGGTAAATGCCAAGATCACTGCGTAGATCAATGCTAATGACATATCGGTTACAACTTCATTTGGAACGGATGCACCCGACCTTATCCAGTGCGCTAGCCAAGAATATATAGATACAGCATTTTGACTTTCGGAGAGCATATTACTAACTGAGTACTGGTTATCTCTGGTGGTTCGTTTGCTCAGAACAGCACAATCATACAAGAAAATGTGCCTAGTCTTTTCACCCGTGACTTTTTCAACTTCCGGACGACACTTCCTGTTGCGTCGATAGATAATCTTGAATATTCAGTTTTACAATATGTATTGTAAACATGAAGTTGTGTATTTGTCCAAAAATATACAAAGAATGGATCTAGTCCTATGTTTTGCACAGAACCCTTCATAGAAGGATCTACCTTCATCAAACTAATTGCCTGAATTGGATCATCGTGGGATCTGCGTAGTTTCTCGGTTTCATATTTGGCAACCCTCAAGGTATTCAAATTTGGAATCCAGGAGCCCTTAAGACCGGAAGCTGAATTTTCAGAAGCCAGTAATTTTCGGTAATATGACGGGGCTGCCCTCCTTTCAATAAGTTTTTCAGAAACTTCTTTTCGGGTTCTCCCTGATAAGGGTCTTTTGAAATTTGTTTCTCCATGTCTCACAAAATTCTTAAGCTCAAAAACAATGAGAACATCTTCATTTTGTCTTGGGGGCGAATCAATTGAACCCAGCAATTTAGCTTTGCACTCCTTACATTCTCCCAAAAATGTTGCGAATTTGTCCAGGCCATCGCTATAAATTTTACTGTTTTTAAATATAATTGCACATTCACTTCCCAGTTGAGATAACTCTCCTTCAATTTTTCTGCATAATAAATGGCTCCAGTGCCGTTGTTCAAATACATCATACATTCTTTTACTTGACTTCCTTTTGCTAACTTTTAACTCATGACTATCTTGTCGTCTGTATTCTTCTGTATTCACCAAATGTTAAACAGATTGTGAATTTCAAAGTATTGTTTTTTTTTAAACTGCACTCGCTCTTCATCGACTCGTCACTGCTACTCAAAGGTGACTGATCTGAGATATTGCCTCTTAGATCTTGTATTCCTAATATTGTGTGTGAATTATAATAATTTTTTGCAGCTACTGTGAAAAGCGCAAGACACGAAAATTTGTTCTCTAACTTATTGGATAGGTCGCTCCAAAGTGAACTCCGTCGTGACGCTATCTTGCCATCATTAATTATTTCATGCTTATTCTGTTGGAACATCTGAAGCAACTCTTGAATATCTGAACTCTGGTGTTTGACACGGGGCATTTTTTCTGAAATTCAAAAAACCATAGATTAAAAAGCTCGTATAAAACGTTAACTAACCTTTTTACATAAGATTTTCAGTTTTCTGAAAAACTAGGGTTTCTCTTGTATTATTGCTTAATAGTAGGTACTAACACACTATCCCTATCATCACTAGAGATCTTTTCCACCCCACTTCAACCTAATGGTCTTCATTCAAATTTTAAAAATATGACCCGTAACATTATTGTTATAATCTACATCGGATTTGTACAATTTTTATATTTTTTGTCCCACCGTGTATGCTGTTTGACTTGCAACCATTCTAATTGCACCTCATAAGATTATCGAACATGCACCGACTTTCGGCAATATTTGAATTTTGGTTCTGCAATTAATAAAAAAACTTCCCATATGTTGCACACTTTAATGACCACACTGTATATTATGAATATTTTATTAATGAAAAAGTAATAGAAGAGATCTTATTATGTTTTTTATACCATACCATTTATTATAATAACATAACGGCGTTGTGGTGCAGAGGCTAATGTTAAGGACTTATATTGAATTGGTTTTTTCCCAATTCAAATTTGTTTATTCCCAAATCAAAGTTGACTAGTCCCAATTGGAAATTGATTATTTCCAAATCGAATATGATTATTCCCAATTTGATTTTGTTGATTCCCAACTTGAAGTTGTTTGGTCCCACTTTGAAGTTGAAAAGGTATAGGCGAGGGTATAGGTATCTTACCTATTTCACAATAAAGTTCAACGTAATAATCGACATACCTATAACCTCGCCTATAACTCACCAAGGAATGAATTTGTGTTCTGTGTCGTATACCTACATTAATATAGACTTTAAAACTATTGGCCCAATTATCTTACTTTGGCGATGCAGTAATGGTAAACTCATATCATGTATCCCAATCAACGATATAGAAACACAGTAATAGGTAAGTTGAGTTTGACTTACCTGTTGATATCACTAGTAAATTTAATTACAGTCTTTCCAATGTCACTTCGGACTTCGACTACTGAACAGTTTTGTTACAAGAACTACAACACCAAAGAAATGTTTGGAAGATCCGATAATCATAGACAAATAATATATTGGCCGCTTTCTTTCGCAACTGATTCCCGGATCCAAACGCATGTTCAAATAATCACGTGACAATGTAACATGCTCAAAAGAACGAATCATGTGACAAATGAATCAGGATCTTAAGATCCGATTCGAAAGAATACGGCTATTATTTGGGTTAGTTTCGATGAATCCTAAAACTGTCTAGTTTTATAGGTAGGTATATGCTGTCGTCCAACCCGATCCGACGGTCTTATAAGGCTCAATACACATGGCAGCTATCGCTGACTCAAGGTCTAACGCTTTTCGGAGCATTATTTCCAAAGGCGATTAGACATTACCTACATATAAGTTATTAAAGTCATTTTTGTAAAAATTTTTGCTTGCTAAAAAAATACGATTGTCGATAAAAAAAGTTTGAAATTTTATACAGTGTCTTCAAAAAGTTGAAACATCATTTTCTGTTTCAAGAGTTGAGTAGGTCATATTCAAAAGTTTTGAGCATTATAACATGAATATTTTATCAGTCTACAAATGTTAATCATGAAACAAGAAATACACATGTATTTACTTGAAATTACTTCAAGAGATAAACAGTACCCAGCAGCACGTACTATCGTTATTTTTTCTGCGACGTACTGGAAATTCGATCTTTTGGTCTTAGACTGTTTTTTATTGTTGTGTGGAGGCAACTCGAAGGACGAAAAAGGGCTCCCTTCAACTGTACAGTGAGAATTCCGGTGAATGCCATCCACGTTATTCATGATTCGTGTGCAAGATTTGGGTTTACTAAAATCTTTAAAAATCAAATTTTGCCAAAAACTTTTTAATATGTGCAAAAGTTTGTTTTGGTTGTCCAAAACTGTGCAAAACTAGTAGGTACTTGTCGAGTAGATATGCTCTGTATACAAAATGTCACTTTTACTGAAAGTGACATTTTGTGCCAATAACAAAAAAATTCAATTTCACTGCAAAATCAGACAAAAAACGAACTATATTTTTACAATTTGAATTGATTGTTCCTTTTTTAGGTTTCACTGACGACGGAAGCAGATCCATTTCCGAAACGTTTGTTATTGATAGGTTTTATTATTTACTAATAGACTTTTTTCAGGTAATATAGAAGATCGGGTTTATAAACACTAGTTTGATTGCTATTTGATAGGGTGTGGCAAAATACCAAAAAAAAAAAATCTAGTAAATATACTATTGATTGTCATAAAAAAAAATTCGAAAAGTTGAGTAGGGGTGCCAGATTGATGTTTTGAGAAACGTATTACTCGGCGTACGTCACTGTGCAAAAGTTTGTTTTGGTTGTGCAAAACTGTGCAAAACCAGTACTACTGATTGCTATAAAAAAATATTCGAAAAGTTGAGTGGGGGATGCCAGATTGATGTTTTGAGAAACGTATTACTCGGCGTACGTCACTGTGCAAAAGTTTGTTTTGGTTGTGCAAAACTGTGCAGAACCAGTACTATTGATTGCCATAAAAAAATATTCGAAAAGGTGAGTGAGGGGTGCCAGATTGATGTTTTGAGAAACGTATTACTCGGCGTACGTCACTGTGCAAAAGTTTGTTTTGGTTGTGCAAAACTGTGCAAAAGTAGTACTATTGATTGCCATAAAAAAATATTCGAAAAGTTGAGTGGGGGTGCTATGCTGACATTTTGGGGTCCGTTTTACTCGGCGTATGCCACTGTGCAAAAGTTAGTTTTGGTTGTGCAAAACTGTGCAAAACTAGTACCATTGATTGCCATAAAAAAATATTCGAAAAGTTTAGTGGGGGATGCCGGATTGATGTTTTGAGAAGCGTATTACTCGGCGTACGTCACTGTGCAAAAGTTTGTTTTGGTTGTGCAAAACTGTGCAGAACCAGTACTATTGATTGCCATAAAAAAATATTCGCAAAGTTGAGTGAGGGGTGCCAGATTGATGTTTTGAGAAACGTATTACTCGGCGTACGTCACTGTGCAAAAGTTTGTTTTGGTTGTGCAAAACTGTGCAGAACCAGTACTATTGATTGCCATAAAAAAATATTCGAAAAGGTGAGTGAGGGGTGCCAGATTGATGTTTTGAGAAACGTATTACTCGGCGTACGTCACTGTGCAAAAGTTTGTTTTGGTTGTGCAAAACTGTGCAAAAGTAGTACTATTGATTGCCATAAAAAAATATTCGAAAAGTTGAGTGGGGGTGCTATGCTGACATTTTGGGGTCCGTTTTACTCGGCGTATGCCACTGTGCAAAAGTTAGTTTTGGTTGTGCAAAACTGTGCAAAACTAGTACCATTGATTGCCATAAAAAAATATTCGAAAAGTTTAGTGGGGGATGCCAGATTGATGTTTTGAGAAGCGTATTACTCGGCGTACGTCACTGTGCAAAAGTTTGTTTTGGTTGTGCAAAACTGTGCAAAAGTAGTACTATTGATTGCCATAAAAAAATATTCGAAAAGTTGAGTGGGGGGTGCCAGATTGATGTTTTGAGAAACGTATTACTTGGCGTACGTCACTGTGCAAAAGTCTGTTTTGGTTGTGCAAAACTGTGCAAAAGTAGTACTTTTGATTGCCATAAAAAAATATTCGAAAAGTTGAGTGGGGGTGCTATGCTGACATTTTGGGGTCCGTTTTACTCGGCGTATGCCACTGTGCAAAAGTTAGTTTTGGTTGTGCAAAACTGTGCAAAACTAGTACCATTGATTGCCATAAAAAAATATTTGAAAAGATAAGTGGGGGGTGCTATGCTGACATTTTGGGGTCCGTTTTACTCGGCGTACGCCTCTGTGCAAAAGTTCGTTTTGGCTGTACAAAGCTGTGCAAAACTAGTACTATTGATTGACATAAAAAAAAATCCAAAAAGTTGAGTGGGGGGTGCCAGATTGATATTTTGAGAAACGTATTACTCGGCGAACGCCACTGTGCAAAAGTTTTTTTTGGTTGTGCAAAACTGTGCAAAACTAGTTCTATCGATTGCCATAAAAAAAAATCCAAAAAGTTGAGTGTTGAGAAGTTGAGAAGTTGGCACCCCCACCTAATTTTCCTTATATTTACTTATGGGTAGGTGTGCAAAATTTCTGATTGCTTGTGCAAAACTGTGCAAAAGGTGTGCAAATCAGAAATAAAATCAGATTTGAGATACATTTAGTGGGGGGTGCCAACTTAACCGACCCAAAAAGCATATTCGTACAATTTTAGCTGACAGTTTTCATTTGCAACGAGCTCAAATGCACTGTTATATATATTTTTTTATAAGTCCCACCCTGAACATTATTTTTGCTTTCAAATTTACAGTCATCTTGAGGACATGTTAGGTTATTTGCCCTGCAAAAAGAAATCAAATCGCCCAAAAAATAAAAAATATATTTTCAATTAAAAAATGTACTTTTTTATTTCGGCCCACAGTGTAGTTATAAGTATACGTGCTTCTGAAATTTTCCAAGCTTCTTGTGACTGTTCTTCAATTCTCTTGCACCAACGTATGAATCGCCTTTTGGCCTCTTCGGTTTCATGGGGCAATATTTTTCTTTCTTTTTAATGGGTGTCCTTAAGTAATAATATCTACATGAATTTATTCAAAATTGATTATAACCTACTACCTCGTTCATCTTCAATATTTTTGTTTTTGGATTTGGAGGAATCAGTGCTGGGACTCGGAACTACTTGAACATTTTGAACAGCTTGAACTACTTCAAGAAGAATCATTTTCTGGATCATAATAATTATCCGAAAAACTAGCGATTTCACATTCAGTCTCATCCGAAATATTTGGTTTTATGCTGGAAGTGGATGGCATACTCTCATTGCTAGTTTTATCTAGCCAAAAAAAAACAAAGTCAAAACTTGTTTTGAATTAACTGATTAAGTTACCCAAACTTTATTTTTCCGCAAACTGATGAGGGACTTCATAATGGTTCGTATCGGAAGAACATCGTTCTATTCCAAGGGTTAATGGAATATTTTTGTCAGATTTTTCAATGGCATTGTTATTATCTACAAAATCGAAATAAAAGAATTTATCTTCAAATAATTGAAAAAAATTGTTTACCTTGTATATTTTGGACAGATTCATGAATGTCGTCACCTTTGGCCACAGTTTCTTGTGTTACCTGAGTATTAAAAATAATAACAATGTTGTTACAATAATTATATTAACTGGTATAATAGTTTACCTGATTATTTACATCTGAATCATTATTGAGTTGGTGACCATTTGCAAAATTCTCTCCGTTCTGGTACTCATGTTTGCTCAAAATCAAAATATTGTAAGATTGAATCCTTCAGTTTTCACTTGATCACACAACGTGGCAAACACGAATGTGTTACATTCACGATTATTTGTAAACTTCATCAAAATAGATAATCCCGATACTGACAAACTCACATGTATCTAAATAACAGTTCACTACGCCATACACGCGAAACTGGTACATTCAGATGAATTTAAATAATTGTTTACAATGGCAAACACACGAAAGTGACACTTTCAAATATTCTGAAGAATTATTCGCAACGCCAAAAACCCCTTAACTATCACATTCATAGACCGACCGTTGTGAAAGAAGTCAGACAACACGTTCTGCGTAATTATGGCGCGCAAACACGTTCATGTGTTTGTCATGGCTAATATGGGTAATTGTAAGACTTATGGTGCACTTAGGTCAAAACGGACAATTTTGCACATTCATGGTTTTGGCATGGAACCGACGATATGACATATCCTTAAAATACAAATTTTACAGGAGACAAAAAAAAACACTTCTCCATTTTATTGATCATTTTGTCAATTTGATGAGTATATCGGGGTTGCTTGAAATTGTTTAATAGTAATTTTGAGAAACTCGAGTGATTGAAATAGTTATTATGTGGAATACAACAGGCATTACACACTGATGTTGCTTACGGCTATTTCAGCTGAACACATGGTCACGTCGTATTAATTTTAAGTTAAATGAGTGAAAATGAATGAGAAAATATTTAATTGTTTTGATTGTATACAGGTGACCCTGCAAGAAATATTGTCACAAAACACATTTTTTTATACATACTTGAACTTTTTTTACTTGTACTCATAAAAGTTTTTTACAAGACCTAAAAAATAAACAATTCCCAGACTAAACAAAAACATCTATCAGATCTCCACAGGATGTCTCCCGTGGATATCCAGTATATCCAACGGGTATAGTTATATTGTGTCCTATAGACTTCGCATGGATATCCAAATGTCCGCCTTTATTCAGTATATAGAGGTTACTGGACATACAAGAAGAATATCTAATGTATGTGCTACAGATATCTAATCGGTATCTTATCTACATCTCATGATATCTATTAGATAAACAGTGTGGTCACTTGAGTGTGCTGTGACACCCACCTCTTCTCTGAAATTTATTTGGATGTTGAAATGGCTTGAAAGGGAGCTTGTATAAAATAAACTCAGAGGTGATGAAGTGGCAGGCGACAAAATAAAGTGTGAGCCCGATGATTTAGTTACTCCTCAGATTTTGGGTTTTATGAGTATTGTGGAAATCAAATACTCATTAAATGAATGACTTTTATTTAAGGTTTAAATGTAAAATATTACTTTCAACAGGTCTATAAAACATAATCTCGAAACAAGTAACTTTATTAGAATAAGTAAATTATTCCATAATACGACATTTAAACAATGAAATCGGTAAAAATGATACATAGTTGTATGACCGCTAATATTAACATTCAGAACAATATTGATGTTTCTATGTCTAGTTCCATTTATGGCGCGTAGTAAATTATTAAAACAAAAATTGGTTTTAGGCACATAGCGTTAGTTTTCATCTTAGTCTAAGTAGAATTTTATACAGTTCTTTAGTTAAATTTACCTTATAAATAATAAAATTGAAACAAATAAATTGATACATACTCGATAAACACAATTAGATGAAAACCAGTGTATGGAATGTCAGCTACTTGTTTATTAATCTGAGGTCAGTATGGTCGTACATCGTTATATCTTAAACTTACATGGTAGGGTATGTACAGTCATCACGGTTCACTGTCTCGCGGTTATCACTCGCACAAACTGCATCTTGAATTGAATCTCGAATGTGAACGTTAATCTTTTATTTGAATGTATGAATTGCCTTTGATTTAATAATCTTAATTATTTTTGAATGCTGAATATTGATTCTATATTTTGAATGCTGAATACTGACCCAGATAGCACAAAAATATTTATTTAATATTGAAAAGAAATATTTATTTTATGTTACGAAAGACAGATCGACAAATATTTTTTCAATATTTGATAATAATATTAAATAAATATCATGCGGAAACATGTATATAATATTATTTGAGTAATATTCATTTGTTATTTAAAATCATTATCAAGGAAATATTCGAAACAAAATATTTTCTAGAAAGTTCGCAAAATGAGTGGAGTGTGTTGGGTCTTAAAAGTCTAATTTTATAAAATTCTAATTTTGTAACGCTCACAATTCAGGTTTGAATTTGAACACCACATTTGGCAGACAGTTTTTTTTTATGGAGAGCTGCCCAGACGACACACAAATATCCATTAGATCTCCACAGGATGTCTCCCGTGGATATCCAGTATATCCAACGGATATAGTCTTATGTCCTATAGACTTCGCATGGATATCCAAATGTCCACCTATATCCAGGATATAGAGGTTATCCATTGGATATACAAGAAGAATATCCAATAGTATGTCCTACAGATAACTGATCGGTATCTTATCTACATCTCATGATATCTATTAGATATATATTCTGACTTCCAGTGAACATCTAATGGGTGTACATTTAAATAAAGTAAAATTTGTCAGCCTTGAGCCGACGTTTATTAGAATTTTTTTCTGGCGTTTCTTTAGCGCGAGTGTATCTGACGTCTAACGAATAGTTGATTGTGACAGTCGGACACTGTCAATCTTCTGAAGCTATTTTATAATCACTTGCGCTAGAGAAACCTCAGGAAAAAATTCTAATACACGATGACCCTTAAGCTTAAGAGATCCTACTTAACACGTTGACAGCAAAAATCAACTAAGGTACTACAATTGAAACTTTTCATGATAAATTCAAAAATTATATTTATTTCTCATAAGTCACTGCGCAAGATGTACAAAAAATAAAATATCACAATCCTCCAGTCGTATAATAGATTACTAACTAAGTAACTAACTAAGTATAACTAACTAACTTAATCACATGTTTGATTAGATTTAACACAACAAGCATGAAAATTCTTATTGACTCGGCTCGCGATCTTTATCCGGTTGGTTCTTACTCTTATCTCTGTATAGAAAAAAAAACAAACTAATATTTATTAATAACTGAATCAAAAAAAGACACTCACTAAATTCTGTTTTTATTGTTGAGGCGGGCTGTGGCATGCCGCAACCAGTTTCTTATCGAACTTATAATCTCTTGTTCAGTTGCCTTCGTATTTGGGTTCTTCGCTGCTGCTTCTGTAACAAATAACTAATAAACTAAGCCAATGTTACCGAAACGAACCCAGTCAAAATATCCAAATCAATAAATCTACCAAAACTTAACAAAATCAAGAACAGAAAACAAGTTGGTGCGTGAAAATAATATTTTTTTTATTTTATACAAAGATGTGGAATAATGTGGATAGTTAGTAAACTTAGGCTTTTACCTAGGTACCCCAGCAACATCTGGTACATCAACCGATATTCCTCCGCGCTAACGGGGTAGGTGGTAGAGGTATCATTTGTTCGCATGCAAAAAATAACACCAACTTAATTAAATATCATATATACCAATTAAAAATCTGAAATTATCCTCACTTTATTCTAAAAAAAAATATATTTTCAAAGCAAATAATAATATGATCATATGTTTAAAGAAAATCCGCTATTTTCAGTTGCCAATGTTGCCATAAAGTGATTTGTAATCCAGGGTCCCAGGGGGCTCCTTTCATTTTTTTATCATCTTTATCAATTTAGAAGATCGTGAATTCGCGAACATGGAACTATAACAACCGTCACTACACTACCCTTGTCACACCATACCGCCACAAGTTTTCTTTTCTACTGCCACAAACCACAAACAGAAATAAGTAAAATCATGTCCACATACCTGCTTCTTGCTTATAAACCAATAAAACCGAGAGAAACTACAACAACTACTACAAACACCGATCCAAAATACCAGCCAAGCAGCCAAGCCGAAAACTCAAAATGGTGGCCAGGTCGTTGGTCGTTGAAGTTGAAGTGATCTTGTATCTTGTTCCATTAGTTATTAGTTCCTCTTTCTGCTTCCGCGGCTGCCGCTGCGCTGCTTGGCGCCTCCCCACTACCTCTATTGTATCGCGCCGCACGCATCGTGGTCGTGGTCATACGGTCATACAATGGATATCTCTCTATATGTCATCGATATTTTCCGCTTTTAGTATATCCACAGATATCTATGGGATGTCTATTTGGCATTGAGATTTTAGAATTCATTAAAGTGATTGTCTGTAGTACAAAGTTGCAAGATATGCGTGTACTTTGTTTTTTTTTAATTTTGCGTAAAATTACGAACTGATATTTCGTTTATCTAATATCCGTCAGAGATATTCTAAGTATATCTAATGGATATATGCCTTGTATATGGATATGCCGTGGATATAGGGCTATCCAGTAGATATCTAAGGGATATTGTGTGTCGTCTGGGTGGGTTCGTGGGTCTTTGCGTACCTACCTGAATGAAACCTGGGCGCCACCTTATTGACTGTGACTCAATAAGGAAGAAACAAATGGTTGATAAAATTGAAGTGATGTTTCTGCTTGAGTTCAGGTGATCAATAAAACACTCGAAGTGGATCGTGCAAAGGTTTATTTAATGAAATGGTCGCTGGATCTAACTCCACATAATATGGTATTAAATTTCAATTGTTTACAAAATGTCAATAGTACGTTATCAGCAATATATGATTTGAAGTATCAATAAATAAATGCGCTTTAAAGTGACAAAAGTAGACAAATAACTGTAGCGAAAAGTACGTGGGATAAAATATCTTACACCTGAAAAATGACTAAAAATGCGCAGGGGGAAAATTCATGAATTTTCGTTGCCGCAAAAACCCAAAAGGTTATAGGTATGAAAGCAAAGCCGAGTGCTTCACTCTACAGTTTCACATCATAAGTGAAGCGCCAAAAATACTGATCAAAATATTGCACATCATTAGGAATTGATATAAAAGGTTCATGAAAAATATTGAATGAGTGAAACACTTGAAAAGAATACTTTCAAAATCCAAATAATTAATGATTTAAAATAATTGATAGAATGGGGGTTAACATGTGGGTGATTACTGACCAGACACTACGATGAAACCGTCCCGCTGCCTTCTGAAGAGTTCCAGATCATCTCCCGACTGAGGAGGTCCTTCAGACAAACAGCCACTAGTCTCTAGCCGCATGGCACGGGTCAGGTCGTCACAGTGAAAGGGATCCAAGGTTGAAATTGAAGATTGCCGGAAAAATTGTCCCACGGAAAAAGTCTCTATGAGCCATAGAGAGTTCCTTTATCCACCAAGAATCATGGTTGGATGATTGACAAAAAAGTATTCGAAAAAAAAACTTCAAGATGGAGTCAGCACCAGCTCCAAGTCAACTAAGACCAAACAAGGCCTCTGCACAAATCCATTTTTGGGTACTATCAAAGTACTTAATTTAAATGCAACGTGAAGCTGCAAAAAGCTATCACTCTGATATATTTGCTCATCAGCTCAACTTCACGGCTTCCATCCTCTGTATTCCTTTAAGGATTTTTCACCACCAACCTGCAGAAGCAGTTCTTTGGCTACGTACGTCAAGTTGGCAAACAATGTCGATCTTGCTGCCCCTAGATCCTTTCTAAACCCGTAATAAGCGTTACAATTGACAGCTCTGATAGCAGCTAAGTAGTTTGTGGTGTCAGTTGGATAGAGGTTATATACTACACCCCATGGGAAGTCATTGTACAACCTTATAGCTTTTCCTGTTATAAGGAATGCGGTGATGCCACTACCTATGAGCTGCCCTAAAGTTAATCTTAGGCGAAGGGCATGTTCAGGTAAGAATCCTACGTGTGCTGATCCCGGCGATATTCGTATCGTTGATGTGAGTACCGAAGTATGAATAAAACCGCGAAATAGTCTCCGCCTTCAGCGTGATCACCTGATTTAGATCATCTCTAATACCAGTAATAATTTTTTCCAAGAACGCATCAGATACTGTGCGTCTCTTAGCAACTGAAACTATAGTAGACACAATTAAGTCAAGTCCGCCAATAACTTGTCTCCCGCCAGCCTTACTGGCTATAAAATATAGAATTCTCATCGCAGCGTCTATGTTTGGGACTCTACGCTCTGTCCTACGTGAGCGACATGACGCGGCTGAAGAGGCAGAAGCGGTTGAGGCGGAAATGCGTCTCTGGCGGTTCTCGCGGTGCGATTGTCCTAGGTGAACGGCATTCAAGAGCAATGCCGCGTTCAGTTGCAAAAATGTCGTGGTCCGGAAAACGTAAATTTTTGTTAAGTGACGTTAATAATCGATTCTACCGAAGAATTTATACAATAAAAAGACGTGCTAAAACTAATATTATTTATTTAGAAAGAGCTAAATATGGCGAATTTCACCACTTGTATAGAAAATTGAGGAATTGTTCTACAGAGCCGTCATTATTCCGAAACTATTGTAGACTGTTGCCAGATACGTTCGATTACATTGTCAAGGCAATTACTCCTGAAATTCAGCACTCGAGAACAAATTTTCAAGAACCCATCTCAGTTGAAGAAAGATTAATGGTAACTTTAAGGTGAGGTTATTTGTATATTGAACTGTATTAGATTTAAAAAAAACACCTGCTCCCTTTTCTTACAGTATGAATGTATATTTACCAAATTGACGGACCTTTTATTCTACAAACATTAAAAAAAAAGATAGGATGGGGCCGGACTAAAGTTTTATTTAAATGACTTCAAACGTGAACATTCAAATTACATTTTTTCTGAATAGTATCTAGTTTATCTGAGCATCAACAGAGATTCTTCAGGGGATTGTTCCTCAGCTGATGACATCGTGGCAGTTGGGTCGAAGGAGCGAAGTTGTTGAAAATTGCTTTGGTACGCTCGATTGTGGTGGACGGTTCCTTGTAGGTTGGGTATGGGTTGACTGTCCTGGTGACATTGGGCCCGAAAAACAGGTTGAACTTGACGACGCCGAAGATGCAAATTGGACTGGTGGTTGTTGGTTTTGAGTACGAGGATAAGCTGTCTTGTTCTGTATTTCGTGTTGAAGGCTCAGATGGAGATGACGTGCCAGGTCCAGTAATGATATCTTGATGTTTTAATTGATATAATCTACCTTTCTGGTTGTGTCATTATATTGTCAGTTTTTGAAGTTTATGTAAAAAAGATTGTCAAACTTAAGTCTCCTGTTTCAATTTATTCAAAAGGTTATGGGCCCAGCACGCTTCCACTGCGCCAAGGATAAAGAGCAGAAGGCAAGTCAAATAATACAACATTTGTAGAACTTCAAATTCAGTGCAATATACCATGGACAAGTTTCCCAAGTTTGAAAAATTACATGGCAAAAATAATGTTCACTCCTGGAAGATGATGGTGTTTGCTTACATGGATTTAAACAATCTCTATAAGATAGTCACGAATGAAGAAAAAAATCCAGAACTCAATACAGCTCCAGAAGATAGAAAAGAGCTTGAAGCTTACAGAGAAAAATGTGAAGATTGGCGTTACAGGCATTCTCTTGCGAGAGCATTCATTCTTTTCAATGTTGATTCGGACATAGTTCCTCAGATAACTTGCTATTCAGATGCTCAAGGTATGTGGAATGCTTTAAACAATATTTACGACAAGAAAAATGAATATTCTTTACATGCTCTAGTCAAATCTATTGATGGCATAAAATGTGAATCAGTTATAAGTATACCAGATCATATTTCAAAGTATAATGAACTTTGGGCACGTTTAGTTGAGAGAACTGATGGTAGTGCCAGTCAAGAGAGGGATTCATTAGAGGCTGCGCTTCATCCTTTAGCAATTTCTTCGAAGGCCAAGGGATCTTTATTTTTAACTACTCTTCCTGAAGAAATTGACAATGTGATAGACAATCTGAAAACAAAAGACAGTCTTACCTATGATGATGTATGTTCAAGGCTCTTAGAATTGTCTGTAATCAATAAGTATACAGAAGATAATCAAGCCTTTTTAGGTAGCCAGAAGAGAAGTAGTTTCAATAGGATCTTGGAGTGTTCTTATTGCAAGGAACATAAAAAATGGTACAAAGGACATACAGTGAGAAACTGCAGAAATAAAAATAGAAATTCAAGAGAAAATGTCAATATTTGTGATGATGAGAATCTGGCATTTCCTGCATTCACGACTAGAGAAAATAGTTCACAATGGATTTTTGATACAGGTGCTACCACACATATGTCTGGTAATAAAGATGCATTTATAAATTTACGTCCTTTTGCAAGTTCCATACGCTTGGGAAATGACAATACCATACATGTTACTCACATCGGTGAAGTTATAATAAATGCTCTACTTCCATCATATCATGATTGTTGTTAATGTTATCTATCCAGTCATCAGGCGGTAAATTATTAACCAAATAACAACATCCCGGGGCTGCAGCAACTCTTATTCTATGCGTAACGTTTATATTGAGTTGATTTGCAACCACTGAGCCAAACGCGTACCTCGATGCTATAGTACCGTTTGAAGCACTCAGTCTTCTGCCCTCTGCCACTTGCGAAGAAATAACAAGTACGTTAGACAGAGTCATTTTACTAGGCAGGTATTCTCTCATCTTAGTCTTAGGATCAAGGCCAATTGACGCAATTTTGACCTTCGATTTCATATCAGCCAGTACAGCTGAGACCCTAAGCATGTGTTCGGAATTAATCTTGAACCTTCCTGGTATAGTGTCATCAGCTAGGAAATTTATACCTTCTAGCCTACTAAGACCGACATTATCTAACACGTCTATGGGGCCATAACCAAGTAGATTCGCGTTAGGGACGCCACCAGCTGGAAAGAAGCCAGGTGGTAATGGTTGCCAATTTGCAATCTGGTCTCGGGAAGCGACCAGGCGTTGGGCAGTCACATACGGTGAAACATAGCACTCGTATTTGTTGTGAGATTCAGGCTCAATCGGTCCAAACGTACCCGAATCATACGCTTGTCCATCTAGTACTCCGGCGACCTGGGGTACCACATCATCAGGGAGATTCAACTTTACTATTTGTCCATTCGGTGTTATCGTACTCGAAATGTTGGACATATATTCAATCACTGCCTGAGGAATATTCAACGTCTCAGGAAGGAAGTCTTGGACTTTATTAAAGATAGCGAGCTTCATCTCGCCATTGTCCATAGTCATATCAAGGAGACCCGCATTAAGTATGACGGTGCAGTAGTGTAGAAAACTGCTAAATGGAAGCTTGCGATCAAGTCGCACATCAACCGTCATTAATGTCTGATATATTTGTTCTACCATATCGACAAAACCGCCGAATTCAAAGTTCTGACTGGTTACTTCGTTAATCGGGATACCAGCAGCATGCGGGCCAATGTCATAAAGGATTTCGTCCTTAGGGGCACTTTCCTTCACTGCTTCAAGCCGTGGCATATCATCCCTGGACTCACCTGTCTTAATCTCAACCTTCCCGCCTCGGTTCTGGTCACCTCGAGGATTTTTATTCTTGTTGTTTTTCCAATTACGGGAACGGTTGGTTTGTCTTGGTGGGGGATTGCCTCTATCTTCCCAATCGCGGGTCTCATTCCAATCTGGAGTATTACGCTCGCGATAGTTGTAAGCTCTGTCTTGATTCCGGTTGCGTCGGGGCTCACCTCCGGTATTACCGTCATCAAAACTGGCGATGTTTCTTCCAGCATTCTGGGGATTTTGGCGTCTGCCATAACTCATATTGAGAAAAATAATTTTAAGTCGTTTTTGTTCGTTGATGACCTGCTGATTCTAGGCTCATCAGAATTGTCTGTAATCAATAAGTATACAGAAGATAATCAAGCCTTTTTAGGTAGCCAGAAGAGAAGTAGTTTCAATAGGATCTTGGAGTGTTCTTATTGCAAGGAACATAAAAAATGGTACAAAGGATATACAGTGAGAAACTGCAGAAATAAAAATAGAAATTCAAGAGAAAATGTCAATATTTGTGATGATGAGAATCTGGCATTTCCTGCATTCACGACTAGAGAAAATAGTTCACAATGGATTTTTGATACAGGTGCTACCACACATATGTCTGGTAATAAAGATGCATTTATAAATTTACGTCCTTTTGCAAGTTCCATACGCTTGGGAAATGACAATACCATACATGTTACTCACATCGGTGAAGTTATAATAAATGCTCTACTTCCATCATATCATGATTGTTGTTAATGTTATCTATCCAGTCATCAGGCGGTAAATTATTAACCAAATAACAACATCCCGGGGCTGCAGCAACTCTTATTCTATGCGTAACGTTTATATTGAGTTGATTTGCAACCACTGAGCCAAACGCGTACCTCGATGCTATAGTACCGTTTGAAGCACTCAGTCTTCTGCCCTCTGCCACTTGCGAAGAAATAACAAGTACGTTAGACAGAGTCATTTTACTAGGCAGGTATTCTCTCATCTTAGTCTTAGGATCAAGGCCAATTGACGCAATTTTGACCTTCGATTTCATATCAGCCAGTACAGCTGAGACCCTAAGCATGTGTTCGGAATTAATCTTGAACCTTCCTGGTATAGTGTCATCAGCTAGGAAATTTATACCTTCTAGCCTACTAAGACCGACATTATCTAACACGTCTATGGGGCCATAACCAAGTAGATTCGCGTTAGGGACGCCACCAGCTGGAAAGAAGCCAGGTGGTAATGGTTGCCAATTTGCAATCTGGTCTCGGGAAGCGACCAGGCGTTGGGCAGTCACATACGGTGAAACATAGCACTCGTATTTGTTGTGAGATTCAGGCTCAATCGGTCCAAACGTACCCGAATCATACGCTTGTCCATCTAGTACTCCGGCGACCTGGGGTACCACATCATCAGGGAGATTCAACTTTACTATTTGTCCATTCGGTGTTATCGTACTCGAAATGTTGGACATATATTCAATCACTGCCTGAGGAATATTCAACGTCTCAGGAAGGAAGTCTTGGACTTTATTAAAGATAGCGAGCTTCATCTCGCCATTGTCCATAGTCATATCAAGGAGACCCGCATTAAGTATGACGGTGCAGTAGTGTAGAAAACTGCTAAATGGAAGCTTGCGATCAAGTCGCACATCAACCGTCATTAATGTCTGATATATTTGTTCTACCATATCGACAAAACCGCCGAATTCAAAGTTCTGACTGGTTACTTCGTTAATCGGGATACCAGCAGCATGCGGGCCAATGTCATAAAGGATTTCGTCCTTAGGGGCACTTTCCTTCACAGCTTCAAGCCGTGGCATATCATCCCTGGACTCACCTGTCTTAATCTCAACCTTCCCGCCTCGGTTCTGGTCACCTCGAGGATTTTTATTCTTGTTGTTTTTCCAATTACGGGAACGGTTGGTTTGTCTTGGTGGGGGATTGCCACTATCTTCCCAATCGCGGGTCTCATTCCAATCTGGAGTATTACGCTCGCGATAGTTGTAAGCTCTGTCTTGATTCCGGTTGCGTCGGGGCTCACCTCCGGTATTACCGTCATCAAAACTGGCGATGTTTCTTCCAGCATTCTGGGGATTTTGGCGTCTGCCATAACTCATATTGAGAAAAATAATTTTAAGTCGTTTTTGTTCGTTGATGACCTGCTGATTCTAGGCTCATCAGAATTGTCTGTAATCAATAAGTATACAGAAGATAATCAAGCCTTTTTAGGTAGCCAGAAGAGAAGTAGTTTCAATAGGATCTTGGAGTGTTCTTATTGCAAGGAACATAAAAAATGGTACAAAGGATATACAGTGAGAAACTGCAGAAATAAAAATAGAAATTCAAGAGAAAATGTCAATATTTGTGATGATGAGAATCTGGCATTTCCTGCATTCACGACTAGAGAAAATAGTTCACAATGGATTTTTGATACAGGTGCTACCACACATATGTCTGGTAATAAAGATGCATTTATAAATTTACGTCCTTTTGCAAGTTCCATACGCTTGGGAAATGACAATACCATACATGTTACTCACATCGGTGAAGTTATAATAAATGCTCTACTTCCATCATATCATGATTGTTGTTAATGTTATCTATCCAGTCATCAGGCGGTAAATTATTAACCAAATAACAACATCCCGGGGCTGCAGCAACTCTTATTCTATGCGTAACGTTTATATTGAGTTGATTTGCAACCACTGAGCCAAACGCGTACCTCGATGCTATAGTACCGTTTGAAGCACTCAGTCTTCTGCCCTCTGCCACTTGCGAAGAAATAACAAGTACGTTAGACAGAGTCATTTTACTAGGCAGGTATTCTCTCATCTTAGTCTTAGGATCAAGGCCAATTGACGCAATTTTGACCTTCGATTTCATATCAGCCAGTACAGCTGAGACCCTAAGCATGTGTTCGGAATTAATCTTGAACCTTCCTGGTATAGTGTCATCAGCTAGGAAATTTATACCTTCTAGCCTACTAAGACCGACATTATCTAACACGTCTATGGGGCCATAACCAAGTAGATTCGCGTTAGGGACGCCACCAGCTGGAAAGAAGCCAGGTGGTAATGGTTGCCAATTTGCAATCTGGTCTCGGGAAGCGACCAGGCGTTGGGCAGTCACATACGGTGAAACATAGCACTCGTATTTGTTGTGAGATTCAGGCTCAATCGGTCCAAACGTACCCGAATCATACGCTTGTCCATCTAGTACTCCGGCGACCTGGGGTACCACATCATCAGGGAGATTCAACTTTACTATTTGTCCATTCGGTGTTATCGTACTCGAAATGTTGGACATATATTCAATCACTGCCTGAGGAATATTCAACGTCTCAGGAAGGAAGTCTTGGACTTTATTAAAGATAGCGAGCTTCATCTCGCCATTGTCCATAGTCATATCAAGGAGACCCGCATTAAGTATGAAGGTGCAGTAGTGTAGAAAACTGCTAAATGGAAGCTTGCGATCAAGTCGCACATCAACCGTCATTAATGTCTGATATATTTGTTCTACCATATCGACAAAACCGCCGAATTCAAAGTTCTGACTGGTTACTTCGTTAATCGGGATACCAGCAGCATGCGGGCCAATGTCATAAAGGATTTCGTCCTTAGGGGCACTTTCCTTCACAGCTTCAAGCCGTGGCATATCATCCCTGGACTCACCTGTCTTAATCTCAACCTTCCCGCCTCGGTTCTGGTCACCTCGAGGATTTTTATTCTTGTTGTTTTTCCAATTACGGGAACGGTTGGTTTGTCTTGGTGGGGGATTGCCTCTATCTTCCCAATCGCGGGTCCCATTCCAATCTGGAGTATTACGCTCGCGATAGTTGTAAGCTCTGTCTTGATTCCGGTTGCGTCGGGGCTCACCTCCGGTATTACCGTCATCAAAACTGGCGATGTTTCTTCCAGCATTCTGGGGATTTTGGCGTCTGCCATAACTCATATTGAGAAAAATAATTTTAAGTCGTTTTTGTTCGTTGATGACCTGCTGATTCTAGGCTCATCAGAATTGTCTGTAATCAATAAGTATACAGAAGATAATCAAGCCTTTTTAGGTAGCCAGAAGAGAAGTAGTTTCAATAGGATCTTGGAGTGTTCTTATTGCAAGGAACATAAAAAATGGTACAAAGGATATACAGTGAGAAACTGCAGAAATAAAAATAGAAATTCAAGAGAAAATGTCAATATTTGTGATGATGAGAATCTGGCATTTCCTGCATTCACGACTAGAGAAAATAGTTCACAATGGATTTTTGATACAGGTGCTACCACACATATGTCTGGTAATAAAGATGCATTTATAAATTTACGTCCTTTTGCAAGTTCCATACGCTTGGGAAATGACAATACCATACATGTTACTCACATCGGTGAAGTTATAATAAATGCTCTACTTCCATCATATCATGATTGTTGTTAATGTTATCTATCCAGTCATCAGGCGGTAAATTATTAACCAAATAACAACATCCCGGGGCTGCAGCAACTCTTATTCTATGCGTAACGTTTATATTGAGTTGATTTGCAACCACTGAGCCAAACGCGTACCTCGATGCTATAGTACCGTTTGAAGCACTCAGTCTTCTGCCCTCTGCCACTTGCGAAGAAATAACAAGTACGTTAGACAGAGTCATTTTACTAGGCAGGTATTCTCTCATCTTAGTCTTAGGATCAAGGCCAATTGACGCAATTTTGACCTTCGATTTCATATCAGCCAGTACAGCTGAGACCCTAAGCATGTGTTCGGAATTAATCTTGAACCTTCCTGGTATAGTGTCATCAGCTAGGAAATTTATACCTTCTAGCCTACTAAGACCGACATTATCTAACACGTCTATGGGGCCATAACCAAGTAGATTCGCGTTAGGGACGCCACCAGCTGGAAAAAAGCCAGGTGGTAATGGTTGCCAATTTGCAATCTGGTCTCGGGAAGCGACCAGGCGTTGGGCAGTCACATACGGTGAAACATAGCACTCGTATTTGTTGTGAGATTCAGGCTCAATCGGTCCAAACGTACCCGAATCATACGCTTGTCCATCTAGTACTCCGGCGACCTGGGGTACCACATCATCAGGGAGATTCAACTTTACTATTTGTCCATTCGGTGTTATCGTACTCGAAATGTTGGACATATATTCAATCACTGCCTGAGGAATATTCAACGTCTCAGGAAGGAAGTCTTGGACTTTATTAAAGATAGCGAGCTTCATCTCGCCATTGTCCATAGTCATATCAAGGAGACCCGCATTAAGTATGACGGTGCAGTAGTGTAGAAAACTGCTAAATGGAAGCTTGCGATCAAGTCGCACATCAACCGTCATTAATGTCTGATATATTTGTTCTACCATATCGACAAAACCGCCGAATTCAAAGTTCTGACTGGTTACTTCGTTAATCGGGATACCAGCAGCATGCGGGCCAATGTCATAAAGGATTTCGTCCTTAGGGGCACTTTCCTTCACAGCTTCAAGCCGTGGCATATCATCCCTGGACTCACCTGTCTTAATCTCAACCTTCCCGCCTCGGTTCTGGTCACCTCGAGGATTTTTATTCTTGTTGTTTTTCCAATTACGGGAACGGTTGGTTTGTCTTGGTGGGGGATTGCCTCTATCTTCCCAATCGCGGGTCTCATTCCAATCTGGAGTATTACGCTCGCGATAGTTGTAAGCTCTGTCTTGATTCCGGTTGCGTCGGGGCTCACCTCCGGTATTACCGTCATCAAAACTGGCGATGTTTCTTCCAGCATTCTGGGGATTTTGGCGTCTGCCATAACTCATATTGAGAAAAATAATTTTAAGTCGTTTTTGTTCGTTGATGACCTGCTGATTCTAGGCTCATCAGAATTGTCTGTAATCAATAAGTATACAGAAGATAATCAAGCCTTTTTAGGTAGCCAGAAGAGAAGTAGTTTCAATAGGATCTTGGAGTGTTCTTATTGCAAGGAACATAAAAAATGGTACAAAGGATATACAGTGAGAAACTGCAGAAATAAAAATAGAAATTCAAGAGAAAATGTCAATATTTGTGATGATGAGAATCTGGCATTTCCTGCATTCACGACTAGAGAAAATAGTTCACAATGGATTTTTGATACAGGTGCTACCACACATATGTCTGGTAATAAAGATGCATTTATAAATTTACGTCCTTTTGCAAGTTCCATACGCTTGGGAAATGACAATACCATACATGTTACTCACATCGGTGAAGTTATAATAAATGCTCTACTTCCATCATATCATGATTGTTGTTAATGTTATCTATCCAGTCATCAGGCGGTAAATTATTAACCAAATAACAACATCCCGGGGCTGCAGCAACTCTTATTCTATGCGTAACGTTTATATTGAGTTGATTTGCAACCACTGAGCCAAACGCGTACCTCGATGCTATAGTACCGTTTGAAGCACTCAGTCTTCTGCCCTCTGCCACTTGCGAAGAAATAACAAGTACGTTAGACAGAGTCATTTTACTAGGCAGGTATTCTCTCATCTTAGTCTTAGGATCAAGGCCAATTGACGCAATTTTGACCTTCGATTTCATATCAGCCAGTACAGCTGAGACCCTAAGCATGTGTTCGGAATTAATCTTGAACCTTCCTGGTATAGTGTCATCAGCTAGGAAATTTATACCTTCTAGCCTACTAAGACCGACATTATCTAACACGTCTATGGGGCCATAACCAAGTAGATTCGCGTTAGGGACGCCACCAGCTGGAAAGAAGCCAGGTGGTAATGGTTGCCAATTTGCAATCTGGTCTCGGGAAGCGACCAGGCGTTGGGCAGTCACATACGGTGAAACATAGCACTCGTATTTGTTGTGAGATTCAGGCTCAATCGGTCCAAACGTACCCGAATCATACGCTTGTCCATCTAGTACTCCGGCGACCTGGGGTACCACATCATCAGGGAGATTCAACTTTACTATTTGTCCATTCGGTGTTATCGTACTCGAAATGTTGGACATATATTCAATCACTGCCTGAGGAATATTCAACGTCTCAGGAAGGAAGTCTTGGACTTTATTAAAGATAGCGAGCTTCATCTCGCCATTGTCCATAGTCATATCAAGGAGACCCGCATTAAGTATGACGGTGCAGTAGTGTAGAAAACTGCTAAATGGAAGCTTGCGATCAAGTCGCACATCAACCGTCATTAATGTCTGATATATTTGTTCTACCATATCGACAAAACCGCCGAATTCAAAGTTCTGACTGGTTACTTCGTTAATCGGGATACCAGCAGCATGCGGGCCAATGTCATAAAGGATTTCGTCCTTAGGGGCACTTTCCTTCACAGCTTCAAGCCGTGGCATATCATCCCTGGACTCACCTGTCTTAATCTCAACCTTCCCGCCTCGGTTCTGGTCACCTCGAGGATTTTTATTCTTGTTGTTTTTCCAATTACGGGAACGGTTGGTTTGTCTTGGTGGGGGATTGCCTCTATCTTCCCAATCGCGGGTCTCATTCCAATCTGGAGTATTACGCTCGCGATAGTTGTAAGCTCTGTCTTGATTCCGGTTGCGTCGGGGCTCACCTCCGGTATTACCGTCATCAAAACTGGCGATGTTTCTTCCAGCATTCTGGGGATTTTGGCGTCTGCCATAACTCATATTGAGAAAAATAATTTTAAGTCGTTTTTGTTCGTTGATGACCTGCTGATTCTAGGCTCATCAGAATTGTCTGTAATCAATAAGTATACAGAAGATAATCAAGCCTTTTTAGGTAGCCAGAAGAGAAGTAGTTTCAATAGGATCTTGGAGTGTTCTTATTGCAAGGAACATAAAAAATGGTACAAAGGATATACAGTGAGAAACTGCAGAAATAAAAATAGAAATTCAAGAGAAAATGTCAATATTTGTGATGATGAGAATCTGGCATTTCCTGCATTCACGACTAGAGAAAATAGTTCACAATGGATTTTTGATACAGGTGCTACCACACATATGTCTGGTAATAAAGATGCATTTATAAATTTACGTCCTTTTGCAAGTTCCATACGCTTGGGAAATGACAATACCATACATGTTACTCACATCGGTGAAGTTATAATAAATGCTCTACTTCCATCATATCATGATTGTTGTTAATGTTATCTATCCAGTCATCAGGCGGTAAATTATTAACCAAATAACAACATCCCGGGGCTGCAGCAACTCTTATTCTATGCGTAACGTTTATATTGAGTTGATTTGCAACCACTGAGCCAAACGCGTACCTCGATGCTATAGTACCGTTTGAAGCACTCAGTCTTCTGCCCTCTGCCACTTGCGAAGAAATAACAAGTACGTTAGACAGAGTCATTTTACTAGGCAGGTATTCTCTCATCTTAGTCTTAGGATCAAGGCCAATTGACGCAATTTTGACCTTCGATTTCATATCAGCCAGTACAGCTGAGACCCTAAGCATGTGTTCGGAATTAATCTTGAACCTTCCTGGTATAGTGTCATCAGCTAGGAAATTTATACCTTCTAGCCTACTAAGACCGACATTATCTAACACGTCTATGGGGCCATAACCAAGTAGATTCGCGTTAGGGACGCCACCAGCTGGAAAGAAGCCAGGTGGTAATGGTTGCCAATTTGCAATCTGGTCTCGGGAAGCGACCAGGCGTTGGGCAGTCACATACGGTGAAACATAGCACTCGTATTTGTTGTGAGATTCAGGCTCAATCGGTCCAAACGTACCCGAATCATACGCTTGTCCATCTAGTACTCCGGCGACCTGGGGTACCACATCATCAGGGAGATTCAACTTTACTATTTGTCCATTCGGTGTTATCGTACTCGAAATGTTGGACATATATTCAATCACTGCCTGAGGAATATTCAACGTCTCAGGAAGGAAGTCTTGGACTTTATTAAAGATAGCGAGCTTCATCTCGCCATTGTCCATAGTCATATCAAGGAGACCCGCATTAAGTATGACGGTGCAGTAGTGTAGAAAACTGCTAAATGGAAGCTTGCGATCAAGTCGCACATCAACCGTCATTAATGTCTGATATATTTGTTCTACCATATCGACAAAACCGCCGAATTCAAAGTTCTGACTGGTTACTTCGTTAATCGGGATACCAGCAGCATGCGGGCCAATGTCATAAAGGATTTCGTCCTTAGGGGCACTTTCCTTCACAGCTTCAAGCCGTGGCATATCATCCCTGGACTCACCTGTCTTAATCTCAACCTTCCCGCCTCGGTTCTGGTCACCTCGAGGATTTTTATTCTTGTTGTTTTTCCAATTACGGGAACGGTTGGTTTGTCTTGGTGGGGGATTGCCACTATCTTCCCAATCGCGGGTCTCATTCCAATCTGGAGTATTACGCTCGCGATAGTTGTAAGCTCTGTCTTGATTCCGGTTGCGTCGGGGCTCACCTCCGGTATTACCGTCATCAAAACTGGCGATGTTTCTTCCAGCATTCTGGGGATTTTGGCGTCTGCCATAACTCATATTGAGAAAAATAATTTTAAGTCGTTTTTGTTCGTTGATGACCTGCTGATTCTAGGCTCATCAGAATTGTCTGTAATCAATAAGTATACAGAAGATAATCAAGCCTTTTTAGGTAGCCAGAAGAGAAGTAGTTTCAATAGGATCTTGGAGTGTTCTTATTGCAAGGAACATAAAAAATGGTACAAAGGATATACAGTGAGAAACTGCAGAAATAAAAATAGAAATTCAAGAGAAAATGTCAATATTTGTGATGATGAGAATCTGGCATTTCCTGCATTCACGACTAGAGAAAATAGTTCACAATGGATTTTTGATACAGGTGCTACCACACATATGTCTGGTAATAAAGATGCATTTATAAATTTACGTCCTTTTGCAAGTTCCATACGCTTGGGAAATGACAATACCATACATGTTACTCACATCGGTGAAGTTATAATAAATGCTCTACTTCCATCATATCATGATTGTTGTTAATGTTATCTATCCAGTCATCAGGCGGTAAATTATTAACCAAATAACAACATCCCGAGGCTGCAGCAACTCTTATTCTATG
This sequence comes from Orchestes rusci, assembly GCA_958502075.1. Lineage (NCBI taxonomy): Eukaryota > Metazoa > Arthropoda > Insecta > Coleoptera > Curculionidae > Orchestes > Orchestes rusci. Next base: position 13,980,115 of record OY293312.1, on the reverse strand, counting down.
CGTAACGTTTATATTGAGTTGATTTGCAACCACTGAGCCAAACGCGTACCTCGATGCTATAGTACCGTTTGAAGCACTCAGTCTTCTGCCCTCTGCCACTTGCGAAGAAATAACAAGTACGTTAGACAGAGTCATTTTACTAGGCAGGTATTCTCTCATCTTAGTCTTAGGATCAAGGCCAATTGACGCAATTTTGACCTTCGATTTCATATCAGCCAGTACAGCTGAGACCCTAAGCATGTGTTCGGAATTAATCTTGAACCTTCCTGGTATAGTGTCATCAGCTAGGAAATTTATACCTTCTAGCCTACTAAGACCGACATTATCTAACACGTCTATGGGGCCATAACCAAGTAGATTCGCGTTAGGGACGCCACCAGCTGGAAAGAAGCCAGGTGGTAATGGTTGCCAATTTGCAATCTGGTCTCGGGAAGCGACCAGGCGTTGGGCAGTCACATACGGTGAAACATAGCACTCGTATTTGTTGTGAGATTCAGGCTCAATCGGTCCAAACGTACCCGAATCATACGCTTGTCCATCTAGTACTCCGGCGACCTGGGGTACCACATCATCAGGGAGATTCAACTTTACTATTTGTCCATTCGGTGTTATCGTACTCGAAATGTTGGACATATATTCAATCACTGCCTGAGGAATATTCAACGTCTCAGGAAGGAAGTCTTGGACTTTATTAAAGATAGCGAGCTTCATCTCGCCATTGTCCATAGTCATATCAAGGAGACCCGCATTAAGTATGAAGGTGCAGTAGTGTAGAAAACTGCTAAATGGAAGCTTGCGATCAAGTCGCACATCAACCGTCATTAATGTCTGATATATTTGTTCTACCATATCGACAAAACCGCCGAATTCAAAGTTCTGACTGGTTACTTCGTTAATCGGGATACCAGCAGCATGCGGGCCAATGTCATAAAGGATTTCGTCCTTAGGGGCACTTTCCTTCACAGCTTCAAGCCGTGGCATATCATCCCTGGACTCACCTGTCTTAATCTCAACCTTCCCGCCTCGGTTCTGGTCACCTCGAGGATTTTTATTCTTGTTGTTTTTCCAATTACGGGAACGGTTGGTTTGTCTTGGTGGGGGATTGCCTCTATCTTCCCAATCGCGGGTCCCATTCCAATCTGGAGTATTACGCTCGCGATAGTTGTAAGCTCTGTCTTGATTCCGGTTGCGTCGGGGCTCACCTCCGGTATTACCGTCATCAAAACTGGCGATGTTTCTTCCAGCATTCTGGGGATTTTGGCGTCTGCCATAACTCATATTGAGAAAAATAATTTTAAGTCGTTTTTGTTCGTTGATGACCTGCTGATTCTAGGCTCATCAGAATTGTCTGTAATCAATAAGTATACAGAAGATAATCAAGCCTTTTTAGGTAGCCAGAAGAGAAGTAGTTTCAATAGGATCTTGGAGTGTTCTTATTGCAAGGAACATAAAAAATGGTACAAAGGATATACAGTGAGAAACTGCAGAAATAAAAATAGAAATTCAAGAGAAAATGTCAATATTTGTGATGATGAGAATCTGGCATTTCCTGCATTCACGACTAGAGAAAATAGTTCACAATGGATTTTTGATACAGGTGCTACCACACATATGTCTGGTAATAAAGATGCATTTATAAATTTACGTCCTTTTGCAAGTTCCATACGCTTGGGAAATGACAATACCATACATGTTACTCACATCGGTGAAGTTATAATAAATGCTCTACTTCCATCATATCATGATTGTTGTTAATGTTATCTATCCAGTCATCAGGCGGTAAATTATTAACCAAATAACAACATCCCGGGGCTGCAGCAACTCTTATTCTATGCGTAACGTTTATATTGAGTTGATTTGCAACCACTGAGCCAAACGCGTACCTCGATGCTATAGTACCGTTTGAAGCACTCAGTCTTCTGCCCTCTGCCACTTGCGAAGAAATAACAAGTACGTTAGACAGAGTCATTTTACTAGGCAGGTATTCTCTCATCTTAGTCTTAGGATCAAGGCCAATTGACGCAATTTTGATCTTCGATTTCATATCAGCCAGTACAGCTGAGACCCTAAGCATGTGTTCGGAATTAATCTTGAACCTTCCTGGTATAGTGTCATCAGCTAGGAAATTTATACCTTCTAGCCTACTAAGACCGACATTATCTAACACGTCTATGGGGCCATAACCAAGTAGATTCGCGTTAGGGACGCCACCAGCTGGAAAAAAGCCAGGTGGTAATGGTTGCCAATTTGCAATCTGGTCTCGGGAAGCGACCAGGCGTTGGGCAGTCACATACGGTGAAACATAGCACTCGTATTTGTTGTGAGATTCAGGCTCAATCGGTCCAAACGTACCCGAATCATACGCTTGTCCATCTAGTACTCCGGCGACCTGGGGTACCACATCATCAGGGAGATTCAACTTTACTATTTGTCCATTCGGTGTTATCGTACTCGAAATGTTGGACATATATTCAATCACTGCCTGAGGAATATTCAACGTCTCAGGAAGGAAGTCTTGGACTTTATTAAAGATAGCGAGCTTCATCTCGCCATTGTCCATAGTCATATCAAGGAGACCCGCATTAAGTATGACGGTGCAGTAGTGTAGAAAACTGCTAAATGGAAGCTTGCGATCAAGTCGCACATCAACCGTCATTAATGTCTGATATATTTGTTCTACCATATCGACAAAACCGCCGAATTCAAAGTTCTGACTGGTTACTTCGTTAATCGGGATACCAGCAGCATGCGGGCCAATGTCATAAAGGATTTCGTCCTTAGGGGCACTTTCCTTCACAGCTTCAAGCCGTGGCATATCATCCCTGGACTCACCTGTCTTAATCTCAACCTTCCCGCCTCGGTTCTGGTCACCTCGAGGATTTTTATTCTTGTTGTTTTTCCAATTACGGGAACGGTTGGTTTGTCTTGGTGGGGGATTGCCTCTATCTTCCCAATCGCGGGTCTCATTCCAATCTGGAGTATTACGCTCGCGATAGTTGTAAGCTCTGTCTTGATTCCGGTTGCGTCGGGGCTCACCTCCGGTATTACCGTCATCAAAACTGGCGATGTTTCTTCCAGCATTCTGGGGATTTTGGCGTCTGCCATAACTCATATTGAGAAAAATAATTTTAAGTCGTTTTTGTTCGTTGATGACCTGCTGATTCTAGGCTCATCAGAATTGTCTGTAATCAATAAGTATACAGAAGATAATCAAGCCTTTTTAGGTAGCCAGAAGAGAAGTAGTTTCAATAGGATCTTGGAGTGTTCTTATTGCAAGGAACATAAAAAATGGTACAAAGGATATACAGTGAGAAACTGCAGAAATAAAAATAGAAATTCAAGAGAAAATGTCAATATTTGTGATGATGAGAATCTGGCATTTCCTGCATTCACGACTAGAGAAAATAGTTCACAATGGATTTTTGATACAGGTGCTACCACACATATGTCTGGTAATAAAGATGCATTTATAAATTTACGTCCTTTTGCAAGTTCCATACGCTTGGGAAATGACAATACCATACATGTTACTCACATCGGTGAAGTTATAATAAATGCTCTACTTCCATCATATCATGATTGTTGTTAATGTTATCTATCCAGTCATCAGGCGGTAAATTATTAACCAAATAACAACATCCCGGGGCTGCAGCAACTCTTATTCTATGCGTAACGTTTATATTGAGTTGATTTGCAACCACTGAGCCAAACGCGTACCTCGATGCTATAGTACCGTTTGAAGCACTCAGTCTTCTGCCCTCTGCCACTTGCGAAGAAATAACAAGTACGTTAGACAGAGTCATTTTACTAGGCAGGTATTCTCTCATCTTAGTCTTAGGATCAAGGCCAATTGACGCAATTTTGACCTTCGATTTCATATCAGCCAGTACAGCTGAGACCCTAAGCATGTGTTCGGAATTAATCTTGAACCTTCCTGGTATAGTGTCATCAGCTAGGAAATTTATACCTTCTAGCCTACTAAGACCGACATTATCTAACACGTCTATGGGGCCATAACCAAGTAGATTCGCGTTAGGGACGCCACCAGCTGGAAAGAAGCCAGGTGGTTATGGTTGCCAATTTGCAATCTGGTCTCGGGAAGCGACCAGGCGTTGGGCAGTCACATACGGTGAAACATAGCACTCGTATTTGTTGTGAGATTCAGGCTCAATCGGTCCAAACGTACCCGAATCATACGCTTGTCCATCTAGTACTCCGGCGACCTGGGGTACCACATCATCAGGGAGATTCAACTTTACTATTTGTCCATTCGGTGTTATCGTACTCGAAATGTTGGACATATATTCAATCACTGCCTGAGGAATATTCAACGTCTCAGGAAGGAAGTCTTGGACTTTATTAAAGATAGCGAGCTTCATCTCGCCATTGTCCATAGTCATATCAAGGAGACCCGCATTAAGTATGACGGTGCAGTAGTGTAGAAAACTGCTAAATGGAAGCTTGCGATCAAGTCGCACATCAACCGTCATTAATGTCTGATATATTTGTTCTACCATATCGACAAAACCGCCGAATTCAAAGTTCTGACTGGTTACTTCGTTAATCGGGATACCAGCAGCATGCGGGCCAATGTCATAAAGGATTTCGTCCTTAGGGGCACTTTCCTTCACAGCTTCAAGCCGTGGCATATCATCCCTGGACTCACCTGTCTTAATCTCAACCTTCCCGCCTCGGTTCTGGTCACCTCGAGGATTTTTATTCTTGTTGTTTTTCCAATTACGGGAACGGTTGGTTTGTCTTGGTGGGGGATTGCCTCTATCTTCCCAATCGCGGGTCTCATTCCAATCTGGAGTATTACGCTCGCGATAGTTGTAAGCTCTGTCTTGATTCCGGTTGCGTCGGGGCTCACCTCCGGTATTACCGTCATCAAAACTGGCGATGTTTCTTCCAGCATTCTGGGGATTTTGGCGTCTGCCATAACTCATATTGAGAAAAATAATTTTAAGTCGTTTTTGTTCGTTGATGACCTGCTGATTCTAGGCTCATCAGAATTGTCTGTAATCAATAAGTATACAGAAGATAATCAAGCCTTTTTAGGTAGCCAGAAGAGAAGTAGTTTCAATAGGATCTTGGAGTGTTCTTATTGCAAGGAACATAAAAAATGGTACAAAGGATATACAGTGAGAAACTGCAGAAATAAAAATAGAAATTCAAGAGAAAATGTCAATATTTGTGATGATGAGAATCTGGCATTTCCTGCATTCACGACTAGAGAAAATAGTTCACAATGGATTTTTGATACAGGTGCTACCACACATATGTCTGGTAATAAAGATGCATTTATAAATTTACGTCCTTTTGCAAGTTCCATACGCTTGGGAAATGACAATACCATACATGTTACTCACATCGGTGAAGTTATAATAAATGCTCTACTTCCATCATATCATGATTGTTGTTAATGTTATCTATCCAGTCATCAGGCGGTAAATTATTAACCAAATAACAACATCCCGGGGCTGCAGCAACTCTTATTCTATGCGTAACGTTTATATTGAGTTGATTTGCAACCACTGAGCCAAACGCGTACCTCGATGCTATAGTACCGTTTGAAGCACTCAGTCTTCTGCCCTCTGCCACTTGCGAAGAAATAACAAGTACGTTAGACAGAGTCATTTTACTAGGCAGGTATTCTCTCATCTTAGTCTTAGGATCAAGGCCAATTGACGCAATTTTGACCTTCGATTTCATATCAGCCAGTACAGCTGAGACCCTAAGCATGTGTTCGGAATTAATCTTGAACCTTCCTGGTATAGTGTCATCAGCTAGGAAATTTATACCTTCTAGCCTACTAAGACCGACATTATCTAACACGTCTATGGGGCCATAACCAAGTAGATTCGCGTTAGGGACGCCACCAGCTGGAAAGAAGCCAGGTGGTAATGGTTGCCAATTTGCAATCTGGTCTCGGGAAGCGACCAGGCGTTGGGCAGTCACATACGGTGAAACATAGCACTCGTATTTGTTGTGAGATTCAGGCTCAATCGGTCCAAACGTACCCGAATCATACGCTTGTCCATCTAGTACTCCGGCGACCTGGGGTACCACATCATCAGGGAGATTCAACTTTACTATTTGTCCATTCGGTGTTATCGTACTCGAAATGTTGGACATATATTCAATCACTGCCTGAGGAATATTCAACGTCTCAGGAAGGAAGTCTTGGACTTTATTAAAGATAGCGAGCTTCATCTCGCCATTGTCCATAGTCATATCAAGGAGACCCGCATTAAGTATGACGGTGCAGTAGTGTAGAAAACTGCTAAATGGAAGCTTGCGATCAAGTCGCACATCAACCGTCATTAATGTCTGATATATTTGTTCTACCATATCGACAAAACCGCCGAATTCAAAGTTCTGACTGGTTACTTCGTTAATCGGGATACCAGCAGCATGCGGGCCAATGTCATAAAGGATTTCGTCCTTAGGGGCACTTTCCTTCACAGCTTCAAGCCGTGGCATATCATCCCTGGACTCACCTGTCTTAATCTCAACCTTCCCGCCTCGGTTCTGGTCACCTCGAGGATTTTTATTCTTGTTGTTTTTCCAATTACGGGAACGGTTGGTTTGTCTTGGTGGGGGATTGCCTCTATCTTCCCAATCGCGGGTCTCATTCCAATCTGGAGTATTACGCTCGCGATAGTTGTAAGCTCTGTCTTGATTCCGGTTGCGTCGGGGCTCACCTCCGGTATTACCGTCATCAAAACTGGCGATGTTTCTTCCAGCATTCTGGGGATTTTGGCGTCTGCCATAACTCATATTGAGAAAAATAATTTTAAGTCGTTTTTGTTCGTTGATGACCTGCTGATTCTAGGCTCATCAGAATTGTCTGTAATCAATAAGTATACAGAAGATAATCAAGCCTTTTTAGGTAGCCAGAAGAGAAGTAGTTTCAATAGGATCTTGGAGTGTTCTTATTGCAAGGAACATAAAAAATGGTACAAAGGATATACAGTGAGAAACTGCAGAAATAAAAATAGAAATTCAAGAGAAAATGTCAATATTTGTGATGATGAGAATCTGGCATTTCCTGCATTCACGACTAGAGAAAATAGTTCACAATGGATTTTTGATACAGGTGCTACCACACATATGTCTGGTAATAAAGATGCATTTATAAATTTACGTCCTTTTGCAAGTTCCATACGCTTGGGAAATGACAATACCATACATGTTACTCACATCGGTGAAGTTATAATAAATGCTCTACTTCCATCATATCATGATTGTTGTTAATGTTATCTATCCAGTCATCAGGCGGTAAATTATTAACCAAATAACAACATCCCGGGGCTGCAGCAACTCTTATTCTATGCGTAACGTTTATATTGAGTTGATTTGCAACCACTGAGCCAAACGCGTACCTCGATGCTATAGTACCGTTTGAAGCACTCAGTCTTCTGCCCTCTGCCACTTGCGAAGAAATAACAAGTACGTTAGACAGAGTCATTTTACTAGGCAGGTATTCTCTCATCTTAGTCTTAGGATCAAGGCCAATTGACGCAATTTTGACCTTCGATTTCATATCAGCCAGTACAGCTGAGACCCTAAGCATGTGTTCGGAATTAATCTTGAACCTTCCTGGTATAGTGTCATCAGCTAGGAAATTTATACCTTCTAGCCTACTAAGACCGACATTATCTAACACGTCTATGGGGCCATAACCAAGTAGATTCGCGTTAGGGACGCCACCAGCTGGAAAGAAGCCAGGTGGTAATGGTTGCCAATTTGCAATCTGGTCTCGGGAAGCGACCAGGCGTTGGGCAGTCACATACGGTGAAACATAGCACTCGTATTTGTTGTGAGATTCAGGCTCAATCGGTCCAAACGTACCCGAATCATACGCTTGTCCATCTAGTACTCCGGCGACCTGGGGTACCACATCATCAGGGAGATTCAACTTTACTATTTGTCCATTCGGTGTTATCGTACTCGAAATGTTGGACATATATTCAATCACTGCCTGAGGAATATTCAACGTCTCAGGAAGGAAGTCTTGGACTTTATTAAAGATAGCGAGCTTCATCTCGCCATTGTCCATAGTCATATCAAGGAGACCCGCATTAAGTATGACGGTGCAGTAGTGTAGAAAACTGCTAAATGGAAGCTTGCGATCAAGTCGCACATCAACCGTCATTAATGTCTGATATATTTGTTCTACCATATCGACAAAACCGCCGAATTCAAAGTTCTGACTGGTTACTTCGTTAATCGGGATACCAGCAGCATGCGGGCCAATGTCATAAAGGATTTCGTCCTTAGGGGCACTTTCCTTCACAGCTTCAAGCCGTGGCATATCATCCCTGGACTCACCTGTCTTAATCTCAACCTTCCCGCCTCGGTTCTGGTCACCTCGAGGATTTTTATTCTTGTTGTTTTTCCAATTACGGGAACGGTTGGTTTGTCTTGGTGGGGGATTGCCTCTATCTTCCCAATCACGGGTCTCATTCCAATCTGGAGTATTACGCTCGCGATAGTTGTAAGCTCTGTCTTGATTCCGGTTGCGTCGGGGCTCACCTCCGGTATTACCGTCATCAAAACGTACGATGTTTCTTCCAGCATTCTGGGGATTTTGGCGTCTGCCATAACTCATATTGAGAAAAATAATTTTAAGTCGTTTTTGTTCGTTGATGACCTGCTGATTCTAGGCTCATCAGAATTGTCTGTAATCAATAAGTATACAGAAGATAATCAAGCCTTTTTAGGTAGCCAGAAGAGAAGTAGTTTCAATAGGATCTTGGAGTGTTCTTATTGCAAGGAACATAAAAAATGGTACAAAGGATATACAGTGAGAAACTGCAGAAATAAAAATAGAAATTCAAGAGAAAATGTCAATATTTGTGATGATGAGAATCTGGCATTTCCTGCATTCACGACTAGAGAAAATAGTTCACAATGGATTTTTGATACAGGTGCTACCACACATATGTCTGGTAATAAAGATGCATTTATAAATTTACGTCCTTTTGCAAGTTCCATACGCTTGGGAAATGACAATACCATACATGTTACTCACATCGGTGAAGTTATAATAAATGCTTTACTTCCATCAGGAAAATCCATTAAAATCACTTTGATTGATGTGCTTTATTCGCCAGAATTGAAATGTTCCCTTATTTCTTGGCACAAAATGAAAAATAAAGGAATAACTATGCAAGGAAATGGAGAGGAAATTACTTTTTGGAAGAATGAGAAAATCGTTGGATGGGTAAAGCCATGCAATAAGTTACAAGTATTTCAGGAGGCTCATGAAGAAAGTTTGAATGTGAGTTCAACTGAATGGCATCGGCGTCTAGGACACACTGATGTAAAATCATTTACTTACCTTGAGAGATCTGTATCTGATCCTCATGTTTTGCCAAAAGAAAGAACAGATATTGAATGTGAAGCATGTATAAAATCCAAGATGACAAGAACCATAAGTCGAGAAGAAGGTAATTCATGTACGAGAATACTCGAAAAAGTACATTCAGATGTTTCTGGGCCATTCTGTACTAAATCTATGGGTGGAAAACAGTACTATGTGACATTTATTGACGAATATTCTCGCTACACGGAAGTAGCATTCATCGCACACAAAAATGAGGTGGAGTTAGCGGTCAAAGAATATATTCGAAGAATGGAACGACAAACTGGTAAAAAAATTTGTACTTTCAAGAGTGATAATGGAGGAGAATACAATAATAATTCCTTGATAAGTTTTTTCAAGAATTCAGGAATCAAATTTGAACATTCAATTCCAAGGGTGCACGAAACGAATGGTTTAGCAGAAAGAATGAACAGGACTCTAACCACAATGGCAAGAACTTGTTTGATTGATTCTGATCTTCCACCGTCACTTTGGGCAGAAGCAGTCTCTTACTCTGTATACACAAAAAACCGAGTTCCTCATTCTTTTCACAAACATACTCCTGTAGAACTATTTTTTGGAAATAAACCTGCAATCTCACACCTCAGGTATTTTGGACAAAAAGCATTCATCCACATCAATGCAGAAGATCGTCCAAAAGGAAATAAGTTTCTACCAAGATCTCAAGATTGTGTCATGGTAGGATATTCGGAAAAAGAGGGATGGTACCGATTTTATACAGGGAAGAAGGTGGTTTTGTTAAGAGATTTCAAATTCCTGAAAGAAAATGAAATCACTTTCATAGAGTCTCTAAAAAGGGATAAAGAATTGAAAAATGGCGAATCTGCAAGCTGTGAAAAAGAAACGGAAGGCAGTGAATCTGCAAGCTGTGAAAAAGAAACTGCAAATCCACAAGAAAATTTGGAAGGAAATAAGAAATTAACTGAAATAGAACATTTCGAGTTGCCAATAGAATTACAAAACGAGATAAATAAAGGTAGTCTATTACGAAGAAGTACTAGGCATCGTAATCCAGCAAGATTGTCTGATGATTTTCTATATTTTACAAACGAGGAACCAATTACTTATCAAGAAGCTATATGTGGACAAGAATTCATTCAGTGGAATTCAGCCATTCAAGATGAACTGAAATCCATGGAGAAGAATGAAGTCTGGAATATTGTCGAGCAGCCCTCAAATTCTCGTATCGTAGGATGCAAATGGATTTTCAAAAAGAAATTCTCTGACAAGGGAAAATTAATTAAATATAAGGCGAGGCTGGTTGCACAAGGATTCACTCAGATTCCAGGGATTGACTTTGATGAGACTTATTCTCCAGTGATCAGATACGAAACCATACGAATTTTATTTGCCTACTGTATTCATCACAATATGGTAGCACATCAAATGGATGTCAAGACAGCTTTTCTCAATGGTGACCTTGATTTCAAGATATATATGAAAATACCAGAAGGTGTTGAGGCGGAACCAGGGAGAGTATGCTGTCTCAAAAAAAGCATTTATGGATTAAAGCAGTCACCTAGAAAATGGAATCAAAAACTAGTTAACGTTTTAAAAACAATTCAAATGGAACAATCTTTTGCAGATCCATGTATGTTTGTGTCTGGTAGCTGTAAGCAGATAGTAGCTGTTTATGTTGATGACCTGCTGATTCTAGGCTCATCAGAAATGGAAGTGAAACAAATTGAAGATGTTTTATCTTTGAACTTTGAAGTTACCCTTCTTGGAATTCCATATTTGTTACTTTCATTACAGATCTCTTGGACCCCTACCAGTGTATCAATAAGTCAAGAAAATTATCTAGAAAAAGTTCTTGATAAATTTGATCTATTGAATTGTAAGTCAGCATCCGTGCCAATGGACATTGGAGCAAGACCACAGAAAGCTAAAGAATCAGAAGAAAGAGTGGACAAAACTTTGTACCAGTCAAAAATCGGTAGTCTCTTGTACTTAGCTATGGGTACCAGGCCTGATATATCTTATGCAGTGAACCTATTATCACAATTCAACACAGATCCAACTTTTACTCATATGAAAATGGTTCATCAAATATTCAGATATCTAAAAGGAACTCTGCAAAAGAAACTGGTATACATGCACACTGTTCAACATTCTTTGTGTGTTTATAGCGACGCATCATATGCCGATTCCTTAGATACACGAAGATCTACAAGTGGCTATATTGGTTTTTATGGCGAAGCAGCTGTTTCATGGACATCCAAGAAGCAGCAAAGTGTAGCTGTTTCCACAACTGAGGCGGAGTACATGGCATTGTCATTAGCATGTAGACAAGCAATGTGGATGAGCCAGATATTATCTGACTTGGATGAAGTTAACATCAAACCTCGCATGTTATGTGATAATCAAGCATCTATCCACATATCAACAAATCCTGTTCTTCATCAGCGAAGTAGGCATATGTTTTGCCAAAAGAAAGAACAGATATTGAATGTGAAGCATGTATAAAATCCAAGATGACAAGAACCATAAGTCGAGAAGAAGGTAATTCATGTACGAGAATACTCGAAAAAGTACATTCAGATGTTTCTGGGCCATTCTGTACTAAATCTATGGGTGGAAAACAATACTATGTGACATTTATTGACGAATATTCTCGCTACACGGAAGTAGCATTCATCGCACACAAAAATGAGGTGGAGTTAGCGGTCAAAGAATATATTCGAAGAATGGAACGACAAACTGGTAAAAAAGTTTGTACTTTCAAGAGTGATAATGGAGGAGAATACAATAATAATTCCTTGATAAGTTTTTTCAAGAATTCAGGAATCAAATTTGAACATTCAATTCCAAGGGTGCACGAAACGAATGGTTTAGCAGAAAGAATGAACAGGACTCTAACCACAATGGCAAGAACTTGTTTGATTGATTCTGATCTTCCACCGTCACTTTGGGCAGAAGCAGTCTCTTACTCTGTATACACAAAAAACCGAGTTCCTCATTCTTTTCACAAACATACTCCTGTAGAACTATTTTTTGGAAATAAACCTGCAATCTCACACCTCAGGTATTTTGGACAAAAAGCATTCATCCATATCAATGCAGAAGATCGTCCAAAAGGAAATAAGTTTCTACCAAGATCTCAAGATTGTGTCATGGTAGGATATTCGGAAAAAGAGGGATGGTACCGATTTTATACAGGGAAGAAGGTGGTTTTGTCAAGAGATTTCAAATTCCTGAAAGAAAATGAAATCACTTTCATAGAGTCTCTAAAAAGGGATAAAGAATTGAAAAATGGCGAATCTGCAAGCTGTGAAAAAGAAACGGAAGGCAGTGAATCTGCAAGCTGTGAAAACGAAACTGCAAATCCACAAGAAAATTTGGAAGGAAATAAGAAATTAACTGAAATAGAACATTTCGAGTTGCCAATAGAATTACAAAACGAGATAAATAAAGGTAGTCTATTACGAAGAAGTACTAGGCATCGTAATCCAGCAAGATTGTCTGATGATTTTCTATATTTTACAAACGAGGAACCAATTACTTATCAAGAAGCTATATGTGGACAAGAATCCATTCAGTGGAATTCAGCCATTCAAGATGAACTGAAATCCATGGAGAAGAATGAAGTCTGGAATATTGTCGAGCAGCCCTCAAATTCTCGTATCGTAGGATGCAAATGGATTTTCAAAAAGAAATTCTCTGACAAGGGAAAATTAATTAAATATAAGGCGAGGCTGGTTGCACAAGGATTCACTCAGATTCCAGGGATTGACTTTGATGAGACTTATTCTCCAGTGATCAGATACGAAACCATACGAATTTTATTTGCCTACTGTATTCATCACAATATGGTAGCACATCAAATGGATGTCAAGACAGCTTTTCTCAATGGTGACCTTGATTTCAAGATATATATGAAAATACCAGAAGGTGTTGAGGCGGAACCAGGGAGAGTATGCTGTCTCAAAAAAAACATTTATGGATTGAAGCAGTCACCTAGAAAATGGAATCAAAAACTAGTTAACGTTTTAAAGACAATTCAAATGGAACAATCTTTTGCAGATCCATGTATGTTTGTGTCTGGTAGCTGTAAGCAGATAGTAGCTGTTTATGTTGATGACCTGCTGATTCTAGGCTCATCAGAAATGGAAGTGAAACAAATTGAAGATGTTTTATCTTTGAACTTTGAAGTTACCCTTCTTGGAATTCCATATTTGTTACTTTCATTACAGATCTCTTGGACCCCTACCAGTGTATCAATAAGTCAAGAAAATTATCTAGAAAAAGTTCTTGATAAATTTGATCTATTGAATTGTAAGTCAGCATCCGTGCCAATGGACATTGGAGCAAGACCACAGAAAGCTAAAGAATCAGAAGAAAGGGTGGACAAAACTTTGTACCAGTCAAAAATCGGTAGTCTCTTGTACTTAGCTATGGCTACCAGGCCTGATATATCTTATGCAGTGAACCTATTATCACAATTCAACACAGATCCAACTTTTACTCATATGAAAATGGTTCATCAAATATTCAGATATCTAAAAGGAACTCTGCAAAAGAAACTGGTATACACGCACACTGTTCAACCTTCTTTGTGTGTTTATAGCGACGCATCATATGCCGATTCCTTAGATACACGAAGATCTACAAGTGGCTATATTGGTTTTTATGGCGAAGCAGCGGTTTCATGGACATCCAAGAAGCAGCAAAGTGTAGCTGTTTCCACAACTGAGGCGGAGTACATGGCATTGTCATTAGCATGTAGACAAGCAATGTGGATGAGCCAGATATTATCTGACTTGAATGAAGTTAACATCAAACCTCGCATGTTATGTGATAATCAAGCATCTATCCACATATCAACAAATCCTGTTCTTCATCAGCGAAGTAAGCATATTGACGTTCACTATCATTATGTCAGGGAGAGATATTTAGCAGAAGATATCACAATACTATACATTCCTACTAAAGAAAATGTGGCTGACATTTTAACCAAGCCATTATCTAAAGAAGTATTCCAATTGTTGATCTCCAAGTTTTTGAAGACATCATTACTGAGGGAGAGTGTTGAAGGCTCAGATGGAGATGACGTGCCAGGTCCAGTAATGATATCTTGATGTTTTAATTGATATAATCTACCTTTCTGGTTGTGTCATTATATTGTCAGTTTTTGAAGTTTATGTAAAAAAGATTGTCAAACTTAAGTCTCCTGTTTCAATTTATTCAAAATTTCGAATAGTTCACTTGCTAATATATTTTGTACTTGGCTCCGGAAATGCAACTTGTTTAAAGAAGGAAGTAATCGGACATGTGGAAGAAGCGACTTAAAAAAATTCATGTCTTCATCTTCTTCTTCATTTTTTTCCAAAAGAGCAACTTTTCTAGCTTCCAACTTTAAAAACTTATCGTCAATATTTTCCTCGTTTTTTTTAATTATTTTTCGTTTTCGATTAACTATAATCGGTGTCTTTGGGCCTGATTCGTCTGGTAGTGCAATATCTTCGGTTTCAATTTCCACTTGAGATTCAGATTGCTCAATAGGAAAAGTATCTCCATGTTCCGATTCTGATGGTGTGTCATTTGGTTCTTGGGAAACTTCTTCTTGAAGGGTAATATTTCCCTGTGTAGCTCTTGGTGTGACGACATACTTTAAAAATAATAATGATTTAAAATGACGCCATGTTCCCGAATAAATGGGAGCGCTTTCTACATCATCGCCAGAACGTTGTTGAGGTATTTTTAAAAATTCCTTTTTGAATTTGTCTCTTAGATTCTTCCATTTGCTTTTAGCTGTTTCCTCTATAAGAAAAAAATTATATTAATACAACTCAATAGTGTAAAATAATGACTTGAAAATTCAATAATAGTAGGTACATGACGTAACAAGTCAGAAAAATACTACACGACAAGACGAGAAGACAAAGTTTCGGTTAATTTACCTTTTTTTTTATTAAATGTAGGTACCTAAACGTCCGGTAAAGTAAAGTTTACTAGCCTGGGCAGGGAACCAGGACTTTATACTAAGGTTTTTAATTTTCAATAAAAACTTTCAATAAAGATATCGCTTTTATGTCAGTTTCAGATGAAATGTGAATAAAATAACTATTTTTTTTCAGATACTTAGCAACGGGAATTCAATTTAGACAACTTGCCTATTCTTTTCGAATTTCCAAGACAGCTGTGGCTACAATCGTTGTTGAAGTTTGCAGAGCCATTTGGATTACACTAATAAAAAAACATATGCCTGAACCTACAAAAGCAGATTTTAAAATTATTGCAGATAATTTTTGGAATAAATGGCAATTTCCAAATTGTATTGGATGTATCGATGGCAAGCACATCCGAATAAAGAAGCCTGCTAAATCCGGATCAATGTATTACAATTACAAAAATTTCTTCTCTATTGGGTTATTGGCAATAACAGATGCCAATTATAAATTTATAATGGTAAACGTAGGATCTTATGGAAAAGAGAGCGATGCCGGCGTGTTTGAGCATTGTCCTTTCCGTCAAGCGATAGAGAGTGGGCAACTTCCTTTACCAGAAGAATCGAGCTTGCCTGGATCGACAATCACAGCTCCTTATGTTTTTCTTGGTGACGAAGCATTTCCCTTAACAGAACGCCGTCCATATTGTTAAAGCAATTAGCTTGCTTCACAATATAATCATAGATCTTGAAGGTGTCCCGAATGTAGATGCAGCGACTTGCAATATTGATGCTAGTTTTAATCAAAGGGATCGTATAAGACCCTGTCGAAGAAACAATTCGTCTTCCAGAAAAGCCATTCGCATAAGAAAAAAGTTTTGTAGATTTTTTACACTGCGTCCCATAGAATAAAATTTAATATCAAAGAGTGGTTTTAAATAATTTTAAGTGCATATGTTTAGCATTACCTACTTAAATGTTTTCATAGTTCTAACCTGACTAATAATGTATAAAATATTGTACCTAAATACCTATACCTATCTATATTCTTTAAATATAATTTATCCAAAAAGAGAATATTAAAATACTTACTTGGAACTCCTAAAACTTCTGCAATGCGATTCCACTCTCTATCAACAATTAGTCTGTTATGATAATGATGTAGTCGCATATCCCAAATGATGCGGGCATTTTGCACGTTACTAATTATTAATAGTTCTATGAATGTGTCGCCCATTATGCACGCACAACTTCACACTTCCCTTCCCGACAGAATCAAAACAACTAAAAAATGAAACAGTTCGCTAGAAACGCCTCGCCGCTTCGGCGGATATTTCAAATAAATTTACCGCCTCGGACGCCAAAAACTTGCGTCGCCGCGCTGACCGCGTGGATTTGGTCACGTAGGACAGTCTGGCGCTTTCAATGGATTTGAATTTTCAGCGCCGGCCGCGCCGGTCGCGCCGACCGCTTTTCGCCGCTCACGTAGGACACAGCGTAACTATTTCGTTGTCAATCGGCTGCGGCCAATCAGTTACTACAGGTTCGCCATAGATGGCAGTGACATTCTCCGCGAAAGGTCCTGTACAATCAAATGGGACGTGTCCCATGTTGGATAAAGTAATTTGAATGAAACAAACCATAGTACACTAATATTTTAATAACTCGAAGAACAGGTATATATAATACATTTGGAACATGTTTGAAACGGAAAAATGAATTGTCCAATCGTGTATTATATTGACAATGTATGAGAATATAACACAAAACACTAATTTCTTGGTTTCAAATAATAACTGAAATAATTCAAATGAAACAAACTAATATTCTAATAACTCGAAGAAAGACTTTTTTCTTTTGCTATCAGCTCGGAAAATCATCTAGTCGTGTACGTATTATATTGACATTGTATGAGAATATAACACAAAACAATCATTTCGTGGTTTCAAATAATAACTGGAATATAATTCAAATGAAACAAACTAATTCTAGCTTGAAGAACCTAACCCTAATAATATATTATTTAGATGATGTCATCATCTTCCATTAGTTGAACATTCCTGCAAAGACATTTATAAATTAATTTATGATTCATGTGTTATTGTTTTTGACCATTGAATAATACAGGAGACCATACTTACTGTGATTCATCGTTATTTGGGGCTACTTTAGGTAGGCGTGATTTGGCTGTTGACAAAAAAAGGCCTATTGACTTTTTAATTTCTTCTTCGCTCACTGTAGGGTGACGTTTTCTTGTTGCAGCTAAAACATATATAGATGCATGCATTCAAGTCAGCTAAACCATCAATGGAAGTACCTTTGACAGCTTCATACAGTTTTAGGTCCATGAAAGATTTTTTTTTCTTTTTTCCTTGTCCAGAATAATTTAACGCCAAGCGGCGTCCAAATATTTTGTTCAATATGAGGTAGACAGTTTTATGTCGTGTACTACCGCCCACTAGGTAGAGATTGGTGATCTAAAAAGATATTTCTAGATAAATATTTGATTAATGATCAAAAACGAACTTTTTTATGTTTTTTTTTTTGTGAATATCAGCCTCTAAACTGTTGAGTTCCTCTTGAGTCTCACACGGCAAGTTTGTCTCTTCAAGGTCGCAAGTGGAAATGGTATTGGATGCTAATATTCTTTCCAAAATTTTTTTATTCTCGGCAACCCCCATCTTTATTTCAAATAACTCTTTTATGATACGATCTGAAAATATATTGATAATTCAAATGGGGTTAATGCAATCATGAAGTTACCATTGCTACTATAATCTGGTGGATTTGGTGTCACACATAAACTCCTTGGCCCATACGATTTATGATCTAGCCTTGTCCTTATGGGTGTGTTACAATTTTTCTGAATGCTCGATCCTATATAAGTATATATTAAATACAGACATTTTGAAGAAATAAAATATTTAAATAATGTATATTATGTATACATACCACATGTATACATACCACTACTACAAAAAGGATCAGTCCCATCCTCACGATGATAAGTTTTATTCTTTCCAGTAGAATTATTTTTGTGCTCTGAAAAATAAATAAAACCAATAAGTTCATACCAACATTTAAATATTGCTGCAATATGCTTACTCTCAAAGGAGTTCCCAAGTCCAGAGGAATCCTTTGGATTTCTCTCAATATTGTCCTCGATAACGTCTAAAAAAAAATTATTAACATAGATACACATACGTTTTTATGACCTAATATTATTTGTTATCTAGTTCAGATAACTAACCTAAACCATAATCATTATTTACCTGAAGGGGCCTCGAATGTATCTCTACTAAAAGTAGATTTCTTTCTTCGCGATCTTCTGACATCTGTAATGAAAAATGTATTGATAAAATACATTTATTCTAGACCTACAAACAAATCTAACCATTTTCGTCTGAGCCTGAAGAATAGCTGCTATTGTCGCCGTAAATTGGGTTTTTCTTAATTTTTCTTTTTCTAGAGCTTAAATGCTTCCCATCAATGTTAGCGTCATCAGTCATTTCCAGATTTGATGTATACTGCCCCTTGTCACACATATCTTTGGCGAGTTGGAGATCTTTTACGGATTTGGCTTTGCAAACAGCTTCCAACCAATTGAACCCCTCATCAAGGGGGGAACACATATCAATCATCTTTCTAATCTTTGTTGCATTTGAAATACTTATTGGGTATTTGTATTTTGTATTTCCATAATTAGACCACTACAATGTCCCAGGACAAATCCATGTTTCTGACAAATCTGACGACAACGACGGCTCTTATATACTAATAAAAATAGATAGGTTGATCCGAGAATTGATTATAGTTGAAATTTCAGGAGAAAAGATTGATACAGTTATGAAACATACAAGGATATCAGCAATTGAGGAGCAGACTTTCTATATGCTTTTTGTCCTTTTTTTATGAAAATACAAACGCAGTTTGTTTATAACATTGTTTTTAAATATTCAATGACAAGATCAATATACTAGAATTTTTGCATGTTGGTAATAAAACGTACATACATGATTTTTCATCAATGTTTCTAAATACCTATATCTTTTTTTTTGTTAATGTTTGTCAAACGCGAGGCGGTTTTTCTCTCTTTGTCAACATGATCAAAAATGGACAAAAAGCATTTAGAAAGTCTGCACCTCAATTATATTCACAAAAAAAACAACCTTAAAGAAAACTTTTACTTCATGAGATGTAGTATCTCAAATGCAGCAAAATAGTTACCACAGTTTATTACAAAAGCTTTACAAGTAATGTCCTGCTGATATATACAGGTTTTATTTGATAAAAAATGTTTAAACTTGAAAATGCCGACATATTT
The DNA here is from genome assembly GCA_958502075.1 of Orchestes rusci. Classification (NCBI taxonomy): domain Eukaryota; kingdom Metazoa; phylum Arthropoda; class Insecta; order Coleoptera; family Curculionidae; genus Orchestes; species Orchestes rusci. The sequence continues at coordinate 13,960,513 of OY293312.1, read as the reverse complement.
AGAACAAATAGGGTAATTATATAAATTGTCGAGAGTGCTGGAACTAAAACCAATTAGAACACCATTTTCATTTGATTCTATCACCTTAAACAAACGATTATAATTTAAAAAAACATAGCAATCATTTTGACTGTTATTTCCAAATTTGATAGTAGAGTTTCCAATTTCAATGGACTTATGCGAGATATGACATCTTGAAATTGTTTCAGATTTTGTTTTTGATGCCTCATATTTTATAAACATCTGTGGATTTTCTGATAGGCGTTTACATAATTGTCGTAATGGTTGACTTGGTTCTCTTATCAATCTTTTGAGCTGACCCAAAAAATTTTCAAAAGGAAAACAACTAATTTCATTTAGGGTTACATTAAAATGCTCAACATCATCAGCCAAATGCAAAAGGGAATGGATATTGTATATACATGATTCTATTCCATATAATTTACTGAAATGTTTGACAAAGCTGGCGAGCATTTGTTTCGCTGTTTGAATCCAAGGTGTACCTACAAATCTTGGATACAGTAAAATTCTAATAGCTACATGGAAGACAAGAAAATGTTCATACAAGTGTTTATCCAAAGTATTTTTAAATATACAGGGGCCCAAATATAACAAAATTAACCTAAATTCAGTAGCTTTGAAACGGAGTAGATCATCTAGTGATCTTGGTTTTCGATTAAAGTCTGATGGAATCTTATTAGTATAGTATTTCAATCGTTTTGAAAGCTTATGTTTCAAAGATACAGGAAGTTTTGCACGATTGCTCTTTACAGTCCAGTACATCAGTAACTTGCGCATTACACCCAGGCAACACAAGTGCATATAGTCCAAAGCAATATCTTCTATTATATCAAAATTGGGTATTTTTAATAATGGTGAATTTTTTATTTTATATTTAGAATACATATTGTTGAGAAAATTGTCATTTGTACGTTTTACATCAAAAACATCAGAATAAATTATCCTATTCATATAAAAAAATCCCTTTTGACAACATCTATCACAACCTACTTTACTGTTGTGACCTACGGTACATCTTATGAAAGAGCGAGCAGGTGCATCACAAGTAAATCCCAGAATCTTCACTCAATGACATCATTATCTTCACTAATCCCATTATTGACTAACTCAGAAATTTCAAGTATAAATTGATCAAAAAATAGTTCCACCGATAAGGGTTTACTGTTTCCACAAAAAATCGCGAGCGGGAAAGGAGAACATTTCACGTTGTCATTAATAAGCATTCCCAATATGGGCCATATTTGCTTTCTTGAACTTTTATATAAGGGCAAACCATCCACATTGAAGATTAAGTTAATTCTAGGTTTCAACAAAGCAAATAAAGTTGGAATATTCAAATACGAATCAAGGGTATTTTTTATTTCAAAATATGCAAATTCACCATTTTATCCTTCGGGTGTATCAAATGAGACTACGTTGTTTATAATTCTCTTTGTTTTCAATATTGTGCGACCATCAATGGGCAAAGCAAATCCTGAAAATATTTCATTTAAACCTTTAACGAGATTAGTGAGTTGATTAATTTTGATATTGTTCTCAACACTCCATTTATTTAGAAAGGCTTGTAGTTTGTCAGATTTACTGGAAGCAGCAGGCTCATTCTGCTGTGAGTCTGAAAAGTTACACTCCTCACTTTCTGCTTCAATACAACCAATATAATCAGCAAGTGTCACCGTATGCATTTGAGAAGTTGGGACTACTTCAGATACCGATAAAATATTATGGTCTCCAACCTCGCTGCATACGTTTTCATCGGAAAACGCATCGTTATCAGATGTTATGTTTAGTTTATTGTAATATTTCTTTTTAAGCTTGTATTTTGCACAATAGCCAGCGTTTTTATCAGATCTACGACAGTACCGTTTATCCTCCATTGTACAATTTTTTTCTACTTAACAGTCGAAACAGCGAAACTCACATATCGTCGGCTTAGTTAGAAAACCTCGTAAGTCCAAAACAGACAAGTTTACAGGGGATCAAAAAAACGTTCTGCAGAAACGTGTTCTCCATTTGTCGATATATTTTGGGTTTTAATGTCAATGTTGTATTTGGACAATTAGTAAATAACAATGGACTTACGAGATTTTCGGAATAAATTGTAGCAGCTATTTGGACTTGCGAGGTTCTCCTTTACAGTTGGCAACAGTAATAATAGGGCTAAAAGTATGTTTTTCAATGGGAGTGATCAATTTTAAATAAATAAAATGCACAAGGTTTCGGTTTATGAAAAAAAGTTTTATTATTACTGGAAAGGTAGATTATCGTAGAAATCATGATAGTCTTGAAGCAAAGACCTCTTCAGATATTGCAAATGATCATATTTGGTTTTTTTAATGGGTAGTCTTGATCTATTTATTAATAAGCGGGGTAGTTGTTCCGGATCAATACATGGGATATTTCTTGAACGACACTGCAAAACATCAGTTTTAAACAAATATTTAACAATGAAATATTATAATATTACTTCTAGTTCCTTCCATTATCGGAGTGGTTTAGCTTGAAATAGATTTTTCCTTCTTGGGTGTATTTCAATTGTCTTAAATCTGATACCTGGGGATCACCTGCCTTTTTTCCGGGTCTTATATTTGGATAAACCTGTACTTGAGTAAATTTAAAAAAAAAATCATGGGATAAATAAGCAACCTTGTACGGGTGCGGCTTTTTGCGAGCAGTTTTACAGATTTGCTCATAGTCAGCGGGAACGTTAATCTTCACATCTCTCATTCTTCTTTCTATAACGGAGTGCATCGTGTAAACCTCCATCTGGGTGTGACCCACCTCGAGATATTTCTGTATGATGGTCACAGAATAAAATACAGAAAGGTTCAAAAGTGCATTCGCAAGTGTTATATTTCTATTCTGGCTGGCACATCCGTCGCTGTATAAAATTATCTTTTGATCTACACTCTTTTTGGGAATGACTTCCTTCACCAAAAAATTGCACAATAGCGAAGCAAAATTATCAGCCATCACCCCTCCTTCTGATTCATTCCATAAGTAACAGAATACATCGAGTTTTCAAGTCAAAAATGGTGTAGTTGTGGGTTATAAGTTTGGTACGAAAATAGTTTGCAGACACTTTTGATAGAGGGCTTAAAAGTACAGCTTGTACATCTACGGTGTATACCAAATCGTCTGATTCTTTATCTTTCTGTTTTTCATTGCGGGGTCTTTCTTGTTTGATGCTGTTTGATGCTGTTTATATTTTTCATCATCAAGGTTTCCTACTTCATGTTCTGCGCATATTTCGCACTGATCCTTCTTAGGGATGTATAAACTGAGATTATGTTCAGCAAAATATTTTTCAAATGCGAAAATTGACAGGGGTCTAATATTCTTCTTTGAACACCATTCTTTTGCATAAACATCATACATTGAGCGTTTGCTTTTCCAGACTGGTTCCACATAAAGTTTGGAGGTTGAGGCCCGACAATAATGGGATTCTAACTTCGGTAAATCATTGAAAAATTCATGTAAGCAATCCACCCTTGGTTTCAGTGTCTCTTCTCTTGCCTTTTTCTTACGCGATGGTTCAGGATTCTCAGCGTTTTCAGTGCCACTATCTGAGTCGAACCCAACCTCAATCTGACTATTTTCTTTCTTCCACTGCAAAGCACTATATTCACCAATGGCATGAGTATTAGGAAACATTTTCTTGCACACTCTCAACTTAGTCTCTCCTTTGCTCATGTAATATTCGACGGGCAACTTTCTTCTGGATGAAAACTCTTCTTTACGGTTTCTTGCACGCTCAGTATTTTTTGTTTCCAACATACAGCTAACATACATTCTTTTTTCCTTCCAATTTAGTTTTTTCCAAAATTTTTTGAATATCAATGCTCTTTCTTCTTCTGAAAACTCACGACATTTGAGTTTTGAATTTTTAATCGAGGAACTTTTACAGTTGCATTTCTCTTTCATTGCCCTTTTTTCCCTGGGTATGTCATAACTAACTTTTCCATCCATCTTTTGTCGTCCTTTGTCTGCTGCTCCATGCTCTCGCTTCATTTTGTTAACATTTTTTTCCCATTTATTTTTTTCTACGTTCCACTTTCCAACTCTTCGTCTCTTGTCATTTACAGCTTCGTTGTTGTATCCTGTTGAATTCTCTATGTCCTCTGTTGTTTTTTGATTCTCATTGCCATCTTGCTCTTCTGATTCCATCATTTTCATCTCAATACAATTAATTTCCTCATCTTCAACGCTTCTTACATCTTTTGTTATTTCCTCATTCGCAATATTGTTGACATTTTCCATTGACACAAAAATGTTCATTTCTATATTGCAATTTTCTACCATTTCTTCTTCTCGGGATAGGTTGAAAAATTCATCATTCTCTTTATAATTATTATTTATCATTACATCAATGTCTTCATTCAATTGTTCATCATGTTCTTGACCATTATCAACACATAAGGTGTTCTGTAGAATAAAAAATAAATACTTTCCAAATTTACAGTCTCACATAGAAAAATATCTCACAGATTCTGGTGTACATATTTCCCCAGTTATTTCCGTTATATTATTATCAGAATCACGTATTGGTACTGATGTTCCGTCAGATCCAATTTCTTGAAAGATATTCTATAAAATACATCAAACAACATTACATGGTTTCATAGAGAAAATATAACTTACAGTTTCTGGTGAACCTATATTATCCTTTACTTCGTAATCATTTATTGGAACTAATATTCCATCCAACCCCACTACATAATTTTCTGTTGCCAGTCTCACCATTTTTAAAGCTCGCTGAGAGATTGCCATAGTTGATTTTTGACTCGTAACTCCTACAGATATGATAAAACCACCCTTAACGTCGTAGAGAAAATCTCGTAACTCCAAGGTCACTTTAATTGACCAATTTTTCGATAGAATGATAGCTAAAAGTACTTAAAAATAGCGAAAATCGAAGAAAATGATAAATCAGGAACAACTTACCTTTATTTATAACAAAAACAAACACTATTTTTCTTAAAAACACCTCACAAATTCACAGCACTGTTGATAGCATGTCCGTCAACATTACAAATGAGGGAGTTACAAGGTTTGCGCATCTAATATGACAATCGAGGACTTACGAGAATTTCTCTATAGGCTGAAATAACATTCTATATTATTTTTCTATCGATAGAGGGCATTTTTCTTCGTTTTATGATGGTAAAATGTCATTTTTACCAAATTGTGGAATTACGAGGTTTTCTAACTAAGCCGACGATATAGTATGACTACTTATATAAAAACTGAAAGAAACCTCGAAATGGCCTCACATTCGAGATAATATCTAGGAATCTAGAAAACAATAACTCAGTATCAGTCATTGTTAAGGTGGTTGTACCAATTATCGACAGTTTAAGCAGGTTTTCTCACTACCGAATATAAAATCTATTTTACACACAAAATTCTTTTTAATTTTACAGAGGTCAAGGTTAGTGTCTCTAGAATGGCAACTAATTCAGAGTTCAATTCATCTCACACAGTTTTTGAAATAATTCTGAAAAAATAAAAAAAAAGCCCCAATGTCTCTAATATCGACAGTCAGATATTCACAGTGTTCATATTATCGACAATAAATTCGCTCAAAAATGTTATTATTAAATGTGAGGTGAAATAAAGAACAAACCCACAAAACATGAAAACATAACTTAGACGTTAAAGCTAGGTAACACACTTACAATGTAACGTTACTCAAAAGATAACAATAACATTAAATAACGTTTCTGTTACCGCTTATGTCCACTACATAAACGTTCATCATAGTAACGTTGCAAATCAAAAACATTATTGCAACGTAAAACTAACGTTTCTCCAATATAAAAACGATGCATTGTTTAGTTATTTTAACGTTGCGTTCAGTGGCGGCTCGTAAGATAAAATTTTGGGTAGGCCTAAGAATTGCGAAAAAATATACGTGCGCGCATTCGCCATTTTTAATGAAATACATTCAAAGTACATAATAATACATGTATATATTAACAAAATAAGTACATACATATTTTAGTAGAATGTTTACCGCCTTCAAAATTGACGATAATCAATAAAACATGAAATTCTTGCTTAGATTTATTCAATATACAAGGCAGTACAGCACGTTTTGTTACCACTACTTGTAGAGCAAATTGATTCTTCTGTCCTTACTCCTGGCAAATTTATCGACAACCTTGTCATAAAATATATCTCCTGTGTCCATTAGTTCAGCAAGAACGTCCTTTTGAATGGATAGTATGGACAATGATGAGAGTCGATCCTGTGTCATTGTGTTTCGCAAAGATGTCTTTATACGCTTTAAAGTGGAGAAGGTTCTTTCTACTGAAGCACTGGTTGTAGGAATCGTGGCAAGTAGAAAAAACAATCTGTAGCTTTCAGGAAGAATTTCATGGGTCTTGTCATCATGCATACTTTTAATCAGTTCTATCAAACTCTTGTCATGAAAATGATCTCGATGAGCAGGGGAAAATATAGTTTGTAGTTCGGTTTTCAATAAGGATTTATCGAAAATTGGTCCATAAGTATTCATTAATGAGTCGAGTGCTTTCTGTGGCATTTTTTGATCATATTCTGCAAATTTTTTTGTATCTCCCAGCCGTAGAAATTCAAACTTTTCGTAACCTGAAAAACGCTGCTCTAATTGGGTGATAATATTGTCCAAAACCTCAAAAAAGATACGCCTGAACTTTGTTTTGGCTTTCTCTGGAATGTTTTGATTTTTAGAGCAAGACTCGCTATCCAGTTCACCTCGTTTCAATGCGGGTTCACAATTGGTTTCAGAAACAGCAATCTTCAAGTGTTTGGAAAACGTAAGGTCATCTCTCCAGCTCTTCAATACTGCTATACATCTGGATACAGAACTAGCACAAAATTGTACATCACTGTTTTTCTTCTGCAGAATATTATATAAGAGTTCAGTTTGTTGGAATACATCATTAAAAACGTTCAGTAGAAATACAAATTCTATGTCCTCTAACTTAAGTTTGAAACCATCTGCCTGTCTCACTGATTTTGCATTTGACTCTGGACAATTAATTATTTCACTGAACACTTCAATCAATTTCTTCCTTTCCTGAGACACAGCAGATAATATTCTTGCATTTGAATTCCATCTTATTTCACTATTGGTAGGTATGCGTTTCCCAACAACTTTACTCAGGAAATAAGACCTTTTGGAAGATTGATGAAAATAAGCAGAGTCGAAAAAAATATTTTGACAGACGTAATTTTGGAGCAGCTTTGCTGTAACACTAAATTAAGGCGATGAGCAAAACAATGAGTGAACATTGCTAACGGGGCGGAATCCCTCACTAACTTTTGTAGTCCTTTCAGTTGTCCAGACATGACACTGTCTCCATCATATGTCTGCGCAATCAATTTATTTTTAATGTCAAATTTACCGATAGCACTAAGCACTAAATCTCGCAAGGCCGCGGCGCTTCTGTCTTCTTCTAAACAAAAAAATCCCAAAAAATATTCTTGAACGATTCTTTTTGAGTCCACTATTCTGCACACTATTGAACACTGCGCTTTCTCAGTGATGTCTGTTGTTTCATCAACGATGCAGGCAAAAAATGGAGCATTACTTATAGCATTTTCGATAAAAATTGCGATTTCTTCTTTTATTAAGTCTATGAGTTCATTCTGAATTGTCTTTGAGACCCCTCTAAAATAGGTTTTTTTTCTCCAGTGCTCTTTCAAGTCCGAATTGGAATTTAATATAAACTCCCAAAGAGCTTTTAACTTTCCAGGATTTAGGGATCCTTCCGACTCATCGTGGCCTCTGAATGCTAGTTCTTGTTTTGCTAACGTGCAAGTTAATGCAATCAATTTTTTGATAATCTTCCTGTTTACTTTTACTTCTTCATTGAACTTGATTTTCGTAACTTTTGATTGTTCATTCAATAAGTGGTGAACCGAAAATGCTCTTTTCTGTACATCCTTAAAAGATACGAAATTACTTAGATGATCCCTACAAGTTGCATTTTCTTCAATGAAGCGGACATATTTTTCAAATCAGAATATCCTTCACAATTCCAAACACTCTTTCTTGTAGAAAATAATAAGCACGGCCAACAAAACAGTCTATTTTTCTTGATACTTCCACACAACCATTTATGAACTTCATACCAAGAGAAATTAAATGTTCGCATTTTTGTCCCGTCTTTTTGTTCCAGACACAGTTTTGGAGTGGGTCGTTCACGCATAATAATATTTCGCCTTTCAATTTCGCCCCGCCTGGATAAAGGCGACTCCACTAGCGATACAACTATATCCAAGTTCAAACACTCAGTATTACCAGAACTAGTACTAGGTACAGCCACGAAAAAACACCGCATAAATCAACTTCGAGCAGCGAAAAATGACAACTGTGAAATCAAGTGTGGCAGGCCAGCAACAGTCGGGCCTAAAAGCGCGAAATACGTCGCTAAATAAATCCTCCCTCACTTAAGCCGGCGTCATATTCTGCAAATTTTTTTGTATCTCCCAGCCGTAGAAATTCAAACTTTTCGTAACCTGAAAAACGCTGCTCTAATTGGGTGATAATATTGTCCAAAACCTCAAAAAAGATACGCCTGAACTTTGTTTTGGCTTTCTCTGGAATGTTTTGATTTTTAGAGCAAGACTCGCTATCCAGTTCACCTCGTTTCAATGCAGGTTCACAATTGGTTTCAGAAACAGCAATCTTCAAGTGTTTGGAAAACGTAAGGTCATCTCTCCAGCTCTTCAATACTGCTATACATCTGGATACAGAACTAGCACAAAATTGTACATCACTGTTTTTCTTCTGCAGAATATTATATAAGAGTTCAGTTTGTTGGAATACATCATTAAAAACGTTCAGTAGAAATACAAATTCTATGTCCTCTAACTTAAGTTTGAAACCATCTGCCTGTCTCACTGATTTTGCATTTGACTCTGGACAATTAATTATTTCACTGAACACTTCAATCAATTTCTTCCTTTCCTGAGACACAGCAGATAATATTCTTGCATTTGAATTCCATCTTATTTCACTATTGGTAGGTATGCGTTTCCCAACAACTTTACTCAGGAAATAAGACCTTTTGGAAGATTGATGAAAATAAGCTGGAATTCCTTGAAGAGTCGAAAAAAATATTTTGACAGACGTAATTTTGGAGCAGCTTTGCTGTAACACTAAATTAAGGCGATGAGCAAAACAATGAGTGAACATTGCTAACGGGGCGGAATCCCTCAATAACTTTTGTAGTCCTTTCAGTTGTCCAGACATGACACTGTCTCCATCATATGTCTGCGCAATCAATTTATTTTTAATGTCAAATTTACCGATAGCACTAAGCACTAAATCTCGCAAGGCCGCGGCGCTTCTGTCTTCTTCTAAACAAAAAAATCCCAAAAAATATTCTTGAACGATTCCTTTTGAGTCCACTATTCTGCACACTATTGAACACTGCGCTTTCTCAGTGATGTCTGTTGTTTCATCAACGATGCAGGCAAAAAATGGAGCATTACTTATAGCATTTTCGATAAAAATTGCGATTTCTTCTTTTATTAAGTCTATGAGTTCATTCTGAATTGTCTTTGAGACCCCTCTAAAATAGGTTTTTTTTCTCCAGTGCTCTTTCAAGTCCGAATTGGAATTTAATATAAACTCCCAAAGAGCTTTTAAATTTCCAGGATTTAGGGATCCTTCCGACTCATCGTGGCCTCTGAATGCTAGTTCTTGTTTTGCTAACGTGCAAGTTAATGCAATCAATTTTTTGATAATCTTCCTGTTTACTTTTACTTCTTCATTGAACTTGATTTTCGTAACTTTTGATTGTTCATTCAATAAGTGGTGAACCGAAAATGCTCTTTTCTGTACATCCTTAAAAGATACGAAATTACTTAGATGATCCCTACAAGTTGCATTTTCTTCAATGAAGCGGACATATTTTTCAAATCAGAATATCCTTCACAATTCCAAACACTCTTTCTTGTAGAAAATAATAAGCACGGCCAACAAAACAGTCTATTTTTCTTGATACTTCCACACAACCATTTATGAACTTCATACCAAGAGAAATTAAATGTTCGCATTTTTGTCCCGTCTTTTTGTTCCAGACACAGTTTTGGAGTGGGTCGTTCACGCATAATAATATTTCGCCTTTCAATTTCGCCCCGCCTGGATAAAGGCGACTCCACTAGCGATACAACTATATCCAAGTTCAAAGACTCAGTATTACCAGAACTAGTACTAGGTACAGCCACGAAAAAACACCGCATAAATCAACTTCGAGCAGCGAAAAATGACAACTGTGAAATCAAGTGTGGCAGGCCAGCAACAGTCGGGCCTAAAAGCGCGAAATACGTCGCTAAATAAATCCTCCCTCACTTAAGCCGGCGTCCCATGCATCCGTCATCCGATGATACGATGATCCGACGGCTTTTCCTATTGGTCAGAATTCTTTGGCGTCAGATGGATTTCGGATGAATATATTTGACATGTCCCATGCGTCCGATTGTCGGATCCGACGTACGAAAGAATATGTCAACTGTCAACGGGTCGCTTGGGTCTAGTTGTTTTGTTGTTTACTGTGTATTTTGGGGTTTTGTGCTATATTTGTTGAGATTAAAAGACTTTATTCAAGAAATTATAATATCTTCCGCCTTTGTTCTACTACCATGGATACTGAATTCTCAGAAGAGATTCGCATTGAATCCGAGGTGAGTTATACTTCTTATTTTCATTTTAATTTGCTGTACAAACCCAGCGTTACACTGGATTGATAAAAGAAAAATTTGTGGAAGTTCGTTTCTATCCCTCTCTTCCCCACAAAATAAAAAAGAATAATGAGGGGGTGTTGTGAAGTGCAAACCGAATTTTGTTAATAACCCCCAATTTATGAAACTCGACGAAGCCGTTGGCATAGCTTTATCCGTATCTTACGTTTCTACACCATTTCCAATTGTATTTTCAAATGTATCAGATTGATTTTACAAAGCGTCAATTATTGTATTTCATAAGTTTTTATTAATTTATATTTTAAAAGTTATCAACCAATAATTATTAGTGATCGAACTACATCTACATTTGACAATTATTATTTTCAAAATTCAAATGATGCATTGCTTTAGAAACTACAAATGATTCCTTGGAATAATTAAGTGATATTTTTGGAAAATAAAAATGATGTTTTCGAAACTGCAGATGGAAATGGTGTACATAATAGGGAAGAGAGGGATAAATATGTTTTGTGGAAACGTCAAACGACGCGCAAAATCGAGTTTATAAACTTAGGGTAAATTTGGCATTAAACAAAAAATATGTAATGTATTGCAGTGTTTTTTTGTATGACTTATAATGACTATAAGCACACCAAAAAACAATAATGCATTTTCAGTGACGGTGAGCATGGCACAGTTGACCCGTGGTGAAAGTTTTTTGGGTATCCGTGATAAATTGTGGTTGGAAATTCATGAAGAGTTTGGTGGAAGTCCGGAGTACTCAGTTGAATTCTTAATAAAAAAGTGGAGGAATCTCCGCGATACCTATGTGAGGATAAAAGGGGAATACACACCGAGTGGATCCGCTGCCAAGAAAAAGAGAAAGTGGGAGTTTTTTGAACAAATGACATTTTTAAACGAGACCATCAGCTACCGCCCCACAGTCTCCAATGTCTTAGTATCTCCAAGTACCAGCAGTGTGACATCTCCACTTACATCACCTTCTGTGTATACTGAAGTCAGCGATGGAGGAGGCACTTCCAAACGAAAAGAAGCGAACATGCCCCTGCAGAAAATGGAGTCTGCTATTATTGAAACATTGAACAAAATTAATGCCCCTCCTCCAGAAGCACCAGCCCCCAATCCTATATGCATGCGAATATCTGAAATGCTCAACCAGATGCCTCAAATGGAGCGTACTTGTCTGGAGATCAAATTGTTACAAGTGGCTTATGATGGCGCAAAAGACTTTTTGTAAATAAATAATATAAATGCATTCCTATGAGTTTTATTTGTTCAGTAAGTTTTATGTACATATCTACACAAGACAAGATTCTGTAGTCCTAAATTTTTTGAGCCTATATATGCAATATATTTTTTGACAAAACTGAATAAACAGACATTGCGGGATCTTTTCATTGTATTAATAAAAGAATATGCAAACTAAACATAAATATATAGTAAATACTCAGCATGCAATGTATGAACTGTGAAAATAGAAAATTGTATACGTATTATAGGAACCTACTTACATGAAGGGACTAAGGTGTATCTTTTTATCCCGAGATGAAAAGTTAATAGCCCGACCAAAGGCAGGAATACAATTCGTCGAGAGATAAAATACACTTCAGTCCAAAAGTTTATATATTATTGAAAAAAATTAAGGCACTCTGTCAAAACAATATAATAAACAAAGTTCACTAAATTGACAACTACATTGTTTTTGCATAAATCGTGTCGCTAAATCTAAAAATGAACAATAAAGCTGTTGCTTGAGCGGCGGTAAAGGAACATTTTCGCACTTCAGGGACTTACGTTAATAAGTTGTTTGTGAGAAGAAAAGCTTTTAGCACTTGTATCATTAATAATTATTATTTATTCCACTGAAATGAAACTGATCCTTCATTCATGAAATAGCTGCTCAAATATTCCCTCATTTGCTCTGCATTTCTTCCATACATATTCGTACTTGTTCTTCCAACTGGAAGAAGGTTATCATTTTCCTTTCGCCAATCACCTTCGATGACTTCTCCCTCTTCAGTTTCGCGATCAACAGTGGTTGGCGTAAAGTAATGGCGCTCTGCTGAATTCATCAAGAAATTATGAAGACAAACTGTCGACTTCACTATAGCTAACACAGTAGATTCACAAGCTATTATAGGCTTCCGGAATATACGCCACCTTGAGGCCAAAATGCCAAAGGTATTTTCAATGACCCTGCGTGCTCTGCATAATCTGAAAAGTAATTCGTTAATCATATTGAAAAACATATGAATTTCACTCAAGTTAATGTTTTACTTGCCTGTAATTGAAAATACGTTTAGGCTGTGATAAAAACCGTCCTGCATAAGGTCGCATGAAACAGGTTGAAAGGGGGAATGCGCCCAAATGTAATAATTGATGGGCACTTCAAGGTCGCCTAATGGTTGTGGAGCAGGAAAATTCAAATTATTCGACATTAGACGTTTTCCAAAAAGGCTATTTTTGAATATTCCTCCATCACTATGCCGGCCTTCAGAACCAATATCTACCAGGGTGAATTTGTAGCTTGCATCACAAACAGCTAGAAGTACAATACTATGTGTACCTTTATAGTTGTAAAAAGTTGAGCCTGATTTAGGAGGGGCCTAAAAGTTCAAAATATATTATGTAAGACTGTAATTTTCAGAGCTGAGTAGTTTTCTCTACCTGAATTACCACATGCTTTCCATCAATTGCACCAACACAATGTGGAAGCTGCCATTTTTGATCAAATTCCTGTGCAATATTTAACCAAGCTCCCTGATTTGGTTCAAGTAGAACAGTGTGGTTCAAGCATTCCCATATCACATCACAAGTCTCTCTAATTATTTTTGAGACTGTGTTAGGGGCAACACGAAATGAAAAACTGATAGATACCATACTGTCTCCACTAGCAAGATACCTAAGAATATAGCTACTTTACTTACTCTATTCACCTACTGAGAATGCTAAAGTTACCTCAATGTCATAGCAAGTCGTTCCCCTGGAGAAATCGGCTCACGAACACAATAAATCTTCGTAAGTTCTGGCCCAACCAAGTTTAGTAATTTTTGGAACACATCACTTGACATTCTTAAATAATTAAAGTACTTTTCGTGATCCGTGAGTCTCATCTCATTAAGCAAATTGTGGTAGGCTCCTTGAACTCGTCGATTTTTATAAATATTCCTAACCCAAAATCTTCTTGGTCTTTGCGGCTTCCTTTTATTTTTTTGAAGAGATAATAGCAGAAGAAATAGAAGTAGCGCATTGTTACAATGATTCATATTTTTATCACACAATAACACAATCACACTAAAAAATATATGAACATGTCCAAAATTTATTGAAAAGTGAGGTTAAGAAACATCCGTCATCGGACAAAAGTTGAAATAAATTTAACTCTTCCGACGTCGGATGGATATTCGGACCGAAATTGGCGCCAAAAAATTCTGACCAATAGGAAAGCTTTCGGATCATCGTATCATCGGATGACGGATGCATGGGACGCCGGCTTTAGCCGGACCGATCGATTTCATGCAGCTCTTATGACAACGGGGTCGGCCAAGTAGTTTCGGGCCTATAGGTGATTATTAAATTGCGTTATTATGACTCGGGCTTCTTACGCCTATGAGTTAGATGGTTAATTGTTGCGGTACTTATTAAAATTATTGATTTCCATTCATTCTTGGAAGAAATTTATGTTTTCTGACACAATTTTTTGATGGTATTTGTGATTATTATTTTCTAAAATTATTGGGTAGGCCCGGCCTACCCTGGCTAATCTCACAAGCCGCCACTGGTTGCGTTACGTTGCATCAACATTTATGATATGTTTCAATATGACATTTTTTCAACTGGATTGGAATGTTTCTAATCTAACGTTATAGCAACAATTTTATAACGTGGCTGCTACATTTTCGCAGCATCCCTATAGCAGGAATGTTATGATACGAAAATGTTGTTGTTGGACATTGCAGAAATGATGTTAGAAGGGACAACTTTGAAACAGATATAGTCCGGGATCTCTCATAAAAAAGTGATTACTACTCCACTGTATATCTTTTTGAAAATATTCATTTTGGGATTTTGGTCTGTCAATTTTTCAATTGGCGAAAAGACTGGTAATCCAAAATCAGGAAAATTTAAAATTTCTGACATTTCTGACAAAGAATTTTTTCCAAAATATTTCTACAAGTTCACCAAGTAATGGGTCAATCATTTGATAAACTTCAACATATAATTTAGAAAAAACTTTTGGTCAAAATTGATATTATTTAGAGAACGCAGCGATAACCAGCTTTTTCGCAGATAAAAAAACATTGTCAGGCTGGCCAAAATGAATTTTCTCACAAAGTTTACAGAAGAGTGGTTAGTCACTTCTTTCTTCAAATGAGGGATCCGGTACCATAACGTCAATCGATAATTCGACGAATCTGCCATCCAAATGTGTGAACATTTCAGTGGCCAATAACTTCAATCCATTTCCTAGTCACTGCATGTTGTGGGATCCTAAAAAAAATGTCATCAAGCATAGATAGCAGATATGCACAAACTGGAAAAATTTGATGCATGAAGTTTTTAATCGTTGTATGCCCTATTAAAAATGAAAAACATGAAAACGCATTCAGAGGTGAAAAATATGTATTGACTTCATATAAGTAACATTATCAAAACTTCATATAAAAATAGACTTGATACCTACATATTTTTAAATAGCACAAACAAAATAAACAAGATATTCTTAAAAACTAAAACTGTAAAATTCTTAGAAAAATACATTTTTTCAAAACGACACCAAATTAAGTAACATGAAAAAAAACAGAAACTCTGTATAAAAATAAAGTCAAGTTACATTTTTTCAACAACATAAACAAAAACATAGCATTCTTAAAAACAAAGCAATAATTCTCAAAAACTAAGACAGTTCTTAAGAAAATATCTTTTCAATCACAAAATAATCACTCTTTTTTTGCGCTGATTCGCAAATCCGAACCAGTCGACAACTGCAAAACTAAAGTCCCGGTCATTGATAGTCGGATGAATTTTTTTGATGACATCTGTAAACAATGGAAATATCTATCAAATATCAGATTTAAAATCTGAACAATAACATTACCATTAACTGTCACGTTTGTTTGCGTTAAGCTCATGTATAAGTTTAATATTGAATGAGGGAATCTTACATATCAGTGTACAGAAAGGTCCATTTCGGAAACGAATCAATTTTGGAGATTTTATTTTCTCGAATTCTGTATCGTGCATCAAGTTAAAAATCACCGTGTACAGTGCTTTCAATTTAATTTGTCACCATTTCAAAAGGCTGTGAAACATTCATTTATTGAGCTGAAAGGTCGAACAAAAAAACGATTTGTAGTATTTTTCGTTAAGCTTTGTGCTACAGAGTCAAATATTTTCTAAACTGTCAAATTATTAACAAAACTTTTTTTTTAAACAGCACCTCGTAATATCATTACATATTTAGAAGGGCATCTTTTTTCTGATCACGAAAATATAGCACACATGCCCTTTCTATTCAATAGTTTAGAGTCAATTATTGGTATAGAGATCTGATTAAAATTATAATTTCCTGGCGTGTTGTATTTTGTTTCCAATAATTGTTATAGTTCTTGTAAATATTCACTAAGATATAGAAGATTTTCTGGTTTGTAAATACAGCATTTTGATGAAATACTCAAATCAAGTACCTATTTACTTTTATCTACTTTTACTGTAAAGGGACAGTATTCACGTAAAACATTTGACAAATCGAGTGCAACCCTGACAATTATTGGAAACAAATGAATAAACTCGTGTATCTTCATTCTGGAAAATTTTAATCATATTTATACCAATTGCGCTATATTTTCGTGAACAGAAAATGCCTTTCCAAATATGTAATTATATTAGGGTGTCCGTCCCATGAAAAAAGTAAGTTACCATGTCCATAATCTTGACATTTGACAGTTTATAAAATATTTGACTAAATAGCACAAAACTTTACGAAAAACCCTACATTTCTTTTTTTTTGTTCGACCTTTTAGCTCAAAAAATGAATATTTCCTTTTGAAAATGTGTGACAAATTAAATTAAAAGCACTGTACATTTTGAATACACAGTAAACTTTTTTAATAAGGATTATACAGTGATTAGTGACAGATCAAAATTGTAGATTTGAGGTTGGCAAACCTTTTTTAGTACAGGGTGGTTAGTAAGAATGGCAAGGTGTCAGATCTCAGAAACTATTTATCCCAGAATTGCGAAAAATAAATGTTTGAGTAAAAACCTGCAACAAAATTTCATGTACACCCTACATAAATATTATAAATGGAAAACTGCAAGGTGTTTGAAAATTCTTATATCCCAAACCAATGAAGATGGATCAATGCTCACCTCTCAAGATTTTGACTAAACGTCTTGTGTTTAACAACAAAGTGGTTTTTTTGGCCGGTCTCTGAGCTGAGTGAGTGAGTGCAGCCAAATCTGGTATAAATGCTATAGGTACATCCATCACTGCTGTCAAAGTGTCAAACAACTTCTTCACTCGTTCTTCCAATTCATGCCACCCACAAGGCAAAGCTTATCAAACTAAAAAATAAACAAAAATATACATACATTAAATATCCAGTAATTCAATTTATTCAAATATCATACTAGTCAAGAATTATCGAGATTAAATTACCGAGATAGCAACATGATATATTGACAATTATTAATATACAGGGTTCTTCACTTAAAACTCCCCGCGCCAATATCTTGAAAACGAATGCGAATTTTTAATTTCTGTAAAAGGTGATTAATAGGAAGTATGAAGCAGATATTTATGGAAGTAAAAAAAATCCGACGCCTCGAAAATATGAATCGATGGCAGGGACTTTGAAAATATGCGCATACGAAAGTACATGTTATTTAAAAACTCTTTTGTCATTTAGTAAAATTCATTTAATTTACTCGTTTCTGAGTTATATCGGTTTACAGTATACATTTTTTTAATAGACTCTAATGGTTTTAGCCAATTATTACCGGCAATTTTCACAAGAATGCCATGAATATCGATTACTTTGGCAACTTTTGTTATTGTCACTATAACTACACGATAATGAAATTTCGTACAACATTTTATTCACACGAATACAAATAAAATAAATGAACAATAATCTAAACAAGATACTAATCAACAAACTTAGGTACTAGAATCAAACATGAAACAAATAATTGAAACTCTTGTTCAAAATTATGACCTTCTGCGCGAACACAACTATCAAAAACCTTTATCAGATGATTTTGCGTCACTTGTAGGAGCGTTCTTCTTCTAATGGCGGCACATGCGGCATACATTTTGTTGATTAGATCTGCCATATCTTCGATTGGTTCTTCATATACAACGTCTTTCAAGTGACCCCAAAGAAAATAATCCGGTGGTGTGATATCCGGGGACCTCGCCGGCCACCTTATCGGTCCATTGGTACCAAACCATCTGTTGGGGTATTCTCTATTTAAATGTCTTGTTACAATTTCGGCATTATGTGCCGGCGCTCCATCTTGCTGAAGCCACATATTCATTCTAGTCTCCAGATGCACTTCTTCTAACAAGATCGGAAGAGTAGTTTGAAGAAAATTCAAATACCGAGCTGCATTTAAAGTGCCTTCATAAAAGTGAGGTCCAATGAGGAATCCGTCTAATATGCCGCACCAAACATTGATGCCAAAAACTCGCTGATTACCTCTTTCTGTGATCCAACGAGGATGATTTTCAGACCATAAGCGACAGTTGTGTCTGTTTACGATCCCATTATTATGGAATCGACTCTCGTCGCTCCATAGGATTTTTGAAAGCAAATTTTCATCTTCATTATACAAATCGGCAAATCTTGCCAAGAAATCCATTCTTCTAGCCGGATCACCTGGTTCTAATTTATGGACTAATTTAGTCTTGTAGGGGTGGAAAGAGTTTCTCTTCAGGATTCTCCAAGACGAACTTACAGAAACACCCGTATTTCCTTTGATTTTCGAGAGGGATATTCTTGGATTATCATCAACTTGTTGGATTACAGCAGCAGTATTTTCATCATTTGTAGCCGTCTTTGTTCTATTTCTTATTGGTTTTGTGAAGCAGCCATGCTTTCTTAAGTTTTTGCATAAACTTGAGAAGGTTTTTTTATCGGGAATTCTTCTATGCGGATAACGATGCAAGTAAACTCTTCTCGCTTCTCTACCATTCGATCTGCATTCTCCAAATACCAGCAACATGTCAACTTTTTCTTCGTTGGTAAATTGAACCATTTTGATAAATAAATACTGTATAACTAATAAATACTATAAAGGAATAATCAATAAAAACAGAACTCGAAAATATTTTTGAAACCACAATGACAACAGTTGCCAAAATGATGTCAATAACAATAGTTGTCATAGTAATCGATATTCATGGCATACTTGATGAAAATCAGCGGTCACCACATTTCAATCTCTTGATGAAATTTGTACTGTAAACCGATATAACTCAGAAACGAGTAAAGTTAAAGAATTTTACTAAATGACAAAAAAGTGTTCAAATATTATGTACTTTCGCATGCACATATTTTGGAAGTTCCTGCCATCGATTTATATTTTTGAGGCGTCGCGACGCCCAGCCTGCAGCAGGCGTCGGATTTTTTTTACTTTGAAAAATATCAACTTCACACTACCTATTAATCACTTTTTACAGAAATTAAAAATTCGCATTCGTTCTCGAGATATAATGGTGGGGAGTTTTGAGTGAAAAACCCTGTATATGATACTCACAAATTCACTCACTCAATGCATTTTCTTTGTCCGCATTTTATTCACTGTGGTAGTAGTAGTTGAGAACTGAGTAGTGAGTACGTGACGGGGTGCCCCTGGCCGTGAGGATTAACTCACAAAAACAAATTTGGAATAAGCATCAATGAGAGAAAACCACAACACAACACAACAACTGAACAGAACAATGGCTCTGGCTCAATGGCGTCAAATTGCTGTTTGCTTGCCGGCTTGGCTTGCCCGTTGTCGTGTTGTGGATTGTGGAATTTGTGGATCAATATCCGATGCAGTTCATGTAGGCGCCTTGCGCACGGTATTGTTCCGGTTTTTGGCGTTCGGCGGTAAATTTGAAAATTCGAAAACATTTTTCATCACTACTTATTTCTCGCAGTAGAATGCCTTGTGTAAGCATGACTTTGAACACAAACTCAATGTGGATGGTAGCATAATAATTATATTATCATGTAAATCAGAGGCGCTTTTTATTGCTATGATCGGATCGATCCAACTTAACACAATATGATCAGAAACTTTTGAAATCGACCTTTAAAAATGGACACCGTGAAAAACTAGCTTTCATAGAGGTAGTTCTATAAGAATATTATGAAAAAAATTAAGATAAGGTGATTCTGAAATAACGTTAAGATTTCACTTCACAGTAGCATTATTGCAATGTTGAATCGACAACATGAAAAATCTGTTACGATTGTTACGTACTTTTAATGTTAAATGTATAACGTTACAAACTTGACTACCAAGATATACTATAAAATTACGTATTTCTGTTTCTTGCCAGAAACGTTTTATCGTTGACGGATAAATAACGCAACTATAACGATATCGGAAAACAACATTTTCTTTCGATCTATTGTACGTTGGAATAACGTATCATTAACATTAAAAAATAAACGTTTACTTATAAACTTTTATGAAACGTTACAAATTGTTTATGGTACGTAACATGTTTAGTGGGAACATTGTAGAAAAATAAAATTGTATCAATACAAAGAATAAACTGAAATATATAGGTATATCTATATTTGAACGACTAGAGGATAGACTAGAGGTTATATACTTATATGTATATAGAGGATTATCACGTCGAGTAATTCGAAAGTTCATCAACACAGTACACACTACAGACCTCTTTTGTTTTTAGTCGATGGTTTGCAGATTTTGTCTTCTCGGGGGTTACGTGCTTCTCTTCCTGTGGAAAGTCCTTATTTTTATTTTTATCTGGTTTATCAAAAATAATGTTTTGTTGTTTATTTTCTTTATCTTGCTCATTTTTGTTAGATTCCGTTTCGATATATTGGTCTAGCTTCAAGTTAAGTGGAGTTTCTTCAACTAGTTGGAAATTTCCATTGTCAAATTCTTCTGTAAAACCCTCGATAGAACCTTTGTTTTGATATTTATTAAAGCCTCTTCTAAAGTAAGGTTTTCAGGTACGTTGTTCGATAATGCGTTGGACTCATCTATTTTTTCAATTTCAATGAGGTTTGTCTCGTGGATTTTTGAAATTCCCGGTTCCGTGGCTTCATCGGAATACTGCAACCTTTTGGATTTAGACATTTTCCTGAAATAAAATACCATATTCCAATGTTTGTTATACCGACAGTATATTTGTATGTTGTTTCGACAGTCAAATTGAATTCAAAATATCTTTTATATTTTGCCGAAAATCAAGTGTCGAAATATGATTCTAATTCAAATAGGCATGAAGTCTACCAGGTATAAAATTTTGAAAATGTTTAATCAATTGATGTAACGAAAAAAATGCATTTGTTGTAGATGCTTCGATATTCCTCATATCGACACTATAAAGTCCTTTTGATCGTCAGTATATTTGCATATTGTATCGACACTTATAATAAATGACAAATACATCAACTAACAATGCAAAAGTATAGTGTCGATAAATGGTCCCTGTCTCTAACGGAGCGTAATTTGATAGTTTGTGTATCTATAATTTTGCTTTCTGCATTTTTTAACACAAAAAAATAAGATTTCATAAGTATATTGATTGTCCCATTTATCGACACTAGTGTCGGTTCTTGGTACATGGGTTCATATTCTTGTACTTGATATCGACACCTAATTTTTTCTGGAAGTTTGAAAGAAATATTGTGTTTTTATTGTAAAATATGAAAATTAAATCGTAATTAAGTGGAAAAAACAGCCTCCACACTAATAACATTATTCAACTTAAAAAAAATACAATACAGGACTTACCGATTTCTTATGCTCCAGCACTAGCAAACGCACAGTTTGAGTGTCATGGACAAGCTGAATTTAATAAGGCGGGAATTGTGAATTTACCAAGAAATGTCAACTGTCACTTTCCGTTTTAGTCGGTCAAAAAGAGATCATATTTTGATTTCGCGAAGAAACTGACAGGATCGCTATAATGGAATCCTTATTAAATAAAGAAAAGTTGCAAAAGTGTCGATATATGGGTCGCTGTCGATAATACGTACAACCACCTTACTGAAAACATGAAAATGAGCAGTCCTACCTTTCGATTTCCACTATTCCACTTGCCACTCTCCACAGTCTCGAACAATCCAAAAAATAGAAAATCATATAATTTCTAATCACAATAACACGAAAAATGGCACATGATTCACATGAATAAAATAGAAAGAATTTTGTGGAAAAGGACGCCACGCCATGCCATAATTAATGACGCTGCCGGCTGCCGGACAAAAAACAAGGATAAATATGTAAGGTTTACATTGTATTTCACTTCGAAGTCGTAAGTGTCAAATTTCCGCTTGGCGAACGGAAATCGTATGTCACCATCCATATTGAATTTGTGCTCAAAGTAACACTTATGCCAAAAACAATGTAGCTGGGATCATATGATTCCCATTTGGCAAGCGGAAATCTGTCATTGCCACTTTGAAGTGAAATTCTATGTAAACCAGGCGTAAATAAAGCCTTAACCTCAAATCTATGCAAACACAGAAAATGGTTGTGACTAGGAACACGCCTTGACGTACCGTAGTTTTCAATAATAATCAGTTTAGGCGTTCACTTTTACTTTCCAAGTGTATTACCGCTGCTAAAAATCTAGGTGTAAAAGCATATTTTACAAAAATAATGTTCAAATCTTATTATTAATGGCACTAATATTATATCACTTAAAGATCCGACCACGATACTTTGACACACCCGCCATATCCCGATTTATGTAAGGTTTACATTGAATTTCATCTCGAAGTGGAACTGTCAAATTTCCGCTTGCCAAAAAGGGATCGTATGGTACCATCCACATTAGACTTATGTTCAAAGTCACGCTGTCGCCAAATACAATGTGGATGGTAGCATATGATTCCTGTTTGGCAAGCGGAAATTTAACAGTGACAACTTCGAAGTGAAATTCAATGTAAAATAGGTATTATTTCTTCCAAGCAAGAAAGTTTTAGGTTTCAGTCCAGTCTTTCAGATTCGATCACGAATTCAGATCGCACTTGGAGGTATTTTCTTAATTTATCTTTATGAAGAAATGCATTAGTACTGTCAGTTTGTATTTTTGGATTTTGATTTTAGCTTAGCAAGCATATGGCGGCTTCAATACCGGCTGGCTAACATATTGTTATCAGTTTTTTGTCAAGTTTTGGATTCAAAAATAATAAACGACATGCATGTTGATCGAAAAAAATATTAGGGGGTTAAATGTTGAGCTCTATATATTTATTTATGATCATAAAAATATTAAATAAGTAATATTAGGAAAATAATAATTATTGAACATCACTGAAATATCCGGGAACAAATATTTGAAAACAAATATCATTTAAATATTTTTTTTAACTCGGAAATATTTAGTCAAGATATAAATATTATAAAAATATTTTTCCAATATTATGTGCTATCAGGGGAACATTTTGAATGCCTAATTTTAAATCTTTATTTTGAATGCTCTCTCTTGAGAATTATCTCT
The DNA here is from genome assembly GCA_958502075.1 of Orchestes rusci. Lineage (NCBI taxonomy): Eukaryota > Metazoa > Arthropoda > Insecta > Coleoptera > Curculionidae > Orchestes > Orchestes rusci. The sequence goes on along the minus strand of OY293312.1, from coordinate 13,937,088 downwards.
CAATTTATAGTTGATTCGCGGACAATCCGGACGCGGGGAGATTAATCCTCTTCGATTGCTATTGGTCGAAAAGTAATTAAGAGATGAATTCCGGCTTAGACTCGGGAAATAAAACTGTAATTTATAAGTGTTCAAGCGGCTAGATCTGTTGATCTTCCCCCTTTTTAAAACAATTGATTACGAGTGAGTAGATAGTCAAGGGGGATTCTAATTTCTAATTCACTTTCTGTACCTAACCTCACTTTCATTCGAGCGCGACCGGCTTTTTGGTGTGGTGGTCTATTGTAGCGTTGATCCCCGGGATTTCTGTGTGAGCGGTGTTGCCGCTTATGGTGTTTTGTGGGGAGATGAGGGATTTTGAGATTTTAGGTGGCGGGTGGGTTATAGCGTTGCTACAGACAATTGACAGGATCGATGTGAGGGCGGTGTTGTCGGTTGCGTCGTGCGGTGTTGCCGCTTATGGTATTTTGTGGAGAGATAAGGGATTTTGGAATTGCAGCTTTCATGGTGAACGTTTGACGTGACAACGACGGTTGAGATGTTTTGATACGCCACCTAGCGATGATTATTTGTAATAAGGAGCTTTGAAAAATAGAGGTTTCTTCATAGGTTCTTGAGTTATTTAATCGTTGAGAAGCCTAGTTCCCATGAAGCGGAAAATCGCGGCGCGGACGCGGAATATCGCTTTCCGCTGAGACAAGACTTTTTGGACGGTTCACATCAAGCGGAATTCCGCGTGCGGATTTTTAGGGAATTTTAAATTATTCTCTAGTGATTTTTCATTTAATGTCAAATAATTAAAGTGAGATTTTTAAAAGTTAATAAGCTTTCGGTTTTATTATGGAAAGTCACATTATTGCTAATTATCATAACTATAATAACTTTCATCAATGGAGAAACCACTACATAGTCGGTTTGATGTTAATTTATGAATTGCAAACAAAAAGAAACTCTACACAACAGAAGAGGAAAAAAAGGAGAATGTGGGTCAGAGATATCTTTTTGAAAAGGTCTGAACAAGGCGACTATAATAATCTGTTAAGAGAAATGCGGTTGAGAGATATTCCTAGATATAACAATTATATGAGAATATCTCCACAGCAATTTGACCATCTTTTGTGCAAAATGGAGCATGCATTATCAAAAAATAATATTGTACGTGAATCAATATCACCAGGAGAAAGATTGGCTCTCACTATAAGGTTAATACCTAAATCAATTAATTATGTTATTTTATTGAAATAATATAGGTATCAAGATTTAAACCATCATCTTCTGATGTTATAGGTGAGGATGTAACTTGACTATCATTATTTCTTATCAATTTATAGATACCTAGCATCAGGAGATAGTATGATGTCCATGTCTTATGCTTACCGTGTTGGTAAAAGTACAATTTCAAAGTTGGTGAAAGAAACATGCAAAATAATTTGGAACAGTTTACAGAAAGATTATTTGAAACCTCCAAATACAGAGAAGTGGAAAGAAATTTCTGATGGCTTTAAACGTGTGTGGCAAATGCCTAATTGTGTTGGTGCAATTGATGGTAAACATGTGGTTATACAGGTATATATTCACTGGGGAAACATAAAAATATCACTTAATAAAATATTTTTTAGGCCCCTCCTAATTCTGGCTCAGATTTTTATAATTATAAAGGAACCCACAGCATAGTTTTAATGGCTATATGCGATCCTTTTTATAAATTCACGTTAGTTGATATTGGGGCTCGAGGTCGCCAAAGTGATGGTGGAATATTAAGAAACTCGGAAATGGGAAAACAGTTAATAACTGATAAGTTAGGATTTCCAGCCGAATGCCCAGTTGAGTACGACGGAGAAAATATACCATTTTATATTGTTGGAGATGAAGCATTTCCCCTCAGAATCAATTTAATGAGACCATATCCAGGAAGATCATTATCACAAGAAAAAAGAATTTTCAATTATCGGTTTGTACATGTATAATATTTCTTTTCAAATAATAATTATGCAATTTTTTTAGTCATAGTAGAGCAAGAAGAGTTTCAGAAATTACTTTTGGTATATGGGTATCCAGGTGGCGCATCTTTCGTAGACCTATAAATACTGGTCTAGAAACAACTGAAGATGTTATTAAAGCAACCTTATGTCTCCATAACTATTTAATGGAAGGTAGACATGAACTTCATTGTCCTACAAATTTTGTAGATATGGAAGATGCAAATGGGAATGTTATCAATGGTCTTTGGAGAGCAGAAGGTGGCTCTAACAATGTATTTAGTTGTACCAGAATGGGTAGTAACAACGCTACTCTGAATGCAGCCCAAGTGAGGAGTCGTTTAACATGTCACCTCATGTTTGACGGGGCAGTTCCTTTTCAATGGAACAAATAAACTATACTTACCTAATATTATTAGATTCAGTATGGCATAATGCTATACAAAATATTATAGCTACTTACCTAGACTTGTTAATTTGTATTCATTGACTTCAAGATATTTTACAGTTTATTCAAATAATTTAAATAAAAGTTACTTAGATTTTTTATTTACAAATTTTTTTGCAACTTGCAACAATTCAATTTCAAGATCTAGACGATCATCTTCATTCAATCCACCCAATATATCGGACAAACGCTGACATATTGGGTTGATGGGTGTTGGAGGAGGAGGAATTATTGCAGCTGGTGGAGGAGGTAGATTTTTTATTGCCTCTACAATTGATGAGGCTGAATCTTCTCTTTCCCTCTGTCTTTTTGTGCCTAGAAAATGATTTATCATTGAAAACAAATTCCAATCAAGTACATATCACTTGGATATATGTATTGTTATCTGAAAAAAAAAATATATATAAAAATATAAATTTTTTCAGACTGCATTTAATTGGTGATACAAAACAATCTTTACCGTAATATTTGTTTTTTGACATCAGTTCATCAGGCTCGGAACTTCGAGGGGAAGAAATTGTTGTATGTACGGGAGATACGTTGGTTATTGTGCTGTAACAAGCAAAAATGCACAAAAATATAAATAGCTGTATAACAGAAAGAATTTAACTATCCATGAAAATGTAAGCTGCCATCAGCCTAGAAAGCAGAAACCTGATTGGGGTACCTATTCAAAATGCATCTTTCCAAGTCGTAGTGAGTAATCTATCTATAATAACAATATAAAAAAATACTCACGATCGTGGCGCCAGGCACTCACTTAAAAATTTCATGGACTCATAATATTTCCAAACTTTCTTTTTCTGAGTCATGCCTGAACCGCTGGCCACATATTGTTCTTCCTCACCTTTTGTTTTTACGAACTGATCTCTCAGATTTTTCCATTTTTTCTGAATGTATGGAATGGAATATTTTTCTGAAAGTACAAAATTACAAAATTAATACTTACCTCTCGACTTCCCTTTTAGAGGGAAGTAAAAAACACTTACTATCAAAGAACTCCGCTATCTCGAGCCATAACTTTTCTCTTTCTGCCTTACTCCTCTGGGAAATTGTCAATTTGGAGTTCCAGAGGGCAGGTCTTGATTCCACGTTAAGAATTAGGAGTTCCTCAAACGTACAGATAGTACTATTGTCGTCTGAATGCTCCTTTTCACAATGCTCCTTTTCACTAATTGTTCAACAAAAAAGACGCAAGTTAGTAGGTACAATTTTTGCAATAAATACAACACCTTGTGGATACTCACGTTTGATATAGACTCGAACCGGACTCCGAATTTCCAAAATTGGTCTCGTTTGCATCCCATATATTATCCATATGAATACAATTATTTTCTGCTCCACAAATATCACATATTACCTAAAAAGTAACAATTATTACATTATTGCTTCAACCTGCAAATACTAATATCGATAATTTTGATAATAATATGTTATGTTTATACGTACAAAGTATCAGGCAAATTACCTACCTCAACTTCATTCATCACTTCTACTAAATCAGCACTCAAACAAACAAAACCGTTAAACAATAATAATCTTCTTCCTCTTTGCTATGGACTAACAATAATAACACAGATTACCCAAGAATAATAATTAGAACAACTATTAATTATTTTGAGGTTATGCACTTATGTGAGGTTATGTTGAAAAGTAAACGAAGAAAGACTATAATTGGGTTGATGGGTGTTGGAGGAGGAGGAATTATTGCAGCTGGTGGAGGAGGTAGATTTCTTATTGCCTCTACAATTGATGAGGCTGAATCTTCTCTTTCCCTCTGTCTTTTTGTGCCTAGAAAATGATTTATCATTGAAAACAAATTCCAATCAAGTACATATTATCACTTGGATATATGTATTGTTATCTGAAAAAAATATTCTCCAAGTTTTTTCAGACTGCATTTAATTGGTGATACAAAACAATCTTTACCGTAATATTTGTTTTTTGACATCAGTTCATCAGGCTCGGAACTTCGAGGGGAAGAAATTGTTGTATGTACGGGAGATACGTTGGTTATTGTACTGTAACAAGCAAAAATGCACAAAAATATAAATAGCTGTATAACAGAAAGAATTTAACTATCCATGAAAATGTAAGCTGCCATCAGCCTAGAAAGCAGAAACCTGATTGGGGTACCTATTCAAAATGCATCTTTCCAAGTCGTAGTGAGTAATCTATCTATAATAACAATATAAAAAAATACTCACGATCGTGGCGCCAGGCACTCACTTAAAAATTTCATGGACTCATAATATTTCCAAACTTTCTTTTTCTGAGTCATGCCTGAACCGCTGGCCACATATTGTTCTTCCTCACCTTTTGTTTTTACGAACTGATCTCTCAGATTTTTCCATTTTTTCTGAATGTATGGAATGGAATATTTTTCTGAAAGTACAAAATTACAAAATTAATACTTACCTCTCGACTTCCCTTTTAGAGGGAAGTAAAAAACACTTACTATCAAAGAACTCCGCTATCTCGAGCCATAACTTTTCTGTTTCTGCCTTACTCCTCTGGGAAATTGTCAATTTGGAGTTCCAGAGGGCAGGTCTTGATTCCACGTTAAGAATTAGGAGTTCCTCAAACGTACAGATAGTACTATTGTCGTCTGAATGCTCCTTTTCACTAATTGTTCAACAAAAAAGACGCAAGTTAGTAGGTACAATTTTTGCAATAAATACAACACCTTGTGGATACTCACGTTTGATATAGACTCGAACCGGACTCCAAATTTCCAAAATTGGTCTCGTTTGCATCCCATATATTATCCATATGAATACAATTATTTTCTGCTCCACAAATATCACATATTACCTAAAAAGTAACAATTATTACATTATTGCTTCAACCTGCAAATACTAATATCGATAATTTTGATAATAATATGTTATGTTTATACGTACAAAGTATCAGGCAAATTACCTACCTCAACTTCATTCATCACTTCTACTAAATCAGCACTCAAACAAACAAAACCGTTAAACAATAATAATCTTCTTCCTCTTTGCTATGGACTAACAATAATAACACAGATTACCCAAGAATAATAATTAGAACAACTATTAATTATTTTGAGGTTATGCACTTATGTGAGGTTATGTTGAAAAGTAAACGAAGAAAGACTATACTTAGAGAAAGACAGACAATAAAACTCGCGCAAAAGTTAAATCTGATTCAACTTTTGCGCGGATACGCTAAGTGTTGACACTTGTCCGCGGGCGGGACAATTCTTGGAAATTCCGCGCCCGCGCCGCGATTTTCCGCTTCATGGGAACCTTACTTAATACGATGGCGTGCGATGTTTAGGTGAGCGGATTTAAAAAAAAATGCCTATGGGAAGGTTCATTGACCGGAGGTTTTATATGACTCTAGAAAAAGGATAATTTATAATATTGTTACGAATGTGGAGATTTTATCATTAGATAATATATTCAAAATAGAATGAAAAACATTTTGAGATGTTATCAAATTGAAAAACAGATATACTTACCATATCTTTCGAATTGCATATCCAATCGAATAAATTAAACACACAAATACACTTCAAAAATCATAATATATTTTCAGGAATACATATATTATTATTCAAATAAGTACATACATTATGGGGGGACAAAGGGTACATCAAAAATTTGATTCTACGATAATACAAACATATATAAATTTACATTAATTATTCATAATATATTATTAGCAGATTAAAGTAATTTACCTAGAGACAATTATTATTCCCGAAATTATATAAAAACGCTATAAAGTTGAATAGTGCCCAAAAGAAAGAGTATCAAAGGTGTTCTCTTGCAGAAATCTTTTATCATCGTTGGCACTCAACGCAACTTTAGTTTGCTCAATGCTGAAAACATTGTGAGCATAGGAACGAATGGCACGCTGAGTGGCGCTGATAATTTTTGAATGTTTTAAAGAATTCCAGTAGTCATCAAACGTTAATTTATTTTTCACAACGTTTTATTTGACCCCTTTGGCTTTTTTCACAACTTTTTGTCCTTGCTGAATTTTGAAAGTATACATTTTCGATCTAAGACCAATGAAATGGGTAATAATTTCTCCATTAGCTCCATCCTTCATTAGTCCTAAAACTTTTTTGTTAACCAAAGGGATTTTATAAAGGTTGTTAGGGGGATAATCGGAGGTGTCAAATCTATTTAAATCAGTCTTGATTATCTCTTCATAAACATCATCACCCTGAATTTCATAGATTTTTTTTTTTTTTTCATGGGATCCGGCCCAAGGGTGGAGAATCTGAAACCAGACACCCTAAGACCATAGGGTAGTGTGGGGTTCGCCCACTAAACTCCACCCACGCATTAGAACGTCAGGGATAATCCCTTTAGTGTTCCAATCTTCTTACAGTTTATTGGCTCTTTGGTACCGGGTTACCTTCCGAAGGCATCTCTATCATGGGTAGGAGCGCCAAAAACCGGTCCTACCCATGTGTCGCATCTAAAGGCTACGAAATAAAAAGAAAAAGAAAATAAAAATACGAGCAAGCTGGAAGCCTCTACCAGCAGTTAATCGCGTACGAGACGGATTTCGTCCTAACTTAGGTCTAGCGCCATGGTGCGTTTTTTATCTCTGATTGTGCGGTCGCCCTAGCTAGTGCATCTCCCAGGTAAAATTTCATAGATGAAGCTATCCGTATCAGTGTACATGAGTTTACAGCGATCAATACCCAATTTCGGTAGCATATATGCATAATGAAAATCAAACATGTATGTTTTAGAAATATCTAGAACAGACATACCAACATACAGAGGTTTATTGAAAACTACTTCGTTCTTTTTCATTTCAATAGCTATAAGATCGTGTTCGGCGTCAAGAATAGTTCGATGATGAAATGGATGACTTGCAATGAGATTCTTTGCCCCATATTCACCAGTTTGATGACCCGATGATTTCTGATGTCCTCCATCGTTTTACCAAAACAAGCATTATTGTATAGTTTGAAACAATTTTTTTCAAATGTTGTTGTCGCGTTGGTTCTTAATCTATTGTTATGTTCAATATATGGTTTTAACCATGCGGACTGTCTAAATTTCAAAATCCTATGGATTTTACTCAATTTCAAACCATTCAATAACGCTTGTTTCAAGCTTCGATAGTGAACAAAATAATTCTCTTTATCGAAAAGAGTCCCCATCAATTTCGATAATTTGGATCCGGGTGGAACTCGATGTTCACAACAAAATGGAAAATCTTTATGTAAGTCATGAGTGGTGGTTGGATATTTCACATCGACTTCCAAGATATAACCTATGGGTGAATTATCTGGGATTGACAAAACATCAAAGTTGGTAACATCGCTAATCCACTCAAACTCTCCTGAAGGGAGAGGTTCAGTCATTGCTTTTCCATACAGATTATTCACATCTAGATAAAGTGAAAATTTCGATGGTTTCGATGCATCGTAATCATCGGTGTATTTGTTGTTAGCTTCAGAATATCTATGAACACAAGTTGAAATGCCCCCACGAATCCCCTTCTCAATAAACATGATTTGATCAATATCCTGAAGAAGTTCCAATTTACAATCGGTAAATTTCAACATACAATCCCATGTGAAGCCAGGCATCGTATAATACCATGCAGGATCTAATTTATGTGTCTGAATACTACTTTGTCTAAAGTTCTCAAATAAATCGGCTTAACCCAAAATATCGGTCTTTAGATACAAATCTGAATATTCACCTAAATTTTTGATCCCAAAGGCTTCCCACACAGTTTGAGCATGTTGATAATTTCCGATTGATAAATTGGAATCGTTCAATTTATTATAAAAATGTTCAATCGAAGGTAATTGGGTGTCGTTCATTTTTTCCAAGCTATCAATATAGTCATAACAAAATACACCTTTCCGCGTCAACATTTGAAATTTTGTCTCATCTAGATGTGCAAATTCTTCTCTCAATATTTTAAAATCGGTTTTTTTCATTGTCGATAGTAAATCATCGAGAGAAGCGCCTAAAAATCTGAATGAATCAATGTACCTAAATCTCAGATTGTCTTCGTCAACGAAATGGATGAAAGATATATAAACTTCATTATTGGTCGGAAGGACACTCACGTTACTACGTTTGGCAATATCTTTTATCAACAAATGACCATCATAACCGGATAAATTTTGAAAAACAACCGGCACAACATAAAGCTTTCTGAAAGTTAAATTACAATTTTCATGTGCAAACCCTCTGAATTCACCAGTAAAATGATCATGATCGCGAACGATCATATCATTTTTGTGAAAAGGTTTTTCACACATTTGTTGCACCGCAATTGCTTCTCTTTTCGATCATGGGAACAATATTCTTGATTTTTGAATAAATAACTTTTGATATTTCAACCATTTCGTTGATGAACCACTCCATACAATCTGCACCACGATAGCTCTTGAAAAATGAAAGAGAATCGGCATAGGAACATTTTAAATAGAACCCGGCACTGTAAACTATATATTTTTGATATTTTCGCGTATTTATGGAAATGTGTTGATCGACTACTTGTTCTAGTTGGCTTTCAAAATCAGCATAGATAATGAAGGGACATTTTTGTTTGTAAATGAAATTTTTAAATTCAACATGTTTGAAGCTTGGAAATGAGACCCTATATTCATTCAATTTTGTACACAGCTTTTCATGTTCGGTCAATTTTACCTCGGATGGGAAATAATTGAGACACCGATCACAAATATATTTAGCAATTTTCTTTTTACTCAACTGCATTGAAACAAGACGGGAAAGATTTTTTATCCAACAATAATGATATTTAATATCCTCATGATCGGTGTCATCAGTGGGCAGTGGTTCGTAATTTTTTAATAATAATAATAATAATCCGTTTATTTAGCAAACGCTATATAGTTTACAATAAGTTTACAAAGTAAGTATTAAATGGACAGCAGCAGAATCAAGAAATAATGAAATGATAACACAATAATTACATAAAGACAAATAAATAAGTATAAATAAAATTGTTGTAAAAAGATAAAACTTATAAACTAAAATTATTAAAATTGACTAAAAATGGGACAAAACATACGGTCTCATAAGTCTCTTGAATTCAGTTATTCTATCACAGTTCTTGAGAATCTTTGGCAATTTATTATATTCATAAAGTCCTCTGAAAAGTATGGATTTCGCCATTTGAGATGTATTACATTTATTAGACAATATAAAATCCTCGCAGTTCCTGGTGCTATAACCATGTACATCACTAAATTGATTAATCTTATCACATACATAATCAGGTACCAGTTTGTGTTTGATTTTGAAAACAAATACATATATGTTAAACATAATTTTTTGTTTTACAGAGAACATTTCCAATACATTCAACATGATATCTATCGGTGTATACCTATCACATTCCAACATTCTCCTCATTGCACGATTCTGAATTTTTTGTATTTGCTCGATTTTGTAGGCTGGTAGGTTGAACAAAAGTGTGGAACAATATTGCAGATGTGGCAGAGCGATGGTGTTGTACAACAGAAGTTTTGTATTAAGGGACAAACCCCCACCAACCCTATTTATAAAGCCGACCTCCTTCGAAAACTTCCTCATTACATGATCAGAATGGGAATGGAAATTCAAATTAGAATCCAATATTACACCCAAATATCAAATTTCAGTTACATATAAGAGATCTACATTGTCAATAGTGACCTTAATATTCCTCATATCTATCCGAGATAACAAAGACTTTTTTCCAAAGACACAAAACTTTGATTTTTGGGTGTTTAAACATAATTTGTTCTCACACAGCCAGTTGAACAAATTATGGAGGTCACTGTTTATCACCGTTTGCATCTCGATAACATTTTTTCCGGTGACATAGATCATAGTATCATCTGCAAATAACACTATTTTACAAATATCTGGTACATGCACAATGTCATTGATATACAACAAAAACAACAAGGGACCTAGTACCGTTCCTTGTGGTACACCATATTCAACTTCAGTGCACGACGACAAGCTGTCCTTGAACTTTACTTTTTGTCTGCGATCACATAAATAGGACTCGAACCATTTTAAAACCTTAAGTCTAATACCTAATATTTCTAATTTTCTTAAAAGAAGGTGCCTATCGACAGTCTCAAAGGCTCTTTTCAAATCCAGGAATACAGCTAATACTAGATTGTCTTTATCAATACACTTTAAAAAGTCATCACAGATGTTAACAATAACCGACTCACACGAATGATTAACACGAAAAGCTGACTGATTTTGGACTAGAATTTGGTTTTGATCACAGTGGAAGAGTAGTTGTTCCTTTACCCATTCTTCAAGAAGTTTCTCATAAACAGGGACAGTATTTATTGGTCTAAACTTCGAATGTAAGTTGGTCTTTGGAACCTTCGGGACAGGGATGATTGTGGAAACTTTCCATTCTGATGGAAAAACGCCAGTCTCCAGGGAGGTATTTATAATGTCTAGGAATCGATCACCAATTACATAAACGGCATCACTTAAGATCTTTTTGGAAATACCATTCTCTCCTCCCCCAACATTCTTCATTTCTTTCAAAATAGACTTCATCTTACTCATCGTTAACTTATCAAATTGACAAAATTCGATATTTATGGGAAACACTTTATGAGGAATCGTGATGGTTGGCTGAGGAATGTTTGCAACAACTGTTCTTATGCTTTCGATAAAATATGTATTGAATTCGTGGGCAATTTTAATTTCATCCATAATAAGGTCTGTCCCAAAAAGAATGTCATCAGGAACCTTTTGATTTTTATCTGGAAGAAGACTTTTTAAATGTTTCCAAAGTTCTTTGGGATTGGATTTATTATCGTCAATTGTTTCATAGTAAAACTTTTCTTTCTCAGTTCTGATCAAATTGACAATATGATTTCTTTTTATTTTGTACTGCTCCCAGATATCATCATTCCTTTCAAAAACAGCTGACTTATATAAACAATCCCTCTCATACATTAATTGTCTGATTTCACTATTTATCCATTTTTTGTTTAAATATTTTTGTTTGATGGTTATTTCTGTAACTGGACAAATTTTATCAATATAGTTCGATAAGCTACTGATAAAGAAATCAGCTAGAAGGTTGACATCGAATGAATTGCTATACCATGCAGTTCCTTTCAAAGTTTCTTGAAGGTCATCACGATTGTAGTTTTTGAGGGATCTTCTGAACAATGTAACTTCCAAGTTCTCCCTTACATTATCATTGATAAGAACGGACAAGATCGAATGGTCGCTGATTTTGGGTGTTAAGTGAACTTGATGTTTGGAATTTCTGTCATTTGTAATAATATAATCAATCAATGTAGCACTCTTGCTCACAATTCTAGTGGGTGTTTCAACTATCTGATTGAAACCATTCAAATAGATGAGATTGATGATTTTCTTCCCATAGAAGGAATTCTTCATCAGATCGAAGTTGAAATCTCCAAATATGTAATTAATGCCTTGAAATTCACTCACCTCATCCATATATTCCGAAAAAAAATCCACGAATTTGGCGTCTTTCTTCTGTGGAGGATGAACACAGATAGTTTATACCAAAGGAAGTAAAACTGAGGGACAAGAGCCATACATAATTGTCACAACACTTGACTGTTTTTAATTTGTATTTAACATCATTTCTGACCAAAGCCATAACACCTCCAGTCCGTTTATTGTTTGTCACGCACTGTTCCAACCGGTAACCGTCAATATTCAACTCCGAGTCAGTCACTTCCACGGAAACATGAGTTTCACTTGAAAATACCATTCTTGGCCTCCATTTATCAATTAAAAAACATATATTGTCCTTGTTGTTCATGTAGCCCTGACAGTTAAAATAAACAATTTTTGAATTAAAAACAATATCACTGTCTAATTGCTATTTAAAAAACTTTCTCTTTTGTGTTTCTTCCACTCGTTTATAAGTTTCACATTTGTTTATGTCCCATACCATATGCGCCGTATCAAGTTTCATTCCATATTTTTCATTTGATAAAACACAATTAGAACATTTAAGAGCATTACTTGAACAATCACCCTCATGATTATACCCACATTTCGGACAAACTTTTTGATTTTTACATTCCTTTGCTACATGTCCATATTTACAACACTAATCATTTAATGATGGATAGTACTTATTTTGAGTCAACAGCAGATTAACATGCCTAACTAATTTTTCTTTGGTTAAGTCTTGCTGGTACAATATTGAACTTATTTGGTTTACCATCATCCGTATCTGATTTTGAAACTAGTTCCAAAGCATACACATTTACAGAAATTTCATTAATTTTTTCAAATTTTGAAATTTGATTCAACGGCATGGGGGATTCTAAGTTTTTGAGATTCAAAACTGATTTATGAGAATAAGAGGTAATTCGGTGGTTATTTTGATCAACAGGATGAAGCGCATTCACAATAGCCCAGTAAAAGCAGGCTGTATCATTATTATGAACATAAACAAATGCTCGCTTAATCTTAATTTCTTTTGGTACAGGGTGGGCCATAAATATTTGCGAATTTGAAAAAATAATACTAAAAAAACTAGATATAATTCACATACAAATTTTTATTTCAATTAAAATAGACATCTGGGAAATTCATTTCTTAAAAATAACATCATCCAAATGTGCACCATCGCGCTGCAAACATTCCTCGAATCTCACCCTCAAATTGGTAAAAACTCGCTCGCACATTGCGCGGGGAATAGCTGTCATTTCTTCTCGGATATTGTTCTTTAACTGGTCAATCGTGGCTGGGTTATTGGAGTAGACTCTACTTTTCAGGTATCCCCACATAAAAAAGTCCGGTGGCGTTAGATCCGGACTTCTAGGCGGCCATGCAATGTCACCTCGGCGCGATATCAGTTTCCTAGCGATCATCTCGTTTACGACCGCCAAAGAGGCATTAGACGTGTGGCAGGTCGCGCCATCTTGTTGAAACCATGTCGCACGATTATAGGCTTCAAATTGTTGCAGTTGCGGAAAGAAAAAAACCCTTAACATGGCTATGTATTGGTCAGAATTCACAGTAACAGATTGCCCTTGATGATTTTCAAAGAAATAGGGTCCGAAAATGCCGTGCGCTGATATGGCCGCCCAAACGGTTACTTTCGGCGAATGCAGAGGCTTTTGATGTTTTGCACGTGGGTTCTCTGCAGCCCAGTAACGGCAATTCTGTTTATTCACATGTCCATTCAAGTGAAAATGGGCTTCGTCGGAAAACAGAATATTGTTGAAACTCCGACAGCGTACCAACATTGCGTCAACAAAAGCTCGTCGTAAAATTGGATCATTTGGATGTAAAGGTGAATTTTCATGCATCCGAAGTACGATAGTCCGATGGTCCGAAACCGTTTCTATTGGTTGAAACGTTTTCCCGCCAATTTCTATCCGAAAATTTTCAAGCTCTATCCGATGGTCGGAAAAGTAAAAATATTTTCAACTATTCCGACAATCGTGAGTTTTTATAACCTAATTTTTTGTTGTGTTCGTTACTTATTTTGTCAAAGAGCTTTTGTTTGTAATTATCCTATGTCCAGATTAAATATACGATGAATACTATAGACCAAATAATACATCAATGGAAAAGTAGCACTACACTAATTTTATCATATTCTTATTTGACGTTGTTGAAAATAAAAGATCGAAAAAAGAAACAAAGAAAAAGATTTTGGGTGAGAAATATATTCCAGAACAGAAAAGAACAAGGTTCATATCACAACCTACTCCAGGAAATGCAGCTAAGCGACTCGGAAAAGTATTTTAACTACCTGCGAATGTCTAGTGAAACATTTCATAGATTACTAGAAATTGTCGGTCCAAAATTAACTAAAATATATAATATAGCAGAACCAATATCAGCAGAAGAACGTCTAGCCCTTACCTTGAGGGCTTAAATAATAAATGAAGTTATGACTTTGTATAAAGTCACTGTAATTTTGTATTTCTAACTCAATGTCTTACAAGTTGATTACTTAATTACCTAAGTTAGAAGGTTTACTATTTTTAGATATTTAGCAAGTGGTGACAGCATGATATCTATTAGTTATGCCTTTCGAATTTCCCCTACAACTGTTACTCATATTATCAGAGAGACATGTAATGCGATTTGGGACTGCTTGAATAAAGAAGTCTTATTTACACCTACCAAAGAGTCCTGGCTAATAATATCTAAAGATTTTAATGAGAAATGGCAGTTACCCAACTGCGTTGGGGCTGTAGATGGGAAGCATGTTGTAATACAGGTAAAGAAATGGTGGATCTCCATATTCCAGCTTGTATTATTCTCTTTTTTTTTATCTTTTTAGGCTCCGAAAAAATCGGGATCTACTTTTTATAATTATGAAGGCACTTTTAGTATTGTACTTTTGGCAATGTGTGATTCTAAGTATAGATTTACTTTAGTGCATATTGGTGCAGAAGGGAGACACAGTGACGGAGGCATTTTTAAAAATTCCAAGATGGGGCAGCTTATTAATTCTAATGGCATATATTTTCCTGAACCATGTCCTCTTGGGGATGAAAACATTCCTATTAACTATTATATTGCTGCGGATGAAGCATTTCCTTTATCAACTAACATCATGAGACCATATGCAGGCCGCTTTTCAAAGCCAAGAAAAGCGCATTTTCAACTACAGGTAGGTACTTATCCAATAAAGTCAATTTGAGCATTTATGCTTTTTTAAAAGTACATTATTTTAATGCTCTTATTTATTTTTCAGACTTTGTAGGGCATGCAGAGTAATTGAAAATGTTTTTGGCATACTTGTAGCTAGGTGGCGTATCTATCGAAAACCTATTATTGCTTCGCAAATCACTGTAGTAGCAATTGTTAAAGCCACAGTCTGCCTACATAGTTTTGTAATGAATAATGAACTAAAAAATCAAGTTGATAGACGATATTTTACTATGTCTAGTGTTGACAGAGAAGATGACAATGGGCAAATAATTGAAGGTGAATGGAGAAAGCAGACTAATTCGAACCTTTTACCAACAAAAAGAACTGGTTCCAACATGTATGGCAGAAGTGCAGAAAAGATGAGACACTATTTAACTAGATTCTTCATGACAGACGGAGCTGTGCCCTTCCAGTGGAATAAAGTTGAATAATGTTTTTTTCTTAAATTATTTTTTAAAGGTATGCAAGGGATTATATTATGTTAGCTTAGTTTTTAGGTAATCAACAGAAATATTCTCCTTGGATAATTTTGTTTTTGATCATATGAAAAAATTTGTAAAAAATATAAACATATTATTCCCAGTTTGTTGTTTCACTTGTTTTTATTAAAAATCAAGTTTTAAAGTGTACAATAAAAACCCCATATTCCTATGTGGATGCACTTGAAATATTTATTAAAGAAATCTATATAAAGTACAAAACTTATTTCATGTACAATAGTCTTTTGATTTTTCATAGGCTAGTGTCAGCAGTTCAATTTCAAGTTCGGTTCGTGGTTTTGATGGCATCTGATGAAGCATTTCGGAAATCCTTTGACAAATCAAATTTACAGGTGGATTCGCTGGTAATGCTGGCGTGTTGTCGAAAACCGGAATTGATGGAAATGCATTTATTTTGTCAAGTGCATTAACCAAAGCAGCTTCAATTTTTTGAGAGGGCTCTCGCGCAGGCTTGGGAGTCTTGGGACATTCTGGAGTGGGGGACGGCTGAACAGGACTGTATAATGGGGAACCTTTTGATGTTGCACTAGTGCTAGGTGACTTCGGGTCGAAAATATTTGTCACTGTTGGTTTATAGTTGATTGTGTCGCTAATGAAGGACATAGAATCAAAATACCCCCATTTCTTCCTTTTTTTCCAGCTGAACCGCTTGGTGTATATTCACCTTTCAATCTCACAAAGGTGTCGCGCAGATTCCTCCATTTCTTCATCAGAAAATCCACAGGGAAACTAGGATTTTCTCCAAATTCTTGGAATATTTCCATCCATAAACGGTCCCGTGTTGTTTTTGACCTCTCTTTGATAGGGAGTCTGGAATCCCACAAAGCAGGCCGAGCTTCAACACAGGATATAAGCAATTCCTCCACAGTAAAATCATGTGTTTCTTCAATGATATCCTAATAATAGAAGTAAATGAATAATATGTAAAAAAAGGGTCTGCATTGATTACTTGCCTGATCATCCACAACATGAGTCTGTTGACATTTCTCCAAACAAAGATTGGTCTCCTCGTCCTCCATGGTGAAAAAAAATACAATGGAAATTCAGTTTCAGCCATAAGAACAGAATTAATAACAAAAGACAAAAGCCTAAACCCCCAAACATCAATATTCAAACAGTCATTAGTGTCATTAATCATCAGTCATCATTGTCATTTGTCAATTGTCATTCAAAAGATTTGGAGTGACAGAACGGATTCATGAAAATTCTGAAGATTTTCGTCCGAAAATAAATGTCAGTCAAGGTATCGGACCGTCGTATTTCGGATGCATGAAAATTCACCTTAATTCTTGCACAATTTGAATTTTATACGGGTGCAATTTCAGATCTTTCACCAAGATGCGGCGCAAAGATGTTCTGGATACCACAAGTTCGGCTGATCGCTTGCGAGTCGATAGACCAGGATTACGTTGGACTGATGCTCTAACTTGTTCAATTGTATCTGCCTTCCTTGTTGACCTTGGGCGTCCCGGAGACTTCTGTTTCAGAAGCGAACCAGTTGCTTCGAACTTTCTGACCCACGATCGAATCACATTTTCCTTCGGACACTGATTTAGGTCATGTAATCCAAACTCACGCCGAAATAAACGCCGAACAATAGCGCACGAAGCGCCATTTTGGTAATAACGTTTAACGCAGAATGCACGTTGCTCTCCGTTGAACTGATCCATCATCCATCGCGACTAAATTTCCGAGCACCGAGCTGCTCAACCAGTGTTGCCAAGTCCGTCATCGTCAGTTATCAGAAATTCATCACAAAATTATCAGATTTTTTCAAAAATTATCAGATGAGCGACTTTTCAATTATATTCAAGTATACCCATAAACCTAAACATGAGATTCGAGATAAGATTTGACTTTTTAAGGCGGGATACTACTTTATTTTGTATTATAGCCGCAGTCAATAATTTTTTTATTTAATAATAAAATACGTACCTATATGTATAGTTTCAATAAAGATCTGGTGAAGTGGCAATCACTCTTGAGATTTTCGTCACTCCTCAAATGGCAGTTTCTGACCCTTTAATATTTTGTTAGATGTAAAAAGAACATAGAGAAAATAAAAATAAAAATAGAAATCATCAGGAGAATCAACCATTATTTCACCTTTACTTTTATTTATGTAAAGAAGGAATTGAAGAAAAAATACGTTCACTTTTTCAAGCATTTTTTTGAAATAAAATACATAGGTAACAAACATAAACGCTAATTCGCTAATTCTATGAAATAAAAACGAAAACATCTTTTTTAATCAAATCACTATAACAGGATCCTCTTCAGAATCATCGTCATTGTCAGATTCAGTTTCAGAGGAACTGTACAACAATGAAGTCTTCTGGACATAGGAAATCATTTTTTCACTAGGAATAAACTTAACACAACTACCACTCTCCTTTATATATTCACTGCTTAGCAGAAGCCCGTTGATGGTAGTTGTGATAAGCTTATTCCTAGTTTTGGTGTTTATTAAATTCACTTTCGAAAACCTCCTTTCGCATCAGCGTTTGAATGCGGAATTGAAAGTGCGTCGAGGCAAAACTAAGATACATTTTGAAACAAAAAAATATTGTTGCCATCTTGCATTTGGCCCAAAATGAACCAAAATGTATCTGTATCTTCCTGAACATGGTTTTTCAAATTCTCAAAATGATTCTCCATGACACGCCATTCATCATCAATAAGCTGTACTAAATCTATATTCTCCAAATTGACAACTCTGGGAACCATTTTCATTATTTGATATAAACTCTGGAGACGCTCGTTCTTATTGAGCGCTTTAGTAGGGCTTAGATTGCCTAAAAGGTAATAGAGTTTATTTGAAAAATCATATCTCTCCTTTATCTGAATACATGATGTTATGAGAAACTGTCTACATCTTACATAAAATGTCTCTAGCAATTCTGCGTTTGTACATTTTTTAGCCAGCATGTGTACTTTTATTCCTAAATACATGTTTTTTACATAAATAAAATTACACTCCCTTTGTGGGTCAATTTTTGATGGATCTTCTGATTCGACATAGTTTGGCGACATATACGATTTCAAAAGGTCCTTATAAAGAGCCAACATTTTAAAATATGATTCTTCAATCCCTACTTTTTCGGACTGAAAATAAGCATTGACCGAAACAATTTTCCTAAAACCCATTCTAAGAAGGCGTAAAACATTTAGACCTGAGGATCTTATAAATCTGTAAAAATAGCATCAACAGCCATTAAATGAGCATCACATTTCTTTTCTGTGAAATGAAGAAGTAAAGCTGACCATTGTTCATTTATTCTCTTCACCACTTCTAACAGTGACAACCAGCGTCTCTGAGCAGGCCTTAAAAGATTGTGTGGTTGAACATCACAAAAAACTTGAAATTCTTTGAATTCGCTCCTACGTTTATCACTACTTTAAAAAAAATATAAATTTCCCTTGCCAAATCCTCCAATCTTCGGGGAAGAACCTTACATGCCTCACTGGCTACGAGATGCAAGGAATGACAAACACATTTCTGGATAATCGCTCCCGGAAAGTCTTTCAAAATTCTAGTTGACACCGAGCTCTTTTTCCCCATCATTGTGTTACATCTGTAAAAAGAGTGTTTATTCTAGTTGCGAATTAAAACGAAAATAAACTTACCCGTCTGAACCAAATCCCACAACTTCATTGAACGATTCCAAATTTTTTAAAAGTTTTTTGCTTTTATTATGGTTTTTCAAAACTGTCAAGTCACTTGTGAGTTCGTCATTACACGCGTCACATTTTGCCTTATTGTTTGCACTTCTTTTTAACCATGGATACGTGCTTTCCCATTCCTGTCTGTATTGTTGTACACTTCTAAGCGGCTTCGGATCTAATTCTCCAGTAATTCTTATTTTTTTTTTTTGGATTAGAATCATTCATCTTGAAACACGGCAACACACTTCACTATAGGTAATACAAAAGTTTATAAACTGCTTGATATAATTGGTTATTTGAACGAGTCGAACAATCAGCAACTACGATAGTGAAGTTAACAAAAAGGTGATTCCTTAGATAAGGAAAGAGAGTGGATGCCGTGCACAGTGTGTGGCGTTGTTACCAGCTGCCACATCGGAGAATGACTCAGTGGCGTATCATAAACGGTGCCGTAATGAAACAAAAACCATATTGTAGTTTATCTACAGACTCACGAATTTGAGAGTTATGAACCTAAAATTGTTTTAATGGAATTCTTTATATTATAAGTAAATAAAAAGTATTTTCCAGAATGTTTCAAATTGGTATTTTTGAAAGTACGTAAGAATTCAGTAGTAAAAAATTTTGAGTAGAATCAAAATATTCAATGACAAAAAATCAGTTAATAAGCGAGGTGATGACGTATGTGAGTTCATAGTAAAATGATAGGTAAAATAAGTCAAATCTCACAATTCCATAAATTTGTTTAATGAAGGACTACCAGTTTCAGGGTCTAAACTTTACACCCCATCTTCAGGTCCAGTTAAAAGGGCTACATAGAAGGAAAAACATGTTAAAACCTAACCTCAAATCCACACCAAAAATATACTTACAATACAATCACAGGGCCAAGACGTAATTCAATCGATCAAATTTTAACAAACAAATATACATGAATACATAATTTTTTTTTTTTTTTTTTTTTTTTCAAACATGTGAAAGGGGGTACAAAAGACAGGGCAAAAATGAACCTCCATGTGTGAGGTGCCCACCCCAAATGTCACACTTAGTTGGTGGAATATAAATGAATGAATGGCATATGACAAGACAAACCGACATAACCAAAGTTTTGGGCCTAGTAACCTAACCTAAATTAATAATACAGCTCAACAATTGAAATCAGTCATGAACTTCCATGAATCTACCAAGAAAACCTCTAAGTAGAGGCCGAGTGCTATGATGTGGTAGGGGGGTAAATTGTTATAATTAAATAATGGAAGTAAAAATTGGTGAATAATCAAGATTTATTTGGTGATTAAGAGTTAATGTTGTTGTATTTTTGAAAGATTTATGTATTTCCAGTAGTTCCAAATTGTTAAGATTCAAACCTTTATTGGCACGATGTAAAATCCTGAAATCTTCAAAGTCAAAGTTATGGCCATTCTCCAACAGGTGGGATGCGAAGTGGGAAAAACCTGTAGAATTAGCATTTAAACATCTCAAATGTTCTTTCAATCGTACGCCAAAACTTCTATAAGTTCTACCAATGTACTCTGCTTCACAATCCTTACATTTGAGTTGATAAACACCACTGATATCCAAAAGGTTTACTTTATCTTTATTATTCAAGAAAAAATTGCCAAGAGAATTGGAAGCTTTGAAAGAGATATTTGTAATAGGTTTAAAGATATTTGAAATTTTATTTGTTAAATTATTAATGTAAGTTAACGATCTATAAGGTTTCTGAGAATTATCATCTAAAAAATCCTGTGTATAAGTTTGATTCTGTAAAATAAGATTTTGTTTTTTGTTTAACTGTTCGAAACCAGACTGTGAGTGTATCCATTAAGTTCTGCAATCTGATGGATTATGTCAAGTTCTTTGCGAAATTCACCATCGTTCAAGGGTACTTTGAGAAGTCTGTCTATATAACTATAAAACGCAGCTAACTTATGTTGAATGGGGTGGCCTGAGTCATTATTAATAACAATACCTGTGTGGGTTGGTTTTGTAAAAATACCGAACTCCAACTTGTCGTTGACTATAGACAATGTTAAATCAAGAAAATTAAGTTGTTTATTTTCATTCTGTATTTCCAAAGTAAACTTGATTGAAGGGTGCAGTTCATTGATAGAAGAAAGAAATTGTTCCAAATTGTTGTCCTTGTTATTCCAAACAATAAGTATATCATCCGCATATCTAGCATAAAATTTGATAAAGTTAGAGAAGCTATTATTATTCAACAATTTAGTGGATTCAAAATTAAACATGAAAAGGTCTGCTAAGATAGGCGACAATGGAGAACCCATAGCTAAGCCCTCCTTTTGGCAATAAAGGTTATTTTCGAAAACAAAAAAAATCTGATCCAAACAAATTTTAAGTAAGTTAAGTAAATCCAAACTTTCAGAACTTGAAAGATCAGATCCAACCAATAGATCTCTTTCTATAAGACTAAAAACTTCACCTTTAGGAATATTCGTGAATAAGTTGGAGACATCTAGGGATATCAAAATGTCCTCAGCTGCCAATTGTACTCCTTTCAGCTTATCAATAAGGGCCAAGTTATTTTTTATACAATAAGAAAATTTATTATTATACAACTGTTTCAACTGAGCATTGATCCATTTATATAATTCATATTTAGGAGAACCACAATATGAAACCACAGGTCTAATCGGTATTTCATCAAAGATATTTGACTTGTGAATTTTAAGCAAACCATATAATCTAGGTTTCAAAGTTTGGTTAGGTAAGAGTTTTTTAATCAGGGAATCATCTGAAAGTTGTTTTGAAGATTTTATGACAAGTTTAACCCTATTGGAAAAAGTATTTATATTAATTTTAGAATTTTCAAAACCGTTGTCCACAATAAACTTTTCGACCTTAGAAATGTAATCAGTTTTTTTCAAAATAATCACACAATTGCCTTTATCTGCTTTAGTAACGATCAAATTATCTGACTTAATCTTATTCTGAATGTCCTTAATTAATTTAGAATTAAAAGAACCACGACAAAATTTGTTATTTAAAATGGAAGTTTTTTCTTTCCTCAAAATCATTTTTATATTATCTCTATAAATATTTCTGTCCTCTTCATTCAAGAAATTCAATGATTGGATTATTGACTCAGACTCCACCCTCAAGGTTCCTCAACGCTGTACGTTCAGTGCAAGCAGATGGATTATAACTAAGACCTTTGCCAATAAACGTCGACTCTTGTTCAGTGAAAATAGTACTTGAAAAATTAATAAAAGGTTTGTGGAAATTATGTTTTTTATTATTGGGTTGATGAGCAGGAATAGTTTTTTTGTTTTTCGAAATTTTAAGCAAATTAATTTTATTCTTAAGTTTTTTATATTGTTTTAGTCTAAGAAAATCACAAACACCATGAACACTCTGTGGATAGTTATCAAATTCATAAAAGTTCAGACCTACCTTCAATTGGTCATACAACATTTTCAATTGGCAATCCAACATGAATAGAGACTGGTAAGTTTTTCTGATTTCATCCTTAATAATCGACCTCACTAGGGTATGGAGGTTGCGTTGTATCTGTCCAGTGATGTTGTTGTGGTTAAACTTCAAACTGAAGTATCTGGGTTGTAGATTGAATTGTAAGCATTGATTGTTAAAAAATATTCTCGATTGTAGGTACATCTTCTTGATGGTAAGCTCCTTGTAACAAAAGGTCATCTCAGCCAGACTAGCTCCAATCAATAAGCGAGGTGATGACGTATGTGAGTTCATAGTAAAATGATAGGTAAAATAAGTCAAATCTCACAATTCCATAAATTTGTTTAATGAAGGACTACCAGTTTCAGGGTCTAAACTTTACACCCCATCTTCAGGTCCAGTTAAAAGGGCTACATAGAAGGAAAAACATGTTAAAACCTAACCTCAAATCCACACCAAAAATCCTGTTGGAGAATGGCCATAACTTTGACTTTGAAGATCTCAGGATTTTACATCGTGCCAATAAAGGTTTGAATCTTAACAATTTGGAACTACTGGAAATACATAAATCTTTCAAAAATACAACAACATTAACTCTTAATCAACAAATAAATCTTGATTATTCACCAATTTTTACTTCCATTATTTAATTATAACAATTTACCCCCCTACTACATCATAGCACTCGGCCTCTTGTTAGGTTCACGAGGGGTTTTGTGAAGAGTTGGATGTGAAAGCACTAGTTCAATGATTCTATAATCAAAACTTGCTATATTTATCCAAAGAATATTACATATCGTAATTTGCGTACCGTGTGCTTGAAGAGCTAATATAATAATTATACTGAAAATGCAAACCAGAGAATAGAAATAAAGCGCGGTTGAAAAATGTCCATTCAGCACTGCATATGTTCCAGTGGCGTCGTCTCAAATCCGAGAATACACAGGTGGAACATAACACTCTACTTAGAGGTTTTCTTGGTAGATTCATGGAGGTTCATGACTGATTTCAATTGTTGAGCTGTATTATTAATTTAGGTTAGGTGACTAGGCCCAAAACTTTGGTTATGTCGGTTTGTCATATGCCATTCATTCATTTATATTCCCCCAACTAAGTGTGACATTTGGGGTGGGCACCTCACACATCGAGGTTCATTTTTGCCCTGTCTTTTGTACCCCCTTTCACATGTTTGATTTTTTTTTTATGTATTTATGTATATTTGTTTGTTAAAATTTGATCGATCGAATTACGTCTTGGCCTTGTGATTGTATTGTAAGTATATTTTTATGTTTTTCCTTCTATGTAGCCCTTTTAACTGCACCTGAAGATGGGGTGTTATTTTAGTTTAGACCCTGAAACTGGTAGTCCTTCATTAAACAAATTTATGGAATTGTGAGATTTGACTTATTTCACCTATCATTTTAAAAATCAGTTAGGTATAAAGTCTGGAAAAATGTTTTCTATTTAAAAAAGACACGATAAATAAGCATGATACATAAATTTGTTTTTCCATTCGATATGGTATGTTAAAATAGAAAATATACGGTAGAATTTAATATTTTTATTCACAAACTTTATAGATATTACAAAATGTATAAGTTATTGTCCTTTAAATAAAATAATTTTCGTAAGATAACTTCTTACAGGATTAATATGCTCACTCTTATTCTTAGCGATAAAATGAAATCTAACATTCAAATATTTATTACATATAGATTTCAAAAATATTTATGGTTTACAGGATTCTCCAATAAATGTGTATCCAAATTTTCGAAAATGTTCGAGTCTGCGCATTCAGTTATTACCTCATTGACAATTTTGTTTAAAATATTCATCTTTTCCAAAACATTTGAATAAAAGCGTAGACATCGTTCTGATTTAATACACATTTTTATGACATCTTTAGATGGATATACTAACCCACCATGTGTTTTTTGAGTAATCAATGAGTTGAGAAAATTACTTTTGTTTCCCCTTAGCACACCGACACAACTTTCACACTTTATAATTTTCTGTAAATGGCGAACCACAAAGACGGAAATATATATCACAACTTGCTCAGAAAAATCTGATAAAACTAAATTGTTGATTATACAGGGTGTCCGAGCAAGGGTGGCCACCGGCCATATCTCGGAAACTACTGGACCTAAAAGTTCAGGAAAAAAAATATGATCACTAAAGTGGCCACGAGAAAATGCTGGAAAATATTTTTAACTTCAAAATTTTTCCTCTAGGGGGCGCAATCAAAGCTTAAATATTAAAATTCGAAATTTCTCCGGAAATTCTCAGATTGAGGTATATCTTCATCAACATGGTTAGAAAACCTAGACAATTTCACGTCTTTTTGGTACAGGGCTCATTGGCGTACCGATCTTCGTGTGAGTAGGGGAAGGTAGTGAAAGTGTATTTGTTCAAGTGGCTGTAACTTATAAACGACTTGTCCGATATTGTTGCGTATAGGTTTGTTTGGAAGATAAATGTGAGTAATTTCGTATATCGTATCCAGTGATGCGTGATTGTCTCCAGAAAAGTTGCTAGAAGGAGTAACTTGAATTAAAAACAGTGTTTTTCATTTTACCGCAAAAATTTAAATGGTACGGTATAATTCTGATAATAATAACTAGTCCAAATTATGTAAAATTTAATGTTTTAAGGTTTTTAACGTTTTTTTTTTTTTTTTTTTTAGGTTTTTTCTTGTAAATTTAATCTTCATTTCGATTCTGTTATCAGAATTACACCGTACCATTTAAATTTTTGCGGTGAAACGAAAATAACAGTTTTCAATTCAAATTACGCCTTCTAGCAACTTTTCTGGAGACAATCACGCATCACTGGATACGATATACGAAAGTACTCACATTTATCTTCCAAACAAGCCTATACGCAACAAAATCGGACAAGTCGTTTATAAGTTACAGCCACTTGAACAATTACACTTTCACTACCTTTCCCTACTCACACGAAGATCGGTACGCCAATGAGCCCTGTACCAAAAAGACGTGAAATTGTCTAGGTTTTCTTACCATGTTGATAAAGATATACCTCAATCTGAGAATTTCAGGAGAAATTTCGAATTTTAATATTTAAGCTTTGATTGCGCCCCCTAGTGGAAAAATTTCGAAGTTATAAATATTTCCCAGCATTTTCTCGTGGCCACTTTAGTGATATTTTTTTTTTCCTGAACTTTTAGGTCCAGTAGTTTCTGAGATATGGCCGGTGGCCACCCTTGCTGGGACACCCTGTATAGTCATGGTCTGTGAAAGTTGAGAGCATATTATTTTCATCTTCTGAAAAGTCACAATTTTCTTTAAAGCCTGGAGTACTTTCATTCATGATATCTTCGGGCATGTTAACATTTTCGAATATAGAAATTCTACTCGACGATACCAGAACTGAAATTTGGTCAAGTGGAATACAATTTCCAACCCCATGCTCTCTTACTTGCCCTCGAACCAAAAGACGCTTATATGCTCCCATGAACTGACGTGCAGTTGGATTGTTATTCCATCCACCTTTTGAACGGATGGAAGAAAAAAATAATTCCAAGTGGTCCTGGCTAACCTTATACAATGGAAGATAAATTAATAATCTCTTGTTCTACTAAATCATTGTACAATGCTACAGCGCTTTTTAAACCTAGTATGAGACCAATAAATCCGGTTTTACGTGGTGACTCGATAACAAGTTGATTATCAGGAAAAGTCAACTGTGTTATATAATGAATAGCAAACGTTATAAAGTCAGTAGTGAATTCAACATTTTTGACACATAAAGCTTTTTTAAGTCCAGGTGGAACCAAAGACCTACTATTAAGAATATCAAAAATGCTATTTACAGTTCTCAAAAACCGAACCGTTCCTTCGCATCCCTTAAATTCTATTAGGTGCAATTTTTGTTCGTATTCCAATGAATCTGCGACTGATTCACTCAAGAGTTGAACAGCCCGTTTCACTTTCATTTTTGGTTTGAAAAAATGTAAATGAGCTCTACGCAATTTATTTCCAAGATGTAATCCTTCATTTTCCTGTAGTATTTCTAATGCTTCGATATACTTCCAGTCAATAGGATTTCCATCTCCATTTATCAAAATGTTTTTTTCGCGAAATGCATTTCTAACCAATTTTAACATGTGACATGGATCAAGAAACAAATATTTTGATTTTGAAGATTTGTTATCAGTTACGAATTTTGATTGAAAATCAGCATGATCAAAAGAGCACCCTAAATGTTTTCCTAAACTAATATTTGAAGGAGCGCCATCAAATGTCAAAGATACAACACGTGCTCCAGTATTGTCAATCAAACGAATACATTGAGTTAAAATGGAATGCATCTTTCCGTCTCATTCCAAATGCTTTCGTATTGACATATCATCTATGATTAAGGCACAAAGGCATGGTTTATCAAGTTGTTCAACTTGCTTTCGCAAAGTTTTAAAAGCTTCGGCTGTGAAGCCTGAAGCAGCATTGACATGTTGTAGCCATTTCCCTATTGTGCTTTTATGGGGTAACGAAGTATCAAAAACATTTCGAACATAATCATAAGCTTTCGGAGAGAAGAAATTAAGACTTATGGCAAATTGGCGCAACTCGGGTGAGTATTTTTTAATTTTACCAGTCCTTCGATCTAGCAATTCCTCACTTATTTTGGGCATGTTTTGTAAAAGCATTGCTTGTTCGTTAGCTAGCAGATTCTGTTTCTCCAAATTTTTGATTATACTTTGAAGAGTCGTAACCTTCGTCTTCGTCCTTTTCAATGCCTGCGAAAGGACTCGTATCTTCTTCGTTTTTTCCCTACTTCTTGAAATCTCCTTCGATAAACACCTCCTTAATTTTTTCTTCCTCGGACTCTCAGGTTCTGACTGCATTGTAGCTGTTGATGGTCCTGGTTCAGGGCTACTGGCTGCTGGACGTTTTCTTATTTCTATATCTATACAAAATAATACAAATAAATAATAAATGTGGAAAAGCAAAAAGTAATACAATTCTAAATAATGTTGTTGATGAGGTCATTCTTCGCATCTAACACGAAAAAGCCTTTCTTTCTTTAATTAATGGACCAAAGCATATTTTCTCATTATGATAACCGAATATAATTACATTAACGAATTCTTTCGATACCAAAGTAGGTACCTATAGGATTGCGTAACCTAGAAAAAAAATGAAAAACAAGTTTTTTCATCGTGAATTTCACTTTTTCGAACATGAACTAATTTTATTTTCATGTATTAGTAACTAATACATGAAAATAAATATAAATTATTACAAGTTCTCAAAGAATTTCAAAATCGCTTGGCAAAATTATTCTCGAGAATTGTTTAAGTATTCTCAACATTGATTTTATTTCTGTTTTTTTACAATGTTACAAAATGAGGAGTGTTAGAATTAAGAATGCAGCAGTACCTATATATTTCGATTTTTGTTAGCTGTCACTTTGTGGAAAGCATATCAACTATAAAGTGAATGATTACCCCAATATAAGTACATTTTCGATTTTTTTTCTATAAGATAAGCAGTCCGCTTTTCTACATTCTCCTTTTTATTCAATTCTTTTTCCGCATCTTCCGTTGAAGAAGAGTACTCAGATGTTGGTTTGAAGGACGTCAAATCATCCGACCTTGAATTATTGGTTGAGGAATAAAATATTTTTGGTATATTTTTTGATGGTATTTGCTTCTTAATTAAATCAATACCCTAAAGAAGTGCAATAATTTGGTCCAGTTATTTCTTTATCGGTCTATATCATTTGCTTGCGTCTAATAAAACGAGGGTTTTCGACACATGAACCGTCAATTTTTTTGGGAATATTGTTGGGGTCCTTTCCAACCTTTCCAGCCTTGGAACTTGCGTCCTAAGATTCACTTTATTTTTTTTTAGTTTTGGTTAGAAGGCGGGATTTTCGGTAATTTAGGAAAAAAAATAAAATTAAACATATCTCCTTAACCGTGAATCTTAGGACCCAAGTTCCAAGGTTGGAAATGTCCCCAACAATATATGAAGTGAAATCAGAAACGCTACAGAGGAAAATAAAATAATTTCTTTGAGGTTAAACCGATTTAGTAGGTATTCTTTTTTTCTAAAAACTAGCTTAGCTCTCGATTAAAACAAAAATTATGAATAAAAATTTACCTTTTTTGGTTCCAGATATTTGGGTAACTCGGGAAAATTGTTGGAATTGCTCCATCTAACAAACGAGTTCTTGTATTGGTATTAGATAAATAGAAACCATTTTTCTCAAAATGTCTTGAACAAAGTCTGGAATTCCTTGTTGGCTCCCAATTCTTAATTTTCAGGTTTTGCACCCAAAGTTTGCGTTTCTTCAAGTCTTTGGGAAAGCTGAAACAAATTGTAACGAAAAATATGAATTAATCAACAGTGAACAAAGGAAACAAATAAATAAAGAATTTCATTTGACATTTGGAAAAAAACGCCGACGCCACTGGTAAAATGATGCTTCCAAACAAAGAAAGTGATTTCAATTAATTTTTTTATGAATGAAAATCGCTATATTAATATTTGAAAACAACGTAATATTGACATCAATGATTTTCCAACAACTAGATATAGCCCGACGTCTGTTGGTGTGTCACATGTTTATACATTGAGGGGAGAGAGGAATTCTTGCGAGAATTCTTGCGAGTTTGCCAAACTGCAAATTTAATAAGTAGCTACCTTGTATTCAAGGTATTTTTATTCTAATTAAAAATACTCTATACTCTATGAGTGCATCTCCGGTAGTTACCAATTATATAATATGTACATTTTTAGATCACTAGTGATAATAAAACATTATCAATGAGACCCATATTTTTCCATGAACCTTGGTTACCTATGTAGACACGATGCAACGAAATACATCTGGCAACACTACACAAATGCCTATTTGAGATCAACCAATCACAGCTGATAATCATTTTAACCAATCATAGCCTGTAGCTTCCTTTGAACACTGTTGTCGGCTTGTTCAAAATTCAGTATTTTTGAAGGCCGAACAGCTAATTTATGTGAACAAGACTTATCAATAATCAGTAAACTATAACTGCCCTATCACAGCAACGATATTGAAACTAATAAAACATTAAAACATATCCTCGTTAATAAACTGGTTAATCCCTTTTGATAAAAAGTGAAAATTCTGAGTGCTTTCTATTTGCAACAAGACAACGTTGAACGAATTCAACGGACGAACTGTAAATAATAACATGTCTATTATAGTGACAAACAATTTGCCCGGAATCTAGGGTGTACGCTAGTTCTAGTGGGTTCTATGTTCTAAGATTGACATTGACCCAATGCAGACTTGCTGATACTACTGACAGTCGCTAAAGACATAATGAGACGTCAACGTCAACGTGTCAGTTGAGCTTTAACATTGCCATATTGCCAAGTTGTGAATAAATTAGTATTGGTTCTGAGAACATGGAACTTACACCAATTTCATTCCTATTGTATTTATTTTTACTAGAATTACATTATTATTTTTATAATTGAATTTTTCTTGATTATCGTAGATTTCATATGATTTCGGACAAATTATCAGATGAAAATTGACGTGGAATCTGATAATTATCAGAGGTTTGGCAACACTGTACTCAACGCCACCACCCGCGTAGCCCCCTCTCCTACGGTTCAAACGCAAGAGTGTTTTTAAAATCGTACACCTTTTTGGCCTACCCTGTAGTTCAATATAGGAAGAACCATTACCCATTTGAAATTTATTAATATTGATTTCAAAATAAATTATTCTAACAAGAGCAAATCCTGAATCGCGTTCCTGGATTTCCGATAGACTATTCAACATTACATCACATACGTTTTCAAAAAACCAGCTTTTTAGATTCGTTCCCACATCAATGATTACATTTTTAGTATTAAAATATTTGAAATCTACAATCTCGCGTTCGGCTGATTTTTTGATAAACTCTCCGTAGAATGTGGAGTTTACCTTAACAATGTTAAAAGATTTCAGTACTTCCTTTAATTTACGTTGAAATAAAATAAATGCATCATCCATAAATCTATTGGCGTCTTTATGAATCAAATTAATTATTGACCCGCTAGATACTCTTCCTTTGAAACAATTAATAATTTTTTCCCATCTAACCCTATTGCTTAATTTTGATACTTTTACTAACCCCATCCCAACCCGCTTATTTTTCAAAATCAATTGTCTTTTAATCACCTTAAGATGTTGCAAATTAGTCTGAATTAATCGAAGATTGTTTCTGGGTAAATTACCATGTCGCACTAAATTATTAAATTCACTAACTAATCTTCATTTTTTTCACAAATGAAAGCATATTTTCTGCTTTTTTCAACAAAACCTTGCATGAAGAAGACATATTAATTGGTTGAAAAAATAATAATCAATTTACAACTTTCAAATGTCGTTGATGTGGTTTCAACTCAATTTGGGGGGATGAACTCGTGTGATGTTCTGCGTAGCCGTCTGAATATTTCAAGGTTGTGAAATAGCTCACCAGCAGCTGATTGTCGGCTATAACCCTTCTAGACAGGAACAACACACCTCCAATAATTGTAGTATCGAATAACCACCAAATCTGATTGCTTTGTTGTTGTTGTTTTCTGAAAGACAATAAGTTGTGTTTAATTTACTTGGATATGATATAAAAACGAAATGTAGGTACATTGATGAAATATCATCAAAATTTTGAAAACTGAAAGTTTAATTACCTGATTTAATTTCAAACGCTGAATGTTGAGTTGAAGTGTGAATAATTGATGTAGAATCTTCGAAAAGTCTCGTAATCAACTCTTTGCGGTGAATTTCACCAAATCAAGTTGCTTTGTGGATTTCTGAAAAACATATTTTGTTTCGTTTAATTACATAAAAAAATAAGAAATAAAAATAATTCACATTAAAAAATAGTTTTAATTGAAAATGCTTGAATTTAATTTACCTACCTTATTCGGTCTGGAGCGTGTGTATGTTGAGACCAAGCTGCTGCTTCGAAAAAGTACCAGTGTCTCGTTCAACTATCGAGAAAAAACTAACTCCTCTAACTGAAACTAATCAACCGAACCGCAGACTGATAGAGGGTGGGAAAATCTAGACAGCGCATATCGCGCAATATATATGTCATCGCGTGGACTAATGGACCACTCGAGTCGGCCGAAAATGTTTACTTTACACGGTAATTATTATGTCTGTGAATAAGTTTCCCACGGTTAGATTAAATTCTCCATTTGAATTTGGATTTTAAATTCATGAAAAAGTATTAATAATACATAGTTTTTTTTTTCTCATAAGTGTATTCAAAAATTATAAAATATAATCTATATCAGGATGATTCTAATTCATCTCCAAACACCTCTTTATAAATATTTACTGGTATAAATTTTTCAAGTTCAAACAAACAACCCAAAAGTTCCATTTCTTTGATTGTTATCAGGAAAGATCGTAGATCTGACGTGTACAGCTTTCCGATATCTTTCTTCCATGCTTTAACACTCTTGTTCAGTATACAATTTACCCATACCATAGTTTGATTCGTGTAGTGCGTCAAATTCAAGATGTCGAAATTTTTTCGCCATGTTCTCGACAGCAGAAACCCAGTCACGAGCAGATCCTCCTTGAGCTGACCACATTTTGATTGAATTGTTGATGGAAAAACTGCTTTAAATCGATGATTTATTTAAAAAATTATCAACATTGAAAACTTGTTACTTACCTGAGTTAATTTCAAAGGGTGTATGTTGAGTTGAAGTATGGACTGATGGTGGCGTTATTCAAAAAGTGCAAGTATCTCGTCCAATTCTTTAGGAGGAACTAATTTCTTTTACTTGATCGAATTAACCTAACTAGAACAAGAAGAAGTGGAAAAGAGTATGCAATGTAGACTGCTTATATTAACACCATAGATACATCATCATAGAGCTAATTAATCCAAACAATAATAACATTCAAACCCATAGAACTGTTTATAATCAAGTATGTTTACATAAAACGTTCAATCTTTTAATTAGTGCTTTTCTCAACGAATGCAAGCGAGCACCTGCATATTCCAGTCAGAACGTGTTAAATTGAGCTCAAACCGATGACTCATCAAAAAAACAAGTTGTCACAAGTTGAACATTGAATTTAAAAATTCGACGTATTTGATATAATAACAAGTACCTAGACCTACATCGCGGGGCAATGAAGAGTGTTTGCACTTCACGACAATTATCTTGGGTTCATCGACCTCATACTGGGATTGATTTCGCTATTTGAATTCGAATGAAAAAGTAATTAAAAATGCATAGATTTTTTCTCATAGGTTTATTCAGAACATATAAAATATAATTCATTTAATTCTAATAATAAAAAATAATTATTATTGTGATGATAGTCTGGAAGCATCCGATCTTGGTACTGCTGCTGCTGTTGGCTTTATTGTTTTTCTTTTTCCCTGATCTGGTTGTTTTTTTTATTGCAAATCTCGTTCTTGATTGAAACACCTCTCGCCATTTGATATTGAGATCCTCAAGCGACTCCATACTAATTCAATTTTCGCACAATTTCACTTAGAGCGAGATACTCGATTACACAATCGTGAATAATCGTGCAATACGCCTTGGTTTTGGCAGGAAATCCTTCACGTGACTCAATTTCCACTTTCACATCTATGGTTGATGACTTTAAGGTTTCGTCACGTCGGGAACAGTCGATGACAAATAATTAGAAGATCAATCGACTTACCTTAAGGAAGAGTGATCCTAATTATACGAGCAGTCTCGTCGAAAGATTATAAACACCCTGTAGTAGTAGCGGGACGCGCCCTTGATACGACGTACAAAGATAAAATAAAAATTCAAATTCTGTTATCACGGTCCAGGACAACTGTCAACGCCGACCGCCCCACATCAGCTGAATACTCATTGTTGAAAGAGTCTAGATTGCTAGGGTAGGGTATACCTAGTTATGTCATTCAGAGTTTACATAACATATATTATGGAGAACCATAAGAGGGTGGGTTGTTTATAATCTTTCGACGAGACTGCTCGTATAATTAGGATCACTCTTCCTTAAGGTAAGTCGATTGATCTTCTAATTATACTGCGCAGTCTCGTCTCAGATCATAAACACCCTGTAGATGTTTAAAGAGTATGCAATCTAGACCTAGAAAGGAGAAACCCTTGGATCTGATAAACGCCTAACATTTTATTGAGAAATAAAGATGTCGAATCAAGGCATGAATAATAGTAATAGTACATTAATCAGTGACATATTTACCATTTTTCCTACATAAGTACAGCGGGTATAATAACAATATTACATAACACTAACATTATACAAAAAATGAACGATATAATATTAAAAACAATATTATGATAATATAATAACCCATTCATAAATATAATAAAGTAGAAAACTTATGATAATTGTTGTGTACTTTCAAGTGAATCAGACAAACATAGTTTCTGGCTTGAAACTTTTATTACAACTGAAATACACTCTGATTAGTTAGACCGACTTGACTCATGACGCACCAGTTTTTCAATTACCCGAATGACACCCCGGATCAGGCGTTTTCCATAAATCAACTCGGTTTACAAAATATGAACTGAACAAATATTCAACATTTTCTCCTCTTACTTTAAAAGATTACAAATTTAATCTAGAAGGTGGTTTTATAAATCTCCCTGACCTTGATACCATGTAGGAAGTTTTGGGAGTACCAGTATTATTTGCAAGTGGCTGTCCTTCATCCAAGTTTGACTTAAAGTGTTTCCATAACTTCCCTTGTGTCCGACAAACTACTCTTATTATTGTTATTGGTGATGTCATTAGTATGTGGGGTCACGACACAAGTTTCTGGAAGTCCACGCATAATATTAGGATTCTCACTTACATTAGTTATTTCACCGGCACTTCTTTTGAACTCTAGTTGAGGTTGAGACACTTTTTCGTTATCATCACTCTTAGCATATTTATCTATACGAATATCATTGGCATGCACATATTTAGTGAAATCCCCTATTTGTACCAAATAAGTAGAATAGCCAACAATTCTAATAATCTTGCCTTTTAGCCAAGATTTAGTTTGAATGTTCTTTACATACACAGAATCATTCAGCGAATATAGTTTGGCTTTTCCAGTGATGTCAGAGCCAATAAATGGTTATTTTTGCAAAAGTTGGTTTTATTAAATCATATCGAGTTCTGGGACGAATTTTAAACAAACATTCAGCTGGTGATAAACCTGTAGCGGTAGATGGGGTGTTGCGATAAACAAACAAAAAGTTTTCTAAACGATTAAGAATAGTTGTTCTATTTATTTCTTTCCCCTTTTCAAAGAAAAGTGATTTTTCCAATCCCTTTTTTACCGTTTGTACTGCTCTTTCTGCTATTCCGTTGCTCTGCGGATGATATGGTGGTCATTTAATTGGACTGATGCCGTTAGCTTGACAAAATGCATTAAATTCTTGTGAGCTAAATGGTGGGCCATTATCAGACACCAATCCTACTGGCAATCCAAAAATAGAAAAACATTGTTTCAATTTTAGTATGGTTTCTTTGGCAGTTGTGCCTTCATCCATCAATTTTACATCAATCCACTTTGATTTATTATCAACTATAATCAGAAAACTATAACCATATTTATGACAAAAATCTATATTAACTCTATAAAAGTTATTTGGGGCATTTGGCCATGGAAGTAAAACACTACTATTAGAAAAATTCTGTGTCTCTTGACAAATATCACAAGACCCAATGAACCTCTCGATAGAGTCATTCATTCCAGGCCACCAACAATAGGAACGCATGAGCATTTTTGTGCGGATTATGCCTAAATGTTGTTCGTGAAACAAGTTTAATATATCATTTTGAAGGTTATTTGGGATAACTACCCTATTTCCCACTAAAAGACACCCATTTTCTACGGACAATTCAGACCATTTCCTATAATATGGTTTTAATAAGTCATTATTCACAAAATTAGGCCAACCTCTTGAGGTCAAATCAAGAACTTTACACAAGATCACATCCTTTTTTGAAGCAGAAGTGATATCGACAAAATCTAAAGGCATATTCTGACACAGATTAAATGAAAAAATTGCATCGGAAATTTCAGTGCTTTCATTTGATGGCAAACGAGACAAACCATCAGCATGTGATATGTCACTTCCCTTCTTATACTGAATGTCATAATTATAGGCTGATAGAGTTATAGCCCATCTTGTAATTCTTGCAGCTGCTGTGACTGGTATGTTTTTTTTGCTATCAAAGATAAATTTCAGAGGCTGATGATCAGAGACAAGCACAAATTTTCTACCATAAATGTATTTGTGACATTTTTTTAAAGCAAATATTATAGCTAAACTTTCTCTTTCTAAGTTGGAATATTTCTGTTCTGCAGATGAAAGTGTACTTGAGGCAAATAAAACAGGTTTTTCATATCCCTTAATGTTATGGCTCAAGACAGCTCCCACACCGTAACCACTTGCATCACAGGTTATAACTATTGGTTTCGATGGATCAAAATGAGTTAGGACATCATCAGATGTTATTAGACTTCTACTGAATTTAAAGGTTTTTTCACATTCCTCATTCCATTCAAAATCATTTGTTCTCTTACAAAGATCATACAAGGGTTTTAATTAAGCTGACAACATATGGATAAACTTTCCATAATAGTTCAATAAACCCAAATATGATTTCAACTGAGTAATATTTGTTGGTGATGGTGCATTCTGAATACTTTCAATCTTCTCATTAGTTGGGTGTATACCCTCTGAATCAACTTTATGTCCCAAAAATTCAACAGATTTTTCATAGAATTTACATTTCTTTTCATTAACTTTTATGTTGAATTTTTTTAATCTTGCTAAGACTTTCGTAACATTCTGTTGGCATTCATCCAATGTTAGTCCATAAATTATTATGTCATCCAAATAGCACTTCACTTTATTTAATCCAGCTAATATTGCCTCCATAATGCATTGGAATATTCCCGGTGCTGAACTTACACCATATGTTAAACAATTATACCTGAATAATCCAATATGTGTATTTATTGTGAAAAGCTCTTTGGATGCGTCACTTATAAGAAGTTGTTGGTAAGTCCCTTTTAAATCAATCACTGTTAAATAATTACTACCAATTATGTCGAGGATTACGGGAATAACGGACAGTGTCTTGAGTCTTCCTTTTAATAAAGAGCTACAGTTTCGATGCTATGTTGCATCTTCTTCAGGCTAAAAAATTCGTACATATGAACACTAGCAATTGAACAGTCATCAAAATTAAAATTAAAATAGCAGAAAAAATAAATAATAAAAACACAAAACGAACATTGTCATAAAAACATGAAACCTACCTATTAAAAAATTGGAGACCAATATTGACAGAAAATTACATTTACACTCGAAACATGAATACAACGAACAATTAAAATATGTATATAGTACATCACTCATAAAATTATAACGGTCAATAACCAAATAAATCAATACGCTTCAAAATCACAATGTTGCAATGTCTCTGATCAATTACATAAATAAAATGTGGTAGAATACAAAGTTTGTTCTGACATTCAATTATTGGCAACGTTGGCCACATTATTGTCAACTGAGCGCAACCAAAACAATCCTTGATCTATATGACAGCGGTATGAGTCTATCACATTTCAAGTTGGTACTCTATAGAAGATTTTTTGTTATAATGGAGAAACAATGTTGCCTATATGATCTTTATGGTTGATAAATACATGATGTCGGTTGTGGAGTTATTCTATGTGTTTTTTATATAATTAAGTAACGGATGATATAATACACTCAAATTATCAACATCACTTCGAGTGTTCACCGCATTATCATGGTTCACTTGAATATGTATCATCTCGGAAATGATACGCTTATAATAATTATGTTCTCTATCCAAAATCTTCATCTCATCAAAATCGAAGTTGTGGTTTGTGTTAAAATAGTGTTGGGCAAGTGCCGATTTTTCTTGTTTTTCTCTGTTTCGTTCTCTTATGTCATAGATATGCTGTTTCTTTCTCTTTTCTAAGTATTGTTTTGTTTGACCCACATATACACTGCCACAAGAGCATGGTATGCCATACACAATACCCGACTGTTTAGAGAGTGGTGTTGTATCCTTGAGTTTGGAGAATAGTGCACATGTTGTTTTTAATTATAGAATACTGATTGTGTTTCTTCACTGTTGATTAATTTTGCAATTTTTTGCGATAAACCTTGAACAAACGGAAACCGAAAATACCTCTTCGTTCGTACTCTTATTGGTGTCTCATTCCTCATATTCATTTTGTTCATGCAGAGGTTAACAAAGCTGCGAGGGTAATTGTTATTACGCGCTAAGCCCATTATTTTATTCGTATTCTCTTCCCAAAAACTTTCATGGCTCAAGTGTTTCGCTCTATATATCAGATTGCACAATGTATTTACTTTATGTTGCTTGTTATGGTAGGAATAAAAATTCAACAATCTACCAGAGTTCGTAGGTTTCATAAACCAGTTGGTCTTTAGTTCGCCTGAAATGTCTCTCAACACCAAAACATCCAAAAAGGGTAGCTCTCCAGCACTCTCGACCTCCATCGTAAATTGGATTCTTTCATTAACACTATTAAACAACGCGAGAATTCCACGCTCTGTATTCCTTGGTATGGCCATAATTGTGTCATCTACATACGCATATAGAAAAGGGATGTTATAGGAGCATTTTTTCAAAACTTCTGTCAGAACGTAGTTAATATAATAATAATAATACTAATAATAAATGTCTTTTATTTCATAATTCAAACAAACTAATACAATACAATGTGTACAATAAGTCTACTAGTTCATGACCAAATTTGCCAGTACCGGGCTTGCCGGGTTTCCCATGGCACTGCCATCCAATTGTTGATAGAACTGGTTCTCAAAGGTAAAATAACTAGTGTCAAAACAAAAATCCACCATCGTGACAAGAACCTCCATTGGAAAATCTGTATATGTACAAATATGCCGTTTATATTTATGTAATATCTCTATTACTAAAGCTCTTGGTATATTGGTGAATAAGGAAATTACATCCAATGATACAAGTATATAGTCAGCTGGAATAACAGTATTTCTCATCAAGTCAACAAATTCGAAGGAATTCTTTATATTGCATTGGAATGTTGTTGTTGATGGTGAAAGAACTTCATTCAATAAAGTGGCAATTTTATAACTAGGGGAGTTGGTACAGCTTACTACAGGTCTCATTTTTACTCCTTCTTTGTGTGTCTTTCTAAGACCATATAATTTTGGAGGTAATGACGAATAATTTTTGAGTCTGACTGATTTTATGTTGTCAATGAGGTTCTTTGTTTTGAGCTCCTTGATAATAGAGTTCGCTTTATTTTGATATCGGGATGTAGGATCGAATAATGCTTCTTATACGTTGAATGATCACTGAGCATGGTGTTCATAGCTTCAGAGTATTCGTGTCTTTTCATCAGAACAGTGCTATTGCCTTTATCAGAACGGCAGACAAGAATGTCCGGATTCTGAGCGAGAACTGATTTTGTTTCTCTGTATTGTTGTAAAATGTTTTTAAACCGTTTATCCGTCTCTTTATTACGAGGATCATGAAGGAAATTTGAAATGATATTGACTGACTTCAACCTTACATCCAATTGTTGTTCTTCGTCCCAATCTGCTGATGAAATCATGTATTCTAAATCTTTTATAACTGTTGTTACTGGAACTTCACTTGCAGTGACAGGAATTGAGAACTTAGGACCTAAACCCAATATAGTTGTAACATTTTCTGGTAACTGAACATCAGAAAAATTGAATACAAATTTATGGTTTGACTTCAGAATAAACGGGCTATGGAACTGGATCAATTCATAATATTTCCTCAAATTAGTTTCTTTGATTAATTTAAACTTAGGGACAAAATTACGATGAATGTAGTTATGGAAATCCATCAATGTATTCATATCTACAAGACTTTCTAATTTAAGACGTTGTTCTTCCAGGTATTTCTTCATTCTT
Source organism: Orchestes rusci (assembly GCA_958502075.1). Taxonomy (NCBI): domain Eukaryota; kingdom Metazoa; phylum Arthropoda; class Insecta; order Coleoptera; family Curculionidae; genus Orchestes; species Orchestes rusci. The sequence continues at coordinate 13,897,401 of OY293312.1, read as the reverse complement.
TTTATTTTCCAGATAGTTATCTTGATCTCAACATTAAGGATGGACTACCTAAATTTACTGAGTGATGATTCCAATTGTGCTTTGAATGGGTGGTCTTCAATATGTAGAGTATATAAACATTTATAATTATTAGTGATGTGTTTTGGAAAAACACCATTTCTACGACAATGCAAAAGAAAAATACGTCTATTCAGAAGGGAAGCTTGCTTCCAGGTGTTACTTGCTGTTTGTTTGGCTATGGTCCATGCTTCGTGTCCAAATGAATGCTTTATGATGTTAAAGATACCCCCAGGTGTCATACTTCAAGTAGGTTAACGTCCGAAAAAGGTTATGAACAATTATGTCGAGGATTACGGGAATAACGGACAGTGTCTTGAGTCTTCCTTTTAATAAAGAGCTACAGTTTCGATGCTATGTTGCATCTTCTTCAGGCTAAAAAATTCGTACATTCGGTTAGGGCAGACACGGTTAGGGGCAGACACGCCAGCCTTGTAGGCATAGGCCTGCCAGTGGTTGGTCCCCTCGAGCATCGATGAGACGAACATGCGGTGCAGTTCTGCCCTGCCCTGCTTGCTGGTACCGACGATGTATTCGGGGAATAGTTGGTGCAGTGGGGATGTTGGGGCCTCATCGTCGACATATCCAACGGTTGCGGCTCGCTGGAGGGCGTCGAAAATGACTTGGGTCAGCCAAACATCATCCTCAGACAACCCAGTGTCTGGGGGCGTTGTTGTGGCACACCACCTGGCATGTGCCAGGACGGCTTTACCCGTGGAAAAGTCAAAGGCCATCATAATGCGGCTGTTGATGCGCTTGTAGAGGATGGTGGCCATATTTACTTGCATTCGGATGACATTCCTGATTTTTTGGGCTACGTCGGCCATGTTAGAGTGGCCTCGGAGGGGGTACGGCTTGGCGCCTGCACATAGTGCTGATACGCCCTCTGAGCCCACCACAATGCCGAAACGTGAGCGTGTTTCGGCATGGGGCCGACTTAGTTTCCCGCTTGCTCATCAGGATTGTGCCCCTGAGCCGCTGGTATGACCGGCTCACCTATGTTAGGGGCCCTGTCGAATAGTGGGGGCAGGGTGTAGGTTAGGCCTCGCGAATCAAAGTTCGTTCTGGCCAAACCTGCCGCGTCAATGACTTGCCCCTTGAAGTATTGCAGGGATCTCAAGTCCGCGGGGGGCAGATTGGCCTCTGTTAGAGCCAGGGCCAACATGTGGGCATTCCGAGCGTCCCACGTCATGATGGTGCAGGGCATGAAGCTGTGAAGCACCTGCATGTAGACTGGCCCGGCAATGGGTACGGGAGGGGCGAAGTAGGCTTTGCCGCCCGTTACGCAATAAGCGCGCTGTACCGACAGGAGCAATTCGTTTGCACGTATGTATTGTGCTATAACGTTAATCGCGAAAGCCCCATACTCTACATAAGTATAGGGGGCACTGCTGGTAGCTACCGACTCGTATTCGGCTGAGCCAAGTAGTGCCTGCCATCCTCGGTTGTCTACGTTCGCCCTGACTGCGATTTCATGCGAGAAGTCAGCGCTGACGCCCGGCTCTAAGATGCCCCATTCACGGGGACGGCACTCGATGAAGCTGTCTATTACTAAGGGATTAAACAGCCGGGCTGTGGTGTTCAGGGGCAGCGTCGAATAGGCAGATTCTGCGTCGTGCTGGGAGCCAAAGGCCCCCAGCCAATCATTGCCTTTATTGACGTGCCGAACCACGTCCACTGACATAAATCGCATGAAGCATTGGCCATATCAGTCAGCTGCCCCTCGCTGAAAATGGCCCCCTGGTTGTTCAAGGACGTCATGATTTGGTGGGTTGCTGGGCTGCCCGCTTGCCCGTGGTACCACTCAACCAAGTACGCACTCCTCACTTGGATAGAGTGCAGTACAGTGGTTGTAAACACCGACAGACTGGATGCGTACAAGGACACAAGTCTGATTTTTTCGACGAGCATCAAGCCCGCAAAAGTGGTTGCTTCAGCACCGTCTTCGGCGCACACTCTAGGTCTAATACCTGCCAGTCTTAAGATGACATTGTCGGCGGAAGCTAGGCCAGCCTCGCCGTGCTGAGGGGAGCACTTCTGGGGAGGAGGTGCGTGATGCTTGGGGGGAGGGTGGTTGTGGAAGTGGTGCAACGACGGGATCCACTACCACTGCGGGTACCTCTTCCTCGGGCTCAAGGATATTATCGGCGACCGCCTCCTCTTGTGCTGCCTCCTGAACCTCGACCACTGGGGGCGGTTCGAGTATAGTGGGAGCTTGTGGAATAGGGGGGCTAGGGGGACGTACCGATAATTGGGCTATTGCCGCCACCACTTCATCCTCAGTCTTGCCAACGTTGGGATCGGCGAAACCAGCGGCGAGTGCCAGCTGGCATGTGCCAGGACGGCTTTACCCGTGGAAAAGTCAAAGGCCATCATAATGCGGCTGTTGATGCGCTTGTAGAGGATGGTGGCCATATTTACTTGCATTCGGATGACATTCCTGATTTTTTGGGCTACGTCGGCCATGTTAGAGTGGCCTCGGAGGGGGTACGGCTTGGCGCCTGCACATAGTGCTGATACGCCCTCTGAGCCCACCACAATGCCGAAACGTGAGCGTGTTTCGGCATGGGGCCGACTTAGTTTCCCGCTTGCTCATCAGGATTGTGCCCCTGAGCCGCTGGTATGACCGGCTCACCTATGTTAGGGGCCCTGTCGAATAGTGGGGGCAGGGTGTAGGTTAGGCCTCGCGAATCAAAGTTCGTTCTGGCCAAACCTGCCGCGTCAATGACTTGCCCCTTGAAGTATTGCAGGGATCTCAAGTCCGCGGGGGGCAGATTGGCCTCTGTTAGAGCCAGGGCCAACATGTGGGCATTCCGAGCGTCCCACGTCATGATGGTGCAGGGCATGAAGCTGTGAAGCACCTGCATGTAGACTGGCCCGGCAATGGGTACGGGAGGGGCGAAGTAGGCTTTGCCGCCCGTTACGCAATAAGCGCGCTGTACCGACAGGAGCAATTCGTTTGCACGTATGTATTGTGCTATAACGTTAATCGCGAAAGCCCCATACTCTACATAAGTATAGGGGGCACTGCTGGTAGCTACCGACTCGTATTCGGCTGAGCCAAGTAGTGCCTGCCATCCTCGGTTGTCTACGTTCGCCCTGACTGCGATTTCATGCGAGAAGTCAGCGCTGACGCCCGGCTCTAAGATGCCCCATTCACGGGGACGGCACTCGATGAAGCTGTCTATTACTAAGGGATTAAACAGCCGGGCTGTGGTGTTCAGGGGCAGCGTCGAATAGGCAGATTCTGCGTCGTGCTGGGAGCCAAAGGCCCCCAGCCAATCATTGCCTTTATTGACGTGCCGAACCACGTCCACTGACATAAATCGCATGAAGCATTGGCCATATCAGTCAGCTGCCCCTCGCTGAAAATGGCCCCCTGGTTGTTCAAGGACGTCATGATTTGGTGGGTTGCTGGGCTGCCCGCTTGCCCGTGGTACCACTCAACCAAGTACGCACTCCTCACTTGGATAGAGTGCAGTACAGTGGTTGTAAACACCGACAGACTGGATGCGTACAAGGACACAAGTCTGATTTTTTCGACGAGCATCAAGCCCGCAAAAGTGGTTGCTTCAGCACCGTCTTCGGCGCACACTCTAGGTCTAATACCTGCCAGTCTTAAGATGACATTGTCGGCGGAAGCTAGGCCAGCCTCGCCGTGCTGAGGGGAGCACTTCTGGGGAGGAGGTGCGTGATGCTTGGGGGGAGGGTGGTTGTGGAAGTGGTGCAACGACGGGATCCACTACCACTGCGGGTACCTCTTCCTCGGGCTCAAGGATATTATCGGCGACCGCCTCCTCTTGTGCTGCCTCCTGAACCTCGACCACTGGGGGCGGTTCGAGTATAGTGGGAGCTTGTGGAATAGGGGGGCTAGGGGGACGTACCGATAATTGGGCTATTGCCGCCACCACTTCATCCTCAGTCTTGCCAACGTTGGGATCGGCGAAACCAGCGGCGAGTGCCAGCTGGTAGAAGGCTGCGCCTCCATCTGGGGCGGTGGGGGTCGGCGTTTCCGCCTTTGGCACCAGAGGTACACAATCCTGCTGGTAGGAGGGAGCAGGGCTTGCCCCCTCAGGCTCCTTCTTGCCCCATTCAGGGTAGAAGTCGCCCCTACCAGCGAGGGGTGTGTTGCGGGCTAGGGACTTTCCTGTCCGCTTGGGGGTTTGGAGGTCCTCTGTCGGGGGGGTGCCTTCCCTTTTAAGGGAGCGAGAGAGAGACCTGGTTGTCATGCGAGCTGCATGACCAGGGGTAGTACTACCAACCTCCTGTGGAACCATTTCGCTGGCGTACTGAGCAGCAGGCTGGGGAGATGGTCCAGCTGCTGAGCTTTCGTTGATTGCTTGTGTGCTGCCGGCCTCCTGAGGAGCCATTTTGCCGGAGCACGCGAGCGCGTATGTTGGAGGGGGTTGAGCCCCTCCTCCCCTGTTCGGGGGTAAGCTTGCCATGCCTGTGCCTAGTGGAGGTGGGTGACCACTAGGTCGTTGGCGTGCGGCGATTTCGCTTGCAGATTTCGCTTCTGCGTACACTTGGTCTGTTATTCACGCCGGGCGACCAAACCGACGTGGCATGCGATGATGTAGTATATCCGATTACTACAATTCAATCCCACCCTGTGTGCTTACTGGTTTTGGGCATATTGCGGGGTTTTGTTGAAGCACACGAGTCCTTCCCGCGCCCACCAGTAGAGATTTAGGCCTATGACTCTTTGCCGGGTGGTTGGCCTAAATCCCCGTTGCCAGGGTATCAGCCTTCAAGAAGCCATAGACGTTTAGCCTGAAGAAGATGCAACATAGCATCAAAACTGTAGCTCTTTATTAAAAGGAAGACTCAAGACACTGTCCGTTATTCCCGTAATCCTCGACATAATTGTTCATAACCTTTTTCGGACGTTAACCTACTTGAAATAATTACTACCACTGAGGCTTGCAAAAATGTCATTTGGTAATGGTAAGACACAATGATCACTATCAATGACCTTGTTCAGGGTTTTTTTAAAATCTACACAAATTCTAATTTCATCAGAATTTTTTTTAGGCACTACAACAATTGGACTTGCCCATTTGCTATGTGTAACTTTAGATACAATACCAAACTTTATCATATTTGCAAGTTCTTTTTTGACTTTAGGCTTTAGAGCATACGGCATTTCATAGGCTCTATGGAAAATTGGTTTCGAACCATCTTTAACCTCAATTTCAGCTTGGAAATCCTTGATAAACGAATTTGATTCAGACTTAAAGAGAGAAGGAAAGGAGCTTTTAATTTTTGCCATCAGATTGGCTCGGACATTACTAGATTCCGCATCATACATTTTACTGCGAGATTTCAATACTAGACTCAATTCATTTGACTTAGACTTACTGACTACAATACTTTTATCCAAGACATGGCTTTTCCATTCTGGATTCAAAACATCCAACCAGTTTCGACCCAGCAATGGTACAGACATTAAGTCTGATCTAAGAACAACTAATGGCAAAACATATTCTCTCTCTTTATATCGTACATGCAATGTACTTTCACCTAATATTTTGACATTTTCCCCTGTTAAAACTCTTAGTTTAAAATCAACAGGTTCTATCACTAGGTTTGGAAATAGAGATTTGAAATCATTTTCATGAATAACAGATCTTACTGCACCTGAGTCTATTTCCATCTCTACTACTTTAGAATCCAACCACAATTTGACTTTTAAAGTATCGCTATAGTTTGTTTTCAAAGACTTAATGATACCCTTTTCAAAACATTCTCCTAACATATCCAGTTGTAGATTTTCATCCGACTCCTCCGACTCGCTTTTCTGTTCTTCAATATCATGTACTTTGTCCTTGCATATGACTGACTTAGCTGTGTGCCCCATTTGACCACATGAAAAGCACTTCCAAGAGACGGCTGGACATTTATTGTTATCAAAGTGGATGCGACAACACCTTTTGCATCTTGGTTTACTGTATGTTCCATTTTGACCTGACTTATACTTTCAATGGACTTTTGACTGACCGAAACTTGACTTGTTTTGACCATAGACTTTATTCACCTGTCCTGCTTGACTAACTTCGGACCCCATGACTTTAATCTGACCTTCAGCTAACTCCATTCCAACAGCCGATGTAAAAGCCTTCTCAAACGTTAGCTTGTCCTCTGTAAGTAATCGACGTTTGATACTCTCGGATTTCAGGCCACACACCAATCTATCTCTCAAAGAATCATTTAAAAAAACACCAAAACTGCAAAATGTAGCTAAGTTCTTTAACCTCGTTGCAAACGTTTTAACATCTTCAAACGATTCTTTGTAGGCAGTATGAAAACGATATCTCTCCGCGATAATGAGCCTTTTTGGACTATAATGCTTTTTTAGCTCTTCCACTAACTCATTATATTCCTTTTCGCTTGGTAATGTTGGAGCTAACAGGTCTCTCAGTACCCCATAGGCTGGTCCCCCAATTAAAGTAAGCAGAAGTGACACCTTCTGATCTTCACTCGTGATATCATTGCATTTGAAGAGTTGTTCTAACCTTTCGATGTATGAATTTATCTCATTTTCTTTGCAATTGAATTGCTCAATGTTTCCAATCAAAGACATTTCTATTTTCTTTGGATTAAAAGAATTGACTTAATGCAGACTGACAGGACTGGGATAGGACTGACATTTGACACGAACAGACTGGAACTGGAAAACTTACGTCCACTATGATTTAGACACGACCACTGTTTGACTCGATTTTTGTAACGGAATTTTTGTTCTCCGTGCGGGTTTCACTACCGGAATCAGACAAACATAGTTTCTGGCTTGAAACTTTTATGACAACTGAAATACACTCTGATTAGTTAGACCGACTTGACTCATGACGCACCAGTTTTTCAATCACCCGAATGACACCCCGGATCAGGCGTTTTCCATAAATCAACTCGGTTTACAAAATATGAACTGAACAAATATTCAACAATAATGTGGTCAGGACCCCCGACCCCCTCAGAATACCTTTTGCAAATTCATCATTTTCCGGTAAAATTGGTTTGTTATAAAACTTTGAAAAAACCATTGATTTTTGAGTCCATCCTGCTGCTTTTCTTATCGATTCTATATTGACACCAGCTTTCAAGGCCGTGGATGTAGATGCGTGACTTGAAGAATGAGCGGAAAAAATATCCGTGTCTATTCCAGAGATCTCCAAAACATTTTTAATCCAATGTCCAATTGTTTGACTACTTGCGGCATGAAAGGGTCTTTTTGTAATTAAAATAAGTTTTTTCTCATGCGCTGGACGCAATGATTGCGTGCGCCTTATGTATTCTACTATAGTTAGCCCTAAACAAAGTTCTGGTGTTTCCCGGAAAAAAGGTATAATGAGGACTGGTTGAAGTCTATTTTTTCCTGATGTCTTGAGCCTACCTGCTATGAAAATTTTTATGTCTTGTTCTGCTACCCTAATCAAATCTATTTCAATATTTGTCAAGGTCTGTATTCTCTGAGCACATTTAAGAGCCAATAAAGTTACCATCTTTAATGTCAGTTGTCTTAGAGAAATATTTTCTAATGGGTACCAGTCTGCTAATTTTATAAGCACAGGATGTGGATCCCATGTAGAATTATACTTGGGCTGAGATGGTTTCAAGTTGTAGAAATCTTTTGATCAGGTGTTGATCTTGGTTTCTGAAATCTAGGATTAACGACAAAGCAGCTTTGTAGGTATTAACACTGGAGTAAGATGAGGTTGAGTTGAATATCTCAGTTAAAAAGGGTATAATTTCATCAAGTTTATAAATAAAGGGGTCAATTTATTTCAAATGGCAGTAGCTCCACCATTTTTTTAGGGCAAATTTATACTGACGATGTGTATTCTTACTTATTGAGCTTAATATAGCTTCTATGCCTGCTTCTGGGAATTGCCTTCGGAGAAAAGCGCTTCTGATAACCTGCCTACCACCAGGATAAGGTGTTGATGCATAGGGTGTGGCTTTCTAAAGAGAGAGAGGAGGATCGTTTTTAGGGCCAAAATAAATTGGGTTATCAGTAAGAAGTTTTTGAAAAACAGGGCACCTGGGTTGACTGGACCATTTAGGGAATTAAGATTCCGATTGCTCTGTCATTTATGATCTTTTTTATAGTCTTGTTTATCAAACTAAAGGGCGGAAAAGCATAGAAATAAAATGTTTTCCAAGATATGAGAAATGCGTCAACAGTCAGGGAGTTCGGATCAGGTTTCCAAGAAACATATACTTCACAACTGAGTTGCAAAAAGGTCATTTTGGGGTTTGCCAAAGACCTGGCATAGTTTCTGAAAACTTATAAAAGATAGGCTATATTCTGTTTCACAATGTAAGCTTCTCGACTCGGAGTCTGCAATACAATTTTCTTTAGTGTTTATATGAGAAGCATGAAGATATATATTTCGTTGTTCGCAATATTTGCAAATCTCTTCGGCAAGTCTATTAAGATTTTTGTAGCGAATTCCTCCCATCTTGTTGACATAGGCAAGAGCCGTAGAATTAGAATATCTATATTATACGAGTTTTTTGTAAATGACTTGAGCGCATTATAAACTGCTTTTAGCTCTAGTATATTTATGTGCAAGCTTCTCTCCTCAAAATCCCAGTAACCCCTAGTTTTTGTACTGCCACATACTGCCCCCCACCCTAATTTTCACGAATCAAAAAAAAATCCTACGTCAAAGGGTCGATCTTTTATTGTGACGCCTGGATAATTATTTATTTTTATCCACCCATTCACTTAACCTCAAAAAGCATTTGAAATTCCCGGCAGTAGTTCTACGGTTAGTATATTAGACATCCTGGCAACATTGCGGATTTTATGAAGGAATTATCCGCTCCAATATTCTGCTGTTCATTGTCAACTAGATCCAGACCAGTCCCCGATTCTTTCAGATTTTCCCAAAACTCTCTTCTATTTTGGGGCATTAGCGGAACTAGGTCTTTCAAAATTTTTAAATAGTATTCCACGTTTCTCCAAGACTTCAGGTGTAAAAGATGAAGCTTTATATTTTTTTTGGAGAAAGTCTAATTCTTTGTAATGTTCATCTGCGAAGTCAGTTTTATACAATAGACATTTACTACCTTTCTTGAAAAAAACCTCCACTAATTCGTTCACTGAAAAATATTTCAAAAGATCTTCTGGCTTTTTGTGCTCCGTTTTTTATTGGGCCATACATGGAATGTATCCAATTCAATGACTTTAACATTTTTTCTTGATGACTCCACAACTGTAATTAATTCCTTGAAGTCGTAAACATTTCTTTTTCTTCCGATTTTTTTCTCGATGTTTCCATGAATTCCGTCAGCGCTCATGTGAGTATGTCCGGTAGTTAGATAACGTATCTTGATCTGATTTGGGCCCGTTTCGCGGTTCACCTCATTAACAAGAGAAGTAAATAAAACCCAATTTTTATTCTGACTCGTACAATTATCTGCCCAGAAAATAAACTCCAAACAATCTCTTTCCGTCTCAATCAACTTGAGCATTGCATCGACCAGTGCTTCAGCCTTACGCCCACTTAATGCTTCATGCCATAGCACACAATAGCTTTTATTCTTTGCCTTTTTATTAAGCGTGGAAATGGTTTGATTGAAAACCACAAGACGGCTAGTGAAGAAGGAGCATTTATGTTGTGGCATGATCGGTAGCAATATAACCTTTTGCAAATCCATTGAAAAAATTCGCTTTTCGGAACAAGTTGGCGATTCTTCAGAATCTTTTCTGTATAGTGCAATTGCCCTTCGAGCTTTTTCTTGGTGGAGATTCAACTTTTGTAGACTATCATTATCAGTACTATTTTCCAAAGTAGTACATTCCTCACATCTGTCAGATTTTGGTGGTCTCAGAGAAATGTTCATTTTTCTTAAAACCTGTCTATAGATTTCAATTTTGCATAATCCCGGATATTTCACGTTGAAATCATCAAACATTATTTTGATAGTCAACTCTCTAGATATAGTCTGTTCATGGCTTTCCTGCGGTTACGTCATACTTTTCCGTCTCTCTCTTACACATTGAAAAAAAAATCACGTACGTCTGGACGAGGGTCTTCCAGATCAATTTGACAAAAATCACATGTGGAGCGATCAATCTACGACATACTTCCAAACGTCAAATACTGTGACGTGACCGCAGAAAAGCCTTGAACAAGCTGTAGATACCTAACATTAGGTGCATTATTACGTCTGTAGTGGCTGATACATGGTTTAAAAGACTCGATATGGTTTACTATTAAGTCCTTATCAAGGGAGGGTTTATGATTTCCTCCTCTACGTTCTTTCACTTCTTGACCACAAGGAGCCTTTTTCATTGCTGCCACTAGTTCCGTAATAACTGAGTCATTCGTGTAACCTTAAGTATTTAAAAAAGTTACTCGGCACACAATTATTTCCTTAAAATCTGGAAGTGGTAGAGAATATTGCCTGGACTCAGATTTTGAAGTTTGGGCTGTCTGTGGTCAGATGGCAAATCCAGGTATGTACATTTTTGACATTTTTCAAGAGAGCTGTTTAAAGATTGTGGCTTATGGCTTCAGTTAATATTATCTAAATAAAAAATAAATTCGGATTTTTGTTATAAGTCAATAGGTAAAATACAATGCGTACTTTGGCAACACAATGGAAAAAATTGGTTTAAATAACAAGTTTTTCTTGAAAATCCATTTATTTTCGAAAAGTACCGACATGTCTGGTTTTGCCATCTTGAAATTCCCATTTTACTTTTCAATATGTACATTTCTTCAGAGCGGAGAATCATTTTCTATAAGATGATTTTCCTGTTCCCAGGGTATTTCAATGAAAAAAAAAATCTTTTGGGTGAAATCACTTTTATTTCTCAAGACATTTAATTGATATAATATTGATTATTTTCATCTTCTGAGTTGGTTGATTCCCATAGGTCCTTTGGAGCTTAAAGGTTGCAAAATAGATCCCATGCATTCCTTTGAAGTCCTAGTTTTTCGGCGGAGGTCTAATACTTTAAAAGGCGCTTTGGTGTCAAGAGTGTATTTGAATTCCACATTGCCAAACTCATTTCTGAATCGCATCCATTTTATTTTTAGCCATGATACCTTATCTCCGTTCATGGCCACTGTTCTCTTGACCAAAGTTTTTTTTAAAAGATAGGAAAAAGCAAAAAAATCGTCTTGATCCATTTGGACCACATTGAACTTCACTTTTCCTCTAAGGGACTTTACAAATTGAAACCAATCTCGGGGTATCATAATCTGAGAATCAGTTGCATATTTTTTGCTCCTTTCGATTCGTGCATGATCACTATCACATTCCAGACGTGTGTGTCCAGGAAGCAGGAACTTTTGATCGATAACTCCTATCGATGGTTTTTTTTAAATAATGTAAAGGAACATTACAGCCATGTTGATATTCCTGTTCTGTCCTCCACAGGTATCTGAGTAAGTTGTAACATGTTTAACCGTATCAGGTAAGGACATCATTTTTTTGTGGATACATGAGGCAATTTGTTCGGAACCTCGACCTCCGATCACTTCATACTGTTTTGATTCTTTAGGGCTGATACCTAGTTCACTTTATATTTCATCTTTTCCTCATTGAAGAAAACCAATTTTATCTTGTGGAAGCTAATTTTTATTTAGGGAACAAGAACAGTGTGCTTCAAAGTACAAATTATTAAAATCTCCTCACGAATAGTCACCCGTGCATGCCAAAGTACATTCTACGCAGACTCAATACAGACTGATACATGACGTTAAGTAACTGAGTGTATTCTTGTGGTTGGCGCACAGTGCACTGACTCTACTGTTCTGAACATGCCCCCCACCTTGGAAGGGTCCACTTTCAACACCACAAAACAAATGAATCTTCAAAGGCATCTATAGAGGTAGTGGGCACAGCTTGGACAATGACCGCTTGACACTGCCATTTGTAGTTTTCACAGTTGCCACTCGACACATACCATCTGGGCCAGGATGCAGCTCTGCAATTCTACCAAGCTTCCATACCATTGGGGGAAGATTGTCCTCTTTGATGACAACAAGCTGGTCCACATCCAAGTTAGCTCTCCCGAACATCCACTTGTTCCGGGTCTGAAGTTCAGCAAGATACTCTTTTGACCAACGTGTCCAAAAGTGTTGGTTGAGTTGCTGAATTCTCTGGATCACAGACAACCTATTCTCTTTCACGTCCAATAGGTTTGGTTCAGGCAATGATGTTAATCGATGGCCAATTAGGAAGTGGGCAGGGGTTAGGGCATCATAATCATTATGATCAGATGTGAGAGGTTCAAGAGGACGGGAATTTAATACAGCTTCTACCTGTGCCAAAAGGGTAGCAAATTGCTCAAAAGTCAATGAAGCCCCTCCCATAACTCGTTTAAGATGGTGCTTGCAAGACTTAACCCCTGCCTCCCATAGCCCCCCAAAGTTTGGAGAGTGTGCAGGAATAAATTTCCAAACAACTCCCATGTTGCCAAAAGAGTCCAGAAAAGTTTCCTGATTGCTTTTGATAAACTCGCCCAGCTTCCGAAGCTCATTGTTAGCTCCTATAAAATTTGAACCATTATCAGAGTACACAAAGGCTGGTAGACCTCGACGTGCAATAAATCTGCGGAATGCAGCCATAAATGTTGAGGTAGTCAGGTCAGAAACCAACTCCAAATGCTGAGCCTTTGTACAAAAGCAAACAAAAAGAGCTATGTAACATTTGGTCAATTTTGCCCTACGGCCCAGTTTACTCTTTATCAAAAAAGGACCAGTGTAATCGACTCCACAACTATGAAATGGAGTTGACGGTCGCACTCGCAGTTCAGGTAATATTCCCATAATTTGTGGACTGGTTTTTGGTTTAGCTTTGAAACATCTGATACACTTATGAACAACAGCTTTGGCCAAATTTCTGCCACTTACTACCCAAAAGTTTTCTCTTATGGAGGCTAGAAGAAGTAATGGGCAGTCGCTCATGTTCAGATAAAAACTGTAGTGCGTTGCTTATAGTTAATATTAGTCAACCGCACAATGTATCGCTTACCAAGCATAACCTACTTATCGAGCAACTATGTGTACTTGTTAATCAATATGTGAAATAGAGTATCAGTATTGTTCGAGACACCGATGTTTGATTATCTATCCATAACCCTCGGACAATACCTTTCTACATGGCGATCCTGCCAAACCAAATGACATAACGGTAGATTTGGCCATATAACACGACCAGTTGCGACAAGTCAGTGCAAAATGTGTGTAATTGAGTGTTAATAATGGGTCAAAATCAATCAAAAGGCGAGATCATCGACAGAATTAAGAAGAATCGAAACGATTGTCTAAGAGCAAGGAGCGAGGTACACCTGTACATTTGACGGTTCGTGAATCGATGAGATATACTCGATTCCATCAGGGAACTTCAATTAGTGGTAACCAAAACGGCACTGGCATCGTGGGAACAAAGCTAGAACGGCGCAATGTCGCTAGTTTTGCAACGTGGATGGTTCCAGGTATCCGGATCTTTGAAAGCAGTCTGACGAATACAGCAATTGAAGAAAATCGACGATTGACAGCTGCCCATCTTGGACAGATATAAAAGAGAACTTCCGTGGTATGTTACATGGCATATGTTTTTTTTAGTATTTCATTTTACTGTATGTCGTATATGTTTATCGTATTTTATTCTAATTATTTTTTATAAATGACTATTGAATAGTGTTTCATAAGCGCGCCTATGCGTTCATATATTCATACCCGAAGTTGGCTAATACTGCAACTCTGCAGATTCCATTGAGAATACTATCATGGTGACAATAGAAATATTTTAATACTTAAGCATTATTAGGATACACGCTATTTTTACGCTATTCGATACGACTTAGATAGGTCAGTATGTTTTCAAGTAAACAAGTTATTGTAGGTAATCTAATGAACTATGTAGGCTGAATTTTATGGTGTCTATAATACAAATAATTTGGAAAAGTAATATAATAATGTAATGTCAGCTACGAAAATAAGCTTTGAGGAACTTTTAGCCAAGGTAACATTTTTGAAAGATGAAGTAGTCAGAAACTCTAAAAGAGTTTTAAAAACTAAATTGTCTAGATCGGAAGTTATCAAAAACGAGGTTAGAGATAGTTTATTAACTGATTTCAACAAATTTGTTAAAATCGTGAGTATTTATTATAAAAGCTTGACAGATTCTCAGTATCAACAAATTAAACTTTTATTTCATACAGTCCGATATAGAGTTATAAGGTCATATCAAGTTTTGCGCGTTGATTATAAGGTCCCTACCACTTTTAGTGCAATAGATCCGCAAATTAAAGAGGAATTATTTATTGTCGACGCATCCGAAAACAAGGACGAGACCGAACAAGACGAAACCGACGAATACGACGAGAAATATCCATCCAACATGCCTCTAACAGCAGTCGAATTTTTTAACTTTTCAAGTAAAATTCTGCCCAACGAATTCGATGGTTCGGTAGATAAGTTAACATCATTTTTGGACGCTTTAACTTTATTAGGTGCTAATGTTGATAATCACGAGACCAACGCAGTAGCTTATGCAAAAACCAAACTAACGGGCAAGGCTAGAGATTTAATAGATGACAATTGCAGAACTATTGAAGATATTAAAATCAGGTTGCGTAACGGAATTATTCCTGAAACTTCACAGGCAGTAACTTCAGAAATTATAAATCTCAGACAAAATCAGAATAGTCAAAAATATATTTCTGACATTGAAAGTCTAACCCAAAGATTAAAAAGATCTTTCATAAGTGAAGGCGTGCCAGTGACAGTAGCTGAAGGTTATACAAAAAATACGGTCGTGAAAGCTTTACAACAAAATGCTAGTTCAGATACACTGATAAAAAGGATCTCTCAATCGAAATGAATATGACTTTGTTTCAAGAGTTTGGCGCTTTTGAATAGGTCCAAGAGCGATGTTTCTTTGCTCAAGGCATCAACTCTCTTTTTATAAGTTTTAAAAATTACTTTAGGGAACAGAATAATCTATTTGTACAAAGTACTTTACTCTTGGCTCAAAGCTGACATGCTAAGATTTTCAGGCCGGAATAACCATAATCTCTTTATGGAAAATATTTGTCTGTTGATTCAAATGCCTTAGAACTTACCTAGAGAAAGAATTTTCTTAGTCCAACAGCGTATACCATTGACTCTACCACGTTCTATTTTCAACTAAGAGAAATCTCTCTTGATTCAAAAGTATTAGATTTTGTTTCTAAAACTCATGCTTATTCATCCAAAACCACCCGACTTCAATTGGAGAGAAAATCACTCTTGGTTTAATAGTATTATAATTTGATCTAAGAACTTATTTCGTTAATCCAAGTGTTTCCGATTTTTACCAAAGGGCACACATTAATTAATTCAAAAGCTCCTGATTTTGAATAAAGAGAAAATATCTCTTGACCCAAAAGTATTAAGATTTTGATTGAAACCCGTATTAAGATTCACAACATCACTGAAACAACCATAAAAAAAATAAAAATTTATTCAGAACAAATAAACAAGTTTTCATTAAACAACATATTTTCAATATGTTATAAAAAACAGGATTATGAGAAGAACTTAAACTAAAACTTGAAATATATCAAATAAAGAAATAACATAATATAAAACTATACTTATACATATAGCCTAATCCTAATAGGTAACTGGAATATCAGTCTCATTAGTAAAACAACATTAAATGCGCAAAACAAAAGAAAATGTCAGACTTGATTCCGCATGGCATAATTTAACTCTACGCAACATTAATAATGATAAGATAATACTGTGTTCAAATAAACAAAATAGATAACGTACTCATTATAGTTATACCTACATATCCTAGGTAACTGGAAAAACTTAACATCAAATGCAGAAAACAAAATAAAAAAATAACGCACCACTAATATTTTCTTGTGCTGATCTACTTTTTATTTTATCATTGAAATAAAACATCCACCGTTACCCAAGACATGCATATTATAAATGTTTTGATTTATCAAAGATTGATAAGAACAAATAATGAATGTATTTCTTTTTGGTTTTGTTATCTCATAGGCTTGAAAATGAGAACTAAAGCCAATAGTAACATAACGTAACACTAAGAAATATATAGACTCATCTCTTTCAACAATAATGTCTTTTATTTTAGCGAAGGTAACTAAACCGTCAGTCTCACCGTCAGGGTCACTATAAATATTGAGAAAAAAACCCTTTTTATATAAAACATAGTTTATACTCAACCAAGGCACGGAAACAGCTCTCTCGTTAAAACTCTGTTTAACCATAATTGCATTATTTCTATTCAGAACACTACTTGGTCCAAACTTTCTTTCATATTCAAGCCCTTTTCGACTGGAGAACCGCCACGATAATCTCAATTGTTGTTTAGTTGTTTTTAAACAGGTTGTATTGTTAGCTGTACTTTTTAAAAGTTTGTGGAATCCTTCGAACCTCATTGACCAAAAGTGCCTGGGAGGGCCAACCATTTTTATAATTGCAGGATAATGTAATAGTATATGATACTTAGGCCTCAAGGGTTCTTTGAATAATTCAATAAACCGCGTATGATGTTCCTGAATTAAAGTATTTAAGTTTGATATTAAGTCATTACTAAATGTTCTACTTAACAGTATTTCTAAAATTTGGACAGTTACCACGTAAAATATCCAAATTTCGTCATCTTGAGGCACTAGGTCCCCCACAAGAAAACTAAAATATATAGTTAAGGAAAGCATTTCAGATGCACTCATTACTAAATGATTTTTTTTTAGGTGCTCTGTCTTTATTTGGGGCATAGGATTTCCTGTATCTGCTTTAGAAAACTTTAAATATTTTATACGTTCATTCAAATGATCGAGAGAAAAATTTTTTTTTTTGATTGGTGCATTTATAACAAAAGCCATGTCGTATCTAAGAATACCTTCTAGAACATCATGCATCATATCACAGGAAATATTATTGGTCACGTGAAAGTTTGGCAATGAATTCCAAACACAGGATTCTTCAACGCCATGCGAAGTATTACTGGAGTGGATATCATAATTTTCTTTATTTCGTAAAATAAATTCTGACGGATTAACTTCTACTTGGCTCATTTGCTTTGTGGCTATACATAATCTACAAAAATGGTCGGAATTGAAACTTTCAGTGAATCCCAAAATGCTGTTTAAGCCTAAATTATCGCCCAGTATTAGTATTAAAGTAAAATAAACGTTTGTATGTGTACCATCAATGCCATTCACGGAAATTCCTCTCTGTTCCAAGAAAATTAAATCTTCAATTAGACTTTCAAAAATTTCCGTGTCTAACTCTGTCAGTGGTGTAGAATAATTGAACAAGAAAAATATTTTCTATTAAGGACGCAAATTCAAAAGGCATACATGCTAATGATAGATATACCCCTCCTATTTTATAAACTCCAGCTCTAGACCCTAATGGATTAACCGGCTCAAAGTCATCAAAAAATATATAAATTGGATACACTTTTTTGTTGATGAAACGCGGCTTTAGGGACTTCCACAGCTCACCTTGATATATACTACTTATTTCAGAGGAAACTTTTTCTTGTTCTTGGACAAAGTTATCTATTTTATTTAAAACGTCCGGTAACTCTAAGAATTTTTTGAGAATTGTCCGAATGCATACTTTTTGTCCCCGTGATTCGCGCACTGATAAGGTTGCCGCTTCTGGAGTATCAATTCTACGTAAAGAAGTTTCCGTTCCTATCCTATAAGGTATAGGTTTAATATAGGATTCCAAATTTTCTAATAGTTTTAACCTATGGTATTCAGAATGTGTATTTTCAAAAAGAGAAAGAATATCCTGGAATATGTGGCCTAGTTTTTTTTTGACTGTAGATGTAAAGTGAATTTCGTCTAAATCTTCTAAAATTTTTGTGAAAATTTTATCAATCAATATTTTAGTGTTTTCAATTATAAATTGCACAACACTTCTATTCAAAGAGGAATTTCCATAAAGTGTACTTATATAGTTTACGATAAAAGAATTAATATTTTCTGTTTTGATTTCTTTTTTGCAGTTTTGAGTAGTTGCTGGTAAGCTGCTAGATAAATTATGTGTACTAATGGATTCTGAATTTTTCAGGTCAGATAACTGATCAGTACAGTTTGGAATAGGTTTTTGATTAACGACATTGTATGTAGTTTTTGGGAGTATTTCTCGTGATGAATCATCGTGTTGGTTCTGAAAATGTTTACGCAGTCCATTCAGATCTTTAAAAGATCTAAAACAGTTTTCTTGCTGACATCGGTATTCAGTAAGAAAATAATGTGATAGTTTTATATGTTTTATCAAAGTTTTATGCGAGAAAAAAGTGTCTTTACACTTGAAGCATGTATATCCACGTGAAGCTTCCATTCCTAGTGCTTTGGCTGAACATTAACGGAAAATAAATAATCAAGTTACTGTTTTAAGTTAATTTCTAGACTGAATGTAAGAGATCATTGATGAAGAGAATCTTTGGGTCTGTAGCAGCCCTATATTTGTAAATATTCCACTGGATAAGGTACCATAAGTGCTGCGACTGAAACGGATATTTTGCATCCAAAACAATATAGGACTTGAAACAGAAATCTAATGCTTCCAGAACGGAATTGCATGGATATGTATTCTGATCAATCACCACTAAAGTTTGAGAAATATTATTAAGACTGGGTCCAACAATTATCAAGTAAGGCTGGACAGTGAGTCCTTTGGAGTACATGGAATTTATTTGTTCTTTTTTTGCTTTTTCTAAATCGCCTGGTGAAAGTACATGGAGTAACATACCCTCCCTTGCTTCGGTTATGGATGGCTTCCAATGAATTTTCTTTACTTTGGTTCTACCTTTTGGAGGTATCAGTGGATACAACTGGATAGCTCTTCTTGAATCTAGAACGATCACGAAACCTTTATTAGCAACAAGCCTAAAATAATCTCAAAATATAGGGGAGATCGAGTACAATTAATGCGGTACTAATGTAACAAAGGACTTTGAACTTGGTATTTCTTATCGCACACATCAGGAAACATTTATAAGGAAACAACAAAAAAGGCCCTCCTAATCAAGCTATAAAAATTACACTCTGTGTTATTGATGTCTTAAAAATCGATGCCAATATGTATTTAAAACAAGCACGAAAAAAGAAAAACAATATAATAAATATTTGAAATAAAATTTAAATGAATTTTTCTGTATTTTCTTTTTCATATTTTTATTTTTTTAAATTGGGACATCTATCTCTAAGTTGAATTCCATGCTGACTGATATTAAATCGATATTCACGTTTTGAAAAATGAACAAACATAAATGATTATAATGTAACGAAAGAAAATGCAGAGCATGGGTGGATTTTATTTAGCCACCAAAAAATTTAAAAAGAATCAATTTCATTTTTTATAAATTTAATAAAAAAAAATCCTTGAGCCCTATGCGCTTAGAATTAAATACACAATAAAATACATATCGCACTTTGCCTTGGCATTACTAATAAATTTGCTTAAAATTTTCAGATAATAAAAATCTTTAATAAAAAATGAAAAAGCATTATGTTAAAAATGTTACATTTTTTGTACCTGATATCCCCGAATATAAATCGTTAGTTCTGACTTACCGCTCGTTATATCAGTATCTAGCAGCTGCAGAATAGTATTGTCGGCCGGGTTTAACAATGATTTTCTTTGTTTCAGTACTGCTTGGAAGAAATGTTGAAATTCACTCTCCAGGTCAAAATTGTCTTGCACTTTGCAAACTTGGGCAAAATCATAATTAATCTGAAATTGAATGCAAAAACATGATAGTTTATTACCTATACTTATATTAGAAAAAAAAATCGTATTTCTACGAACCTACACCAGGAACTTACCAGATCTGAGGATATTGGGGTTTTCAAAATTGGCCAATAGTCCAAAAAATCCGAAATTGTTTGGAATTGTTTGTTTTTTCTTGCAGGATACGAGAGTTTCCAGTGATTCAGAACCTCATATGGTGGCTCACTATTTCTCCGCAACCAAATTTGGCTATCTTTTGCCTCCTGGGAATCTTCTAACAAATAAGTGCAATTGATTATTATTATTATAATTTATGATAATCATGCTTACCCTGATGATCGTTTGATTCTTCCTCTGTGACTTCGTCGTCTGATGTCTTGACACTTTTAAGTTTTTTCACCATATAGAACAGATTCCTCTGTTTGTCTACAAGTTTTCCTCGTGCTTTTTCATGTACATTTTTTGAGGACAGCGTTTTTGGAATCGGAGCGACATAGTAGGTGGCAGTATGTTCTTTCGGAAAAATATTGGCAATTTTATTTGACAAAATGGAAAAATCTTCTGCAGTCAGCTTCCCGTGCTGATTAACCAAATGTTTGATCAACAACTCTGCCAATTTGTCTCTGTCGCTATGGTTTAATCCAACCTTTGTACCTTTAGTCCAAAGACCTTCGCCAAGGATATCAGTTTTTAAAAAACTTAGCAGGTCAAAAGCACCCAGAGAGGAATTCTGCACCCCTACAGTTTTGGCTTGGAAGGCATCAGAGGAAGTCGATGTGTCAGATGGGGTGTACAGTTATTCTGTAGTTGCCTGACTGATATTTGGCTCATATGATTCCTCTAATATGTTGGATGGACCATCAGGTATTGTATTGATAATATCATCAACAAATAAAATGGGTTGTGATAAATTTAGGTTTTTCTGGTCGGTTCTAATTATCGTGAAATTGTTGTTACCAATAGTTATTTCATCATTCCTTGGTTTTTTTGGCAGTGGTTCGTCACTCTACAAAAATAAATTTATCTGTTGATTGAAGTGGAGCAGAGATGGCATTTTTGTTTTTTGTTATTTTTAAACAAATTGGCTCTAATTGGAGAACCCATTCCATAGAATGCATTTGATTTGATAAAATTCTACATCAGTACTTTGAATTCTAAATTATTATAAGTATTTTGATAAGAAATATTATGTATAGACTTACATGGTCAACAGCAGACTTGAGGCTGGAAATAGCCCTTTGTAGCCTTATCCGGTCACCTATGTTAGGGGTCAAAAATTTTACCTGGTCATCATCTAAATCCTTTATTATAGATTCGTCAATTTTCTGTTCTGAAAAATTGTATAGGTATAATCAAGTTCTTTTTAAAATTTTTTCGCCAATCATGTATCAAGTTTCACACTAAGTATAGAAAAAAAAATTGTCGTTCAAAAAAATGATTGGTAATTGCTCTTTATACCTGTTTCGGTCATTAATATAGAAATAATCCGCCGGGGGAGCTCATTTTTTTTTACAATAATCTATTATTATCCACAATAGGACCGTGAGTGTTACCCCATCACTAGTATTTAATTCTAATATCGGTTTTATCCTTCTTTACTATTGTTAATAACAAATTATTGTAAACATTTTTTGAAGCTTCCCCGACGGATTATTGCTATAGGTATTAGACCTATATCAATAGCCTGTTGAAGAATTTTTCAAAAATCTTCCGATATGGCCGAAAAAGGTATAAGGAACAATTACCGAATAATTTTCATAAAAAAAAAATCTAAGAGAAAAATCGATCTTGTCCCATAAACAATTCTACCTTAAACATAAGACATTCTTTCTTGGCTAAAAAAGCAAGTGGTCAAGTTTTACACTATAGAAAATATTAATGTCATTCAAAACCTGATAATTTTCATCGAAGAAAAAGTTTCTTAGCTAGAGATAGATATATTTTGTCCCATTAACAATTCTACTTTGAACTATAAACCTATCTCTCTTGGCTAAAGAGTCAAGTACTTGGCTCAAGAGTGACGAGCTTGGGCAAAAACCTATAAAACTACTTGGGTCGATGTACAACTACACTTAATTCTTAACGCCAGCACACCGCCATTTTAAAAATGCAACATAATATATTCATATACATCATGTGAAGTAAAGCAAAAGAACTAAAACAGAGAGTGCTAATGCTATGTGCATACATTATTTTAATTCTAGGTCAAATTTTATTTGATGGCTTTCTTACCGTTGAATATGTCGTATAAATGGTCCAAATTCCATTTTTGCAGGAACTCTCTTAAAGACCCCATCTTACGCATAAAAACTTAATCACGCCGATCACAGTACAATCGTTAATCGAGCACAAATGAAAATTCCATGCAACATGCACAAAACGACAATTTCGTCAACCGTACGACCTGTAACCGACAACCTGCGACTGAATAATAAGTGGGCCGTCGGCAACGCGTGCGTTATTATTTGGGTGTGCATCATTAGAAGAGTATCTAGCTTTGGCATAGTGACCAAATTTCTTGAATTAAGTACTTTCTTAGCGTATATTTTTTAGATCTTTTCAACGAAAATAACCTGCTCTTGACTAAAGGAAAATACATTCAAGAGAAATTCTAGATGTTTCCAAGAGAATGGATTTTCTTGAGCGAAGAAATGTTTTCTTGAAGGAAAATATATTCTTTTACCCTGAAATATTCTCTCTTGATGTAAAAAAAATATTTTCAAGACCCTTGGCGACTTTGGTTCAAGTCTAGCTTTTTTTTTCAGTGTAGGGTTAAGTTAGTCATGGAAGCTGGTAGCTTCCAAACGTCTCAAGAAGCCATAACCAAATTTATCAACGTAAATTCGGAGCATGAACCTCATTCTTCAATTCTTTATTCGAACAGAAATAATGAAAACATAGGTAGAGGTTTTTACCGAGGGAGAAGAAACTTTAATCCTCGTGGTCGTATTAATTTTGAACATCGACGGCAAAATAACAATTTCCGTTACAATGACTATCGAAATAATGCTAACAACGGTCGATACCAAGGTCAATCCTACAGAGGAACAAGACCCAGAGGTAGAAATAACCAATTTGTAAGGGCTTATGACGCGAATTTAGGTCTGGACCAGGAAAACTGTCGAGGACCCCAACAAGGTCCTTTGGGGCACTCCTAAAAGTATTTAAAATGGACCTGACGCTATCGAATTTTGTAATAATTCAGACAGAAATGACAGGAGACCAAAATGTCACCTTAATCGTAGACACGGGAGCTGATATATCGTTATTTAAAAGATGTAAAATAAATCCCCAACAAATTGTCAATAGATCGAATATTAGCAGAATTCAAGGTGTCACGGATGGTGTTACTAAATCTATAGGATTTCTATTGGTTTGTGTAACCAATATCTATGCTGATAATTTTGTTTTTAATCACGTTTTTCACATAGTAGGCGATGATTTTCGGATTCCTGCCGACGGAATAATAGGCAGAGACTTTATTTTAAAATACCAATGTAAACTTGATTATTCCAACTGGACTATGACTCTAAAAACCATACAAAATGATATAATTCTACCAATTTTTAATAGTCCAGAGGACGATGTATTAGTCGTGCCACCCAGGTGTGAAGTTGAACGTAAACTAAAATCGCTACAGCATCTTACACGTGACTCGGTAGTAAAAAACGACGAGATAGCACCCGGAGTCTTCGTGGCTGGTACAATAATTTCTGGTGAAAGTCCATTTTTACGAATTTTTAATACAAACCATGAATGCGTCTACATAAAAAATCCTAAAATTCAATACTCAGATTTATCCGACTTTAAAATTTAATATGCAAACAGTCAAAATTGTGAAAAGACGAAAGAAAGAAACTCTATGTTATTGAGAGAGCTCAATACAAGTAATATTCCACAATTCGTGAAGACCGACATGATAAATTTGTGTCAAGACTTTTCTGATATTTTTGCACTAGAACAGGATCAACTCACTACAAATAATTTTTATCAGCAGAATTTAAAATTAATTGACGACTCTCCAGTCTACGTTAAAAATTATAGAACACCATATTCACAAATGGAAGAAATTGGTTAATAGAATGCTAAAAGACAAAATAATCGAACCATCACATTCCGAGTACAATAGTCCTCTTTTACTTGTACCGAAAAAATCTAAAAATAACGAAGAAAAAAAAAGGCGACTTGCGGTAGATTACACACAAGTGAACAAACGCTTATGCGCCGATAAATTTCCTATCAGTCGAATTGACGAAATCTTAGATCAGTTGGGTAGAGCTAAATGGTTTTCGACTCTAGACTTAAAGTCAGGATTTCATCAAATTCCATTGGAGGAAAGTTCTCGAGATGTTACCACATTCAGTACAAAAAACGGATCTTTTCGGTTCACAAGACTTCCTTTCGGTCTCAAAATTAGCCCTAATAGTTTTCAAAGGATGATGAACATCGCTTTTACAGGGATTACACCCGAAAAAGCTTTTCTGTATATGGACGATCTAATAGTGATAGGTTGCTCAGAAGGTCATCATTTGCAAAATTTACAGAGTGTTTTTAGTACATGCAGAAAATACAACCTTAAGTTAAATCCAGGTAAATGTACATTTTTTCAAAATAACATCACTTACTCAGGGCATTCGATTACGTCAGAAGGAATTCTACCTGACGAGTCGAAATTTGAAATCATTCGGAAATACCCGCAACCGCAATCACCCGATGACGTAAGAAGGTTCACTTCCTTTTGTAATTATTATCGACGATTTATAAAAAATTTCGCCGATATAGCTAAACCATTAACTAAACTTACTCGCAAAAATACCCAATTCAAATGGTCTGAAGAGTGCCAAAAATCTTTCGAAACACTAAAACAACTTCTTGTGGAACCTCAAATTTTGCAATATCCCGATTTTACCAAACCATTCGTTTTAACAACAGATGCATCCAAAGAGGCCTGCGAAAGTACGGCTCACTTTCTCAAGATTTCAATGGTGAAGATTCACGAATAGCTTTTGCATCGAGAGGTTTTACAAAAGGGGAATCAAATAAAAGTGTAATTGAAAAAGAACTGGCAGCAATTCATTGGGGAATAAATCACTTTAGGCCATATCTCTTTGGAAAAAAATTTCTAGTAAAATCAGACCACAGACCATTAATTTATATATTCTCAATGAAAAATCCTTCGTCAAAATTATCAAGAATGCGATTAGATCTTGAAGAGTACGACTTTGAAATCGAATACATAAAGGGTAGAGAAAATATTTTAGCTGACGCATTATCTCGTATATCAATCGACGACTTAAAAAACATTAGTGTGAATTCAGTCAACATTTTAGCTGTTACCAGGTTCAATGACAAAAAAGCAAAATCAGCAGATTGAGCATAAAGACATAAATGATGATTACAATGTTATTCCCAAAATACAGGAAGCTCTAACTGACCATAATTTGATTGCAATGCCTACTTTGAGATTTTATAATGAGCCAAATTATCTTAGGATGATTATTAGAAAAGGCGGAAAACGCAAAACAAATATAGAAAGTAATTTTCATTTCACTAATGGCAATTTCTCCTTAGGGAAAATATTGTCTCGGCTGCAAAAAATAGCTAGTGAAAATAAACTTCATACATTAAGGTTGAAGACGAATGATGAAATTTTCAAAACGTGCACGATAAACGAACTTAAATTTTTAGGTCAAGATTATTTAGATAACTTGACAATAGTTTTATACAGGGATCCCAAACTAATTAGTGATAGTAATGAAAAATTGCAATTAATTGAAAAATATCATGATAATCCATTAACCAGAGGACATAGTGGACAAAAACGACTTTTGAAAAAATTAAGGACGCAATTCCGTTGGAAAAATATGTCACGAGACGTTGCTAAGTACATTAAGAATTGCAAAAAATGCCAGGTAAACAAAAGAAGAATGAAGCACACGGAACCTATGTTAATCACGCCAACACCTCAAAAAGCATTCGACATAGTTTGTATAGACACGATAGGTCCATTCTCAAAAACCAAAAATAACATGAACTACGCAGTTACTATACAATGCGAACTGACTAAATACGTCGTTATTGTACCAATTCCGAATAAAGAAGCAAAAACGGTAGCAAGAGCCATAGTCGACGATTTTATTCTTACTTTTGGTCCAATGAAGGAGATAAGAACCGATATGGGAACGGAATACAAGAACGAAGTCTTACAAAATCTGTCTAGTCTTTTAAACATTAGTCAAACATTTTCGACAGCTTATCACCATCAGAGCATAGGAGGCTGCGAAAGAAACCATAGAGTATTAAACGAATATCTTAGGATGTATATTAACGAAAGTTATACAGACTGGGATGACTGGGTTAAATTTTATTCGTTCAGTTTTAACACAACACCGGGAGTTTACCATGACTATACACCATTTGAACTAGTTTTTGGACATAAATTAGAACCACCCGACGAACTGACAAATAAAATTGAGCCTTTGTATAACATTGACTCTTACTATCAAGAGGTTAGATAAAGATTACAAGTTGCACATAAAAGGGCGAGAGATTTTATAATCAAAGAAAAAGAGAAGCGAAAGTTGATATATGACAAAAAAATTTCAAAATTAATATTGCAACCAGGTGATTTAGTTGTGCTTAACAACGAGGGTAGAATTAAGTTTGACCCTTGGTATAAAGGTCCTTATATCGTAGTAGATTTTGATGATGCCAATTGTACTTTAAAAAGTGAAACTGGAAAGATTGTGACAGTTCACAAAAACAGAATACAAAAGTTTTATTCAAGGTGATTTTCGTAATATGATGATATAGTATTTTATCCTAATACATTAACCTTATAAGCTTATTATTTCTATTAGCACATAAGTTTATTTTTGAATTTGTAAACTGTATTACGAAAATGTAACATAAGCATTTTGCGCAATAATTGTTGTAAGTATGGTATGTTCTCATTTCATATTGTTATTATGAAAAATTTGCAATCTTATGAATAAACAATATTGTCCAAATAGGTTATAGATAAATTTGCAAATTCTTTAATTTTTGTTAATATTTTTTATTTCAAAGCGGCGATGGTGTCAATGACCGATAACGTCATCTAAGCAATAAGTTAATGTTGATAAGAGACTATAAAAAAGGTATCTTATATATATATCTATATTATGAGTGTTATTGTATTATTGTACTCCATAGTATTAAGACATAAAAGGGAAACTTGGTGTAGTAGGAAAATCTTTCCAAATATGTAACGAATGAGATCCATTGAACTTAGCTAACTCAATGAATTCCATTCTTTTGAAAAAGGGGAAGATGTAGTGCGTTGCTTATAGTTAATATTAGTCAACCGCACAATGTATCGCTTACCAAGCATAACCTACTTATCGAGCAACTATGTGTACTTGTTAATCAATATGTGAAATAGAGTATCAGTATTGTTCGAGACACCGATGTTTGATTATCCATTCCTAACCCTCGGAAAATATCTTTCTACAAAACAACAATTTTGTGAAATGATGCTTAGCATCCAAAACTTGCGGATGTTTTTGACTATAGTCAAGATCCGACAACTGCAGCCTGCCACCTACTCTGATTGAAATTGTTTCATCTAGGAAAGGGTTTAAATAAGACAAGGGACCTTTCTTGATGATTTCCTTTGAATTTAACACATTCAATTCATGTTGAAATGTCTCGCCTTGAGAAAGTAAGACAAGAAGTTTGAAAGATTCATTCAGCTCCTTGGTGGTTAAGGGACCAACAGTGTGTACTGTCTGGCGACAATTATTAAAAAATCTGAGACAATATGCCAGGGACCTGCGCATACGGTTGAAATTAGAAAAATGTGTGAATGGAAACCAACATTCACTCGTTTCACACAATTTCACCTGCTTTTTGACCTCGGGCATTTCACATGGAGGCTCAAAAGAACTATGTGGCCAAAACTCCGATTTTTGACTAAGCCAGGTAGCCCCTTGCCACCAAAATCTATGATTTGCAATTTTATCAGGTTGAAGTCCTCTAGACACTACATCAGCAGGGTTGTTCTCTGACTTAACATGAAACCAGTCGGTAGCATTCGTGAGCGTCTGAATTTGGGACACCCTATTACCAACAAATGTCTGCAAAAGATTAGGACTCGTTCGGATCCAGCTCAAGACAACTGATGAATCTGTCCACAAATAAAATTTGGATATATTCAAATTCAAATGGAAAGATTCCTTTGCTTGAGCAACCAACTTTGCTAGTATCAAGGCTCCACATAACTCCAATCTTGGCAAACAGATAGTTTTCAAAGGAGCGACCTTGGCTTTGGCATAAATCAAACGAACCAAAACCTGATTATCAGAATCCACACTTCTCAAATAAACAACAGCACCATATGCTTCTATCGAAGCATCACAGAATCCATGGATTTGGTTTTCAGCACTGGATTGACTGTTATATGTCTAGGAATAGAAAAATCATTTAAACATGACAATTTGTCTCTGAATCTCACCCAAGCTGTATGCAAGCTCATGGGTAAGGAGTTATCTTAATCAATTTTCTCAGGCCATAATTTCTGCAGAATGATTTTAGCCAGTATGGTGCATGGACTCAGCAATCCAAGAGGATCAAAGATTTTAGAGATTTCGGACAGAACTGATCTTTTAGTGATTTTGCTCGAGAAGTTTGGTGAGACATGGAATTTTAGTACATCCGATTGATCAGACCAATACAATCCAAGGGTCTTGTTCTCGCTTTTCTCTCCAAATAAAACCATATCCGTAGGATGCCCCTGACCCAACAATTCAAGAACCTTGTAGTCGTTAGATCCCCATTTTCTCAAGTTAAAACCACCAGATTTGAGAATATTTGCAACTTGTCTGCAAACTCTAACCGCGTCATCAGCATTAGAAAAGGACACCAACAAATCGACCACATAGAAATTATTCAAAATGACAGATGAAGCTTCTGGAAAAGCATCAGCATTCTCCAGACCCAATTGCTTCAAACAACGAATAGCCAAATATGCAGCAGAGCTTGTTTCATAAGTTACTGTGTTCAACGTATAAATTCCCAATTTGTCATCTGGATGATCTCTCCAAAACACTTTCTGCAAATCGCGATGTTCCTTGTCCACCAAAACCATTCTATACATCTTCTCAATGTCAGCGAAAACAACAATATTATTTTCACGAAACCTCAGTAAGATCAACAACAAATCCTCCTGTAGTTTTGGGCCTATATGTTGAATATCATTCAATGACAATCCAGAATCTGAAGGAGAAGAACCGTTAAAAACCACTCTGAGCTTGGTTGTGGAACTTGACTCATTCATAACCCCATGATGAGGTAAAAAATAGGAAGGGTTGGATGCAGATTCACCAATCAACGACATACGACCTAAGTCCTTGTATTCCGCCATAAAATTTCTATACATCTGATATAGTTTCTCATTCTTTGAGAGCCTACGCTCCAATGAGTAAAATTGCTTTAGAGCATTTGTTTTAGAATCACCTAGCTGAAGTGGAGAAGACTTTAATGGGATTTTCACAATAATTCTTCCTTGTTCATCTCTTCTTGTAGTCTCTCGAAACAAAGTTTCACATTTCTGCTCCTCTGCAGAAAGAAGACGCTTCTCAGAAGGCGGTTCCTCAATATTCCAAAATTGCGTGAGTTGAGATTGTAGGTCTATCAAAGCTAAATTACATTTTGAAGAGTTCAACTGTCTACCCACACCGAAAGGTGGAACTGCACCACTAACCAACCAACCAAAGCGGGTTTTTTGAACCACAGGAAGTCCAGTACCTAATTTGATTTGACCAATGCAAAGAAAGTTATAGAAGACAGCAACTCCTAGTAAAAGATCCACATTGCTAGGCGTTGAGAAACCAGGATCAGCCAACTTCAGATTTTTGGGGATATTTAAACCAGAAATATCCAACCGATGACTGGGTATTTGATTACTTATTTTAGGCACAACCAAACAAGAAATATCCAAACCAAATGAATTGTGAAGGGATTGAACTCTAACCTCACATTTTTTATTCACAACCATGTTTTCTTGACTTATGCCAGCCAGAGACACATTCACAGGAATTGATTTCAAGTCTAAGTAGTCACAGATATTTGACAAGATCAAGTTACTTTGAGAGCCAGTATCCAATAAGACCCTACAGTCAGAAGACTTCCCATTAACAGGATTCACCAATCTAACCAGTGCCGTAGATAGTAATACCTCACCTGTATAACTGAAACCTGAGACACACAATGTCGCTGTTTCTGTTTCAGCCACATTCACCAAATTGTCACAATCCAACTTAGGCCTCGAATCAGTTTTATGTCGGTCATAGTGAAGTAGTACATGATGTTTAGAAGAGCACTTCCTACAACCTGCTGAAGAACAATCCTTACTAAAATGATTTCCCTTCAAGCAGTTCAAACATAGGTGAAGACGTTTCAACTTTTCATATCTATTATGAACCGACAATTTCAAAAACTGAGCGCACTCACCAATGAAATGACTCTGCTTACAAATTTCACAACTTTTTCCAGCAAGTAGAAATATTTTTTTACTTCTATTTTTACCTTGATTTAAAATCTCCAAAGTTTCAACCCTATCCCTAAGAAATTTCTTGAATTCCTCCAAAGTAGGTAGTTCATTTTTGGGTTTCTTTTCCTCCCAAGCTCTCCTTGAAACAACATCCAATTTACCGTTAATAATGAAAATCACAATGGCATCCCAACTATCAACAGGTAGATCTAATGTAGCCAAGGAACGAAGATGCTAGTTAGACCATCAAGAAGTTTTTTGAGAGTATGTGCGCATTCTACCTCCAGCTTAGGTAGATCAAAAAGCTTTTTCAAGTGACTGTTCACCAACATAGATGCATTATTGTATCTGTCACAAACCATATCCCATGCAATTGCATAGTTAGCAGGTGATGTTTCAAAAGAATGTAAAATATCTCTAGCATCACCTTCCAAGGCACCCCTAAGAAAGTAAAACTTTTCAATGTCTCCAATTGTGTCATTATTGTGAATAAGGGACAGATAAGTGTCTCTAAATTCCAACCAATTATCAAATGACCCAGAAAACTTAGGAATGGGTATAGTAGGCAACTTTGGTCTACACACAGCACCCATATGATTAGCATTATTGGACAAAACAATGTTTTCGCTAGAGAAAGGTGGCTGGTTATGAGATGAACCATTTTCATAATTTTTTGAGGCATGGGACAAAATTGACCTAGCGATACCAACCACATTATAAAATTGCGTTTCAAACCTCTCTCTCTCCAATATCTGAACTTCAGCATCATCAGAATTTAATTCTATGAAATTCTGAATTTCATCAAAATCGGCAAAAGTTTTATTAAGGGCGTCCAAGCGAGTTTCAAGTTCCAAAATCTTTGGACAATTTCCAATTTTAGTTTCAGATGCTGACAATTCCTGCACAGTCCCAATAAACTTTTCAAACCCAGTGAGTTTCGCTTTACAACAACCACGCCTTTTAATGTAGTTTTTGACTTCTTCCCCCATTTTTACTTCCCAATTGAGAAAGGGCCAACAACTAACCTTAATTTCACCAATAAGCCACCAATTCAACCAAAATAGAAGCTTGTATTATAGGATACTAGGATAGGTAAAAAGGAAAGTATACAGGATACCCACTTACCCACCTCCAAATGACTTGTAGCAGCAGGATCGAAAGCAGGATGGTATTACTAATTGCCAATGAATACCATACACCATACACCAACTTGTACTGCTCCAAACTTCAATTTTCCAACTTGTACTGCTCCAATCCAGGGGGTATTGTCCAAAACTCCAAACGCCAATCTATTTTCCAAACCAATTTGTATAGGGCCAATGTTTTGATTCTTTATTGCTAATACCTAGTACACTTTATATTTCATCTTTTCCTCATTAAAGAAAACCAATTTTATCTTGTGGAAGCTAATTTTTATTTAGGGAACAAGAACAGTGTGCTTCAAAGTACAAATTATTAAAATCTCCTCACGAATAGTCACCCGTGCATGCCAAAGTACATTCTACGCAGACTCAATACAGACTGATACATGACGTTAAGTAACTGAGTGTATTCTTGTGGTTGGCGCACAGTGCACTGACTCTACTGTTCTGAACACATACCACATGAAACAGGAGGAGGATTCGGTTGTAGTGCAATCTCAATTAGTCAAATTATAGACTGAAAGTAATCTCTTATAGTACACAATATTGGTTCTTAGAAACGGAGCTGGTAGGACTTGTTGCAAGTCAAATACCAGAACTCTTTTTGTTTCATCGTTTTGAGCCTTTTCTTTGTCTATTCTTTTTTGTTCGTATGCTTCATTGGCTTCTTGTACATGTTCTTATAGTAGTTGGTCAAGTCTTCCTCTTTCATTTTCTGTATTCGCACTCCTTTTTAAGGTCTTATACTCATCGCATTTCCTACATGTGTCAATATAAGGCTGCTTGAAGCTATATCCAGTTTGGTTGAATACTTCCCGAAAAACATCATAACAAGCTGATTTATTAAAACCATTATTAATTCTGTCATCTTGATATTCTTTTTGCATGATGGCAATATTCAGGTGACTTGATAGAAAGATCTTTTCAGGGTTATCTCTTCGGGCATAATGACTTTCATACCGTGGATATTTCTCGATAAATTCTTTTATCCCAATTCGTTCTTCAACTAATTTGTTCAAAGGAGTATGCTTTCCCCTCAAATCTGGCTCTATAAACCCATCTTCTGAGGAGCTAATTTTTTTAACAAGTAGGTCGATCTGGTTTCTTGAAACTCCATACAATATAGAAAAGAATGTTTTACAAACTTCAACATTTTCAGAAGAAACCTTTGTTGAATAAACGACGGTGTTTTCTCGTGAATATGGTTTTCCCCCTTTAGTGCCCCTTCCTTTGCGATGAACTTCGCATTTTCTTATACTCATGCGCTCACATAACACTTGCTTGCGAATTCTGGGAGACTTTTGATTGTAATTTGATCTTATTAACAATTGTTGTTCTGGAGGACACTTTTCAAAACATTTCTTCTTACAACATTGGATCATGGGTCGAAATTCTTGAGCAAGCTTTAGTGTAAAGGGCATGTTATAATAAGACAGGCCCTGATTCTTTTTTCTCTGTTCATCTTCTCGTCTTCTGAACCCCCTTTTTCTTTTTTTACATGTGCTAGTATTAGTATTAGTATTAGTTGGCAATATTCGCATTTCACCTGTCTGAGGGTGGTTTTCAACCCCTTCTCCCCTGCTTATTAAATCAAGCTCTAGACATATTATTCTCATCACGAAACTACGCCTCTATGATAATTTTGGTTGTGAAACAACCAGTATTAGTTGGCAATATTCGCATTTCATCTGTTTGAGGGTGGTTTTCAACCCCTTATCCCCTGCTTATTAAATCAAGCTCTAGATATATTATTGTCATCACGAAACTACGCCTCTATGTTAATTTTGGTTGTGAAACAACCAGTATCAATTGGCAGATTCGAATTTTACTTGTTTCGGGGGTGGTTTTCAACCCCTTATCCCATGCTTATTAAATCAAGCTCTGGGTAAATTATTCCCATCAGAAAACTACGCCACTATATTTATTTTGGTTGTGAAACAACCAGTATTAATTGGCAGATTCGAATTTTACTTGTTTCGGGGGTGGTTTTCAACCCCTTATCCCCTGCTTATTAAATCAAGCTCTGGGTAAATTATTCCCATCAGGAAACTACGCCTCTATATTTATTTTGGTTGTGAAACAACCCGTATTAGTTGGCAAGATTTGCATTTTACCTGTTTGGGGGTGGTTTCCAACCCCTTATCCCCTGCTTGATAAATCAAGCTCTGGATATATTATTCCCATCTTGAAACTACGCCTCTATATTAATTTTGGTTATGAAACAACCAGTATTAGTTGGCAGATTCGTATTTTACTTGTTTCGGGGGTCGTTTTCAACCCCATATACCCTGATAATTAAAACAAGCTCTGGCTCTATACTGTATCACGAAACTTCGCATCTTTGTTGATTTTGGTTGTAAAACTACTAGTATTATTAACTATTAATTGCCAAATTTGCATTTTTACGTGTACCTGTTTGGGATGTGTATTTTACCCCCTGATAATTATAAAATAGTAGTTCTAAGTGTTCCAAGTGGTGAATATACTCATAATAGCAGTAACAAAACTAATTAACGTGACTGAAACATGTCAAAAGTAAAAGTTCAGCTTGTTGATGAGCTTTTCAAACCTATAAGACGAAAATTTCCCAGACGTCGTATAATCATCAAAGGACTGAATGATTTATGGCAGGCTGATTTGGGTCAAATGGATATGTATCAGAAGGACAACAGAGGATTTAAATATTTTCTCATCATAATCGTCTGTTTTTCAAAATATATCTGGATTGAACCAATAAGATCCAAGTCTGGAGATGAGGTGACAAATACTTTTGCAAATGTTCTTGAAAAATCAAAACACCATCCTCAAATTTGCAAACTGATCAGGGAAAGGAATTTTATAATAGTCATTTTCAACGTCTCATGCATCGATATAGTATAAATCATTACTGCACGTTCACTGTTATGAAAGCTGCAGTTGTCGAGCGTGCCATAAGAACAATAAAAGAGAAGTTATTCAAATATTTCAGCTTGAATGGAACATACATGTGGATAGATGTCATTATGAATGTTGTGAAAAACTATAATGAACAAAAACACGGAGTAACCAAAATGAGACCTTGTGATGTGATAGTTGATAAAGATCTTCAAAATATTCTACTCAATACAGTATATAATCATATAAAAATTGCCACTGATTTGGGTAAATTCAAAGTTGGCGATGTAGTTCGCATAAGCACAGCCAAACATGTTTTTGAGAAGGGGTATACTCCTAAATGGACGACTGAATTGTTCAAAATTGTTGAAGTCAAAATCAGTAAACCAGTTACTTATTTACTGGAGGATATGTATGATAAACCAATCATGGGAGCGTTTTATGAGCAGGAATTGCAAAAAACTAAACAGAAAGATGTTTATTTGGTGGAGAAGGTCTTACGAAAAAAGGGTAACAAGGTGTATGTGAAATGGCTTGGATTTGATAATTCACACAATAGTTGGATCAACGATAATAACAGATTATAAATCACACACCAACTGCGCATGATTAAAATAAAATAACAAACTAGGAGAATGTGAATGAAGTGACCAATAATTATTAGTCTTCCAACATGTGTGATCAGGTGCGCATTGATCTGCAGCAGCTATTGACTGTGAATGAGGGGAATTTGATCAACAGTGAAAAGCATCAGTTTCTACTGAGCACAATGTTTTCCTGTTCTACCAGTGATATCAAGATCTATGTGGAATTAAGTATGCTGAGGAATTTTCAAACTATAATTAGAATTCCTAATGGTGATAAAATGCTGATTTTTCAAGAAGATGTGGGGAAAATCATAATGGACTATCTCAATTGGCTACTAGATGGGTGGCATCTTGAACACATTCACCCGTCCTTTCCACACAACAACTTGACGGTCAACAGTGTACCCATGGATGATGGAATGAAAATAATCTCAATTTCAAAAAACGATCAAATAATATTTTTAACTGAGAACAACAAACGTGACCTTTGTAGTGTTAATAAGCATTTTGTAAACATGAGACTTCGGGACCTGAAGCAATTTGATTTTGCCAAGTATTATGATATGATTTTGAATAATTTACATGAAATAATTAGAAATTGTGTAACACATGTTCCCATTGAAGATGTAGTTTCAAGTTTTTATAAGGATAACCCTAGCATAGAAAGTTATTGTTTAGCACAAATCATGTATAATGACAAAAGTAGGATTTTGTCTGATTCAAGTCAAATAAAAGAATCTTAATGAAAAATATTGTTTTATTGAAATATATGTATAGCCCTAGAAACATCTCAAAAACCATGGAACCCTAGAGAAGATTTTTACATAGTCCTGATGCTATAACTAAACGAAATTAGACAATAACAACAATTCTACCATTTATTTTTATTCAAATAGTTTTTCATGCACAAATTACAATTTATTCCAAACGAAACATATGGTCCATCATTTTCATCATATCCGGAATCACCTTCATCAGTTGGAGCAGTGTAGTGTCCCCAACATGGTTTTAGAACTATCTTCAAAACATCCTCAGAAAAGCCAAAAGTGGTATGTGTTATGTATTTTACAATAAAACACACATCTTTTATTATCAGTTTATTCAGAGCCACGTGATGAACAAGACGCTGTTCCCCAGACTTGACATAACATACTATACTGAAAACTATGACAGGTCTGTTTTTACAATGACAGGCAATGTTGCCACATCAATATCAAGCTGTGTTTTGACAAAATACTCCTGATACAAGGATGAAGCTGGTATGTTGAGCTGATGGATGGGTTTTCGTATTTTTTCAATATCTTCTGGAGTCAACATGATGATGATGATAAATCTCCCAGACTGCTTTTAGGATGAGAAGTGAGAGTGCGCTTATAATGTAGTACAGCGACTCAATAATTGAAGTTGAGCAACAACTCCAATCATTTTTATATTGATCCATGGTGGTGGTGGTAGCAGCGGTGGTGGGGGATGATGTTGGTGAACAATTGAAGGTGGGGATAGTTATATTTTTCCATATACTGTAACCATATATTTGGTTATGAAAAATCAACTTTACTTTGTATTATTTTGCATTTTGAGGTAATGCAACAATAAACATATCATCATTGTAATCCACTTGCGATTTCATATTTAGCCAAGTGTCATTGGTTCTATTGAAGCAAATGTGCATCCCTACAACATCAACATCATCATGATTAATGTTGAACTAAAACACAAATAGTATTTTCAGCTCTCTATTAAACAACGAGTTTTAATCCATTCATGAAGAAGTATAGAATTGCGTAGGCTACACATATAAAAATTATTCGATAGATGGCCAAAACAGGTTGGAACGTCTTTTTAAAATACAGGTGGATGTTGCCAATGGTTATCAATGTCCTCGACGTTGATGATTTTGGGAGTATCCGCTGTTGTAGAATCCTGCAGAATGTTTTCCAGACAATTATTTTGTTATTGTCCCCGAACGTAGACTTTATCCACAAAACATATATGTGATATGATGATTGAATGGAGGTCTTCATAGTTGATATATTCAAATGAAAACGGGATTCCATGTTGTTTCATGGTTGCTCTGGACGCTCTTTGTTTATCCCATAAACGTAACGATCGATATGATCCATTTGGTTTGAATATGTAGTGGCTAGTTTGGGTCCCGTTCGTGGCTGATTCGCAACCGATCTTAAAATTATCGCATATTTATGAGGTTGAAATTGTTGCCCATTTTTTTTTGATAGATACAGTAGTTCGCTGTGGTAGAAAAACAATATGATCCTCCAACTCTACTTGCGGCACTTCCCCATATTTAGAAAAACAAAATTTAATCCTACAATTGGATACTTTACATCACAAGTTAATTCAATTATTTTTAGACACGTCTCATTCAAATAAGAGGTGGTTGCGTTGATTTCTGCAAGATCCATATTTCTAGAAAGAAAAAATAAAATTAAATCAATTCTCTTGTGTGAATATGGGGAGCGCTTACCTGTTGTTGCTGCTGCTGCTGCTACTGATTTAAAATTCTAAATTCTTCTTCAACGCGTCGTCAGTGGTTAATCCATAAATCTCCCCGCCCCTCTTTTCCCACCTATTTTCTCAACGAATGTGCTAGAACATTAAGCAGATGTTCTAGCACATCAGGTCAGAACGTGTTTAATTGAGCTCAAACCGATAAGTCATCAAAAACGAGTCGTCACAAGCTGAATATTGAATTGCTTATACGATTTCACGGTGATGCAAGTTGACATGAATCTCTTTTCCAGAGTACGCACACGGATTGAGGATATTTTATTAATTTGAAGTATATTTTGAATTTCGATTATGTACTAGGTCATTGAAATGATGAAAGATTTTTTAATTATAGCTTACCTGCAAGATTCAATTTCTCAAATGTTTGAATCATAGACTTCTTTCGCTCATACCATTCAATGTCAATCTTGATCTGCGCCAATCGTATATAGAATGTATTAATTCGTTCTGCAAGTTCACTCATTATCGTTCTCAACGAATGCATCAACACCAACTTATTATTCGTAACAATATTATAAATTATGCGTTTTCTAGAATCATATAGAGCCTCAGGTCAATGAACCTTCCCATAGGCATTCCTTTTGAAAATCCGCTCAGCTAAACATCGCACGCCATCTTATAATGCTCAACGATTAAATAACTTAAGAACCTATGAAAAAACCTCTATTTCTCAAAGCTCCTTATTACAAATAATCATCGCTAGGTGGCGTATCAAAACATCTCAAACGTCGTTGTCACTTCAAACGTTCACCATGAAAGCTGCAATTCCAAAATCCCTTATCTCCCCACAAAACACCATGAGCGGCAACACCACACGACGCAACCGACAACACCGCCCTCACATCGATCCTTTTAATTGTCTGTAGCAACGCTATAACCCACCCGCCACAAACGTCAATGACACTTCAAACGTCAACCATAAAACCTAAAATCCCAAAATCCCTCATATCCCCACAAAACACCGTAAGCGGCAACACCGCACGCAGCCGGCAACACCGCTCACACAGAAATCTCGGGGATCAACGCTACAATTGACCACCTCACCAAAAAGCCGGTCGCGCTCGAATGAAAGTGAGGTTAGGTACAAAAAGTGAATTAGAATCCCTCTTGACTATCTACTCGAGTGTCACATAAACAATAGTGATTTACTTTGGCTACTGGTCATATTATCCACGCATTTTGGCAAGTTTATTGATTTCTTCGCAATTAAGACTGTTCTTGAACTGATGACACTAAATGTACCGATGACACAGGGCTGGTTACAATTTATTGCCTTTTCGCTGATAGGTCACTTCAGGTAGTTTATTATTCTGTTTTTCAAAACTTCTAGGAATTTCGGCTATCAATTAGAGGGGAACCGGAGCTTGTTGACACCTATTGATTTTATGCATCGACCTCTATCCGTTTTTAACTGGATGAGTCTACCAGGCTCATCACATCCCTCCCATCCAATTAAGTCGAAATTTGAAACTCAAGGGGTCTTATTATTGCAGGCGTCAAAAGTGAAGGAACGGAATCAGTTGATGAATTCACTCCTGAAGTCGTAGCAGATGTCTCAGGTTGTTGAACAGCTGCCAAAAATCTAGGTTCCTCCAATTCACAAGATGTATTTAATTGTGGATGGAAAGTAGAAATGCCAGGATATTGCAGAGAAGCCGAAGAGCAAGGTAGCGA
Organism: Orchestes rusci; assembly: GCA_958502075.1. Taxonomy (NCBI): domain Eukaryota; kingdom Metazoa; phylum Arthropoda; class Insecta; order Coleoptera; family Curculionidae; genus Orchestes; species Orchestes rusci. The sequence continues at coordinate 13,858,268 of OY293312.1, read as the reverse complement.
GGGGTCGTCACTCGATTTTTGCAAAGTTCTGCACAAATTGTTAGAAGCTGACAGACCTTCTGCCTGATGAATAGGCCTATCCGTTACAAAAGCAGCCTCGAAGTCATCATCAGTGAAAATATTTCTTGAAACGGGCCAAGTGCCCGTTTTCGAAAATCCAGAAAAAATGTTCTTGATGGTAAAAGAATTTTCGTATGCTATGTTCACCAATCCGGCTAGATCATGAATGGTTATGGTTTTACCAGGATTACTCAATAGCCAATCATTTTGAGCTACAGACAATTTTGACTTCAATGGACCCATCACTTGCATCATGCAATGATGGTGATAATAATGCACACGTCTCGGCGACCTTTCACTCCGTCGGCAGGACGAGCGAGCGCGCGATAAGTGTGATGTATGTCTCAGATCTTCTGAAGTGCTTACAGAGCGCCTTCTAGACCGAGAACGTGATTTCTGTTCCAATTCACGTTCTAGCCGCCGAATCCTCACGGTCTCGCTTCATGCGATCTCGCGAGGCCGAGCCGTCGTCGTCACTGCTCGTGTGAGATCGGCGGCGACGGTTTTTATGATGCTTTTTGGAATTCCTCGATTTCTCGTCTTTGGGCATTATAGCTTTCTAAAAAAGGGGGTTAGTATTATATACTCACGGTCAAGCAACAGCTAGATTAACAATAATGCACCCCAGTCTTTTTAAGCAACGATCTCACACAATTTTGGTTGATATCGGGACCGACGTAATATGGACCTGATAATCGTCGATACAGCGCGCGCGAGCACACAAAGCACAATGAAGCACGGCTGGGTGGCAAGTGACGGGAAAGGGCAGTCGGAGAGTGGGGAGCTCTGTCTTTAAACAATGAAAAAAAATAGGCCTTTTTACTTCACAAATATCAAGAAATTTATTTGACTTACCTTGGAACAAATATTTTATCAGAACTACGTATTTTTTGGAACGAGTAATAACGCCACGTGCTGATTCATTTGATGTTTGGGTGGAACTGATTTTCAGAACACCAGCTGACGTGCAATAGTAAAACCTAGTAACTCAAATTTTTCTAGTTTACAGCATTGAAGTTTGAAATTTAAAAAAAATAAATGTTTATTATTTGGATAATTCAAGTTTTAAATTTCTCAAATATCCTCTATACTATGTATTTTTTTCCGTATTATTTGAATTTTGCGTGAAAAATTGGATCAGTTTGAGAGAAAAAGTGTTATTTGATGATTGAGAGTTACTAGTTTTGTCTGTTCAGTGAAAAAACCATAGTAAAAGTTAGTAAGTTGCATAACTATATTTACTTCTACTGACCGGGATAATATAAAACACACTAAGTCGATTTAATTCCAAAAACACAATTTGCAAAAAATTGTAAAAAGTATTAAGTAGAGTAACTATGTCTTTAGTTCTTCCTTAAGCTATTTAAAATAAGATAGAATGATCCCATTTTATGAGAAAAAACTTAAAACATGTTGGAAATAAGTAACCAGTAAAACAAATTGAAATTTTTTTGCAAAATAAAATATATTACGTCATATTAACCTAAGAAAATGAATACAAATATTATCGTAACCTAACAAAAAGAAATGGAAAATATAGTTCAAATTTTTGGTATTAAAGACTTGATAAGGCAAAAAACAAAACCTAGATATAATATTTTAAATTTAACTTATTTTAAACTCTGAGGTACTGGTTTTTCCCAAATCCTCGGTACTCTCTGAACTAGGCTAATCTTGCCAAAACATTCGTTTCCTTGGGGGCATATAATGTATTAACTCCTTCAAAATGGTATCTCTTTTTCTTGTGTTGACACCCCTATTTGAAGATATTTTTGGGGGAAGTTCAAGTTTAAACTTGGGTTTCAAAATCGATACTTCTTAAAAATCGAGGTGTTCAAGTTCCTCTTTATAAAAAAGTTTCCGGGACCTCTTTCTGAACTGGGCAGATTTTATGTCGCTTAGCTTCGGTATATTTGTATCTTTTTTTCTTTGTATGCATCCGCTCTCAAAGGCTCTGAAATCTTCTGCTTTAAGACTTATCACTAATTTTTTTTTATTTGATTTTCTTATTAGAGTTTATAAGTCTTCGAAGTCCAACACTTCTTTTTCCTTATTCCATCTTCGACCAATTTGTCCATCGATGGAATCTGGTTTCATGAAACTATGGCCCGGCTAGAAATACTTGAAAGTTATCGATTCAGGGCCCCAATTTTCATTCACAAAAATTAAACAAGCAGTAAATAAAGCCCAATTTTTGTTCTGGGCCGTGCAATTGTCGGCCCTATATGCTGGGTTTCAGCATCCAATTTGGTAATGCAGTTGTAATATGATGACGCCACATCTGGAGCATTTTTTCCCATCACTGCTTCATTCCAAAGGATGCACTTGTTGAACTTCTCGGATTTCAAGTTGGCAAAAGTTTCGTGGAATACGACGAGCCGGCTGACAAAGAAGGAATTTTCAATGCTCATCTTGGGTAAAATTAATACCTTTCGCATATCCACGGCGTATAATTCAGTGCTACTGTCACTATTATTGGTTACATCTTCATTGTACATCTTCCGAGCAACAGTGTAGCGTTGTTTATGAATTTTATAGTTTTCGCAAGTAGAGCAATTTTCAGAATTTGCTTCTGGCGATATTTGCTTATTGACTGAAGCAATTGAAACACTAGGAACACTTCCTTCTTCAGAATGAGAATGTTGTTTAAAAATGGAACATTGTCCACAATCATCCTGTGTAGGCGTAGAAAAACCTATATTTTCCTCCTTGATAACTTTTCTGTACGTTTCATAGCATACGGGATCATTTTTGCTATTGAAATCCTTATGCATGTCATGAATAGTTAAGTCGGAGGAAAGATATCTCCCATTAGGGGCATGGGCTAGATTATAATGTGACACCTGTGGATGAAAGGAGTCGATGTGCATCTTTATCTTATCGTAGTTTTTGTCACGGGTCTCTTTCATTTGTTTCGCATGCTTCTCTCCCCTTTGATCTTTAAGATTAGGAAGATCATTAGAAGTTCTACGTAGAAAAGATGTGATGGCCCCATCTGTTTTATATCCTAAGGAGTGAAGAAACATTGGCTTACAGACTAATAATTTCTTGATTTACAGCATTATTACTTTCAGCTTCTTCATTAGTCAATGGCAAAGAATACGTTGCTGTAAACTGTTTGTTTTTTTCGGCATCTACTTTTCGATATTTCACCAAATTTTTGTTGATGTATTTATTTAGAAATAATTGCTTATTAGCATAATTCAATTTGTTATAATAATTGAAAATTTGTTCAAGTTGTTTTTTCATTTACTTTGAGAAAACATTTTTTTTCTGCATGTTCCTTTACATGGCGGTTTAAGCGAGAACTGTTTATTTTTCTGTTTACGGTTTTTGAGAAAATTTTTATTTCTAGACCTACTTGTTAGTACACCAGAGGGTCCAGGTTGATTTAAAGGCTCATCATCGCTAGGCTTTGATTGAAAGATAGAGCCTTCCCAATTTTTGAATGCCTTATCTAAGTATTTCGGTTTGTTTAGTACGCTTTCCGTTTCCCAAGATTCGCTACTAGGAAAAACTTCATTCCAGTCTTTGTACTCAAATAACCTTATTCTCTTGTCGCTTCGCTCAATAGAGTTCGTCATATTTACTTCTGGGAAGACAAAGTCCTTCTCAGTGAAAAATTGGAGAATTTCTTTTCTTGCAGAGGGATCGGGATTTTCGGGATCAAAATCCGGGTCCAAATCCGAATCGTCAGCAGGTTCAACAGAGTCAAGCAGGTCGTCAGTATGGGCGTCGGAATTTTTTTTATGGCTAAAGTAAAGGAGACTACTTAGCAAAAAGTCGTACAAAACATCATAAAAACTGTAAGATTTATTTCAACAAAGCTGAAAACTGTCCCAGAACGATGCTTTCCAGTGAGTGTAATGTAATCCTTTGCCAAATTGACAAGCATTCAATTCAGCAAACATTAAATGGGTATAAAGCATATTTTTATGTACCCACCTGTTATAAAACATATTTGGCAAATTCGATCTTATTTTTACTGTAGATGATTCAGGTTTATCAGGATACTCGGCAGGTGGTGTTTTTCCTTTTTTACGGACATCCAAATTTTGCACATTGCTAAAAAAAATCATATTATTATTCAATACAGAACTATCAGTTCGACTTCGCAACCCATCGCTCACGTAGGGCCATATAAAAATATAATATTTTATGTACCTCTTTTGTAAAGCCAAATGTAATAATTTTTTAGTTCTGTTAGCCATGTTTTCAAAAATTTGAAAGAACAAGGATTCGTAGTACACCCTTTGGCTGGTGGATCGTTACTGCGTTAAATTGATGTAATTTCGCGATATGGCATCCCCACCATCCCCTCCCCGCTATATTTTCCACATGCAAATCGACTTACTACGGGATAAAAATTGAGTATAGATTATACATTAATCTTGTAAGTCCACTTGCTTTGATTTATATTGTTATAAAAACTATTATTTTAAGGCTAGTCGAGTTAGTAGGTTTTACAATTGAAAAAAAAACTTTGGTGTTTGCCAGTCAAGTTACTAGTTTTCACAATTGAAATGTAAAATTTTTGTTCAACCATATACAAAATGGTTCATGTAAGTTTAGTTACAATACAGAAAAAAATGTTTTAATTAAACTTACTAAAATTGTAATATTAATATCTCAAGCTCTACTAGCTCTATTCAAAAGTTAAAAATTGCAATAAGTATAGATCTTGACGCCTAAAGTACGAAAATTCAAACCAATGTAAAACCTAGTAAGTTGGGTTACTAGGTTTCACCATTGCTCGGCAGAGCAGGTCATGCTCTTTGACACGGTGCACAACACTAAGCGCCACCTACCCTCGTTTTAAAGATATTACGATTATTCGCTTTGCCCGAGCAGTTCGCTTTGCCCGGGCTTCCCCTAATCACTATCGGATTTTACAATTTCAAAAGCAGATACTTACACCATCAGGATCAAACACATTTCACAATCACTATTCTTCTCAGCAGCACAGAATCGTGTCGATAGTTAGTTAATTATTCAAAAATAAAATTTACTGATTTAAACAGCACTCTAACTATGCTGTTCGCAGCGCCAATTGAATAATTTGCCCAAAGAAAACAGCTTTGGAAATATCTGAGGTTTTAATTATTCAGGTACTGTTACAACAAGGTTGAAAATAGAATTGTGTACAATTGATCTTGCATCCTAATTTATCAATTTACACCGACTGCGTTCGGCTGACATCAGAGTTAGCGTTACAGGCGGATGGATCAGTAGCCAATGGTTGGAAACACACGTCAAGTTCAGGCTAGTTACGTAACTCCGTGTCTTTAGTCGGTGCGCAGACACAACAACATGATAATGCCTCTCAAATACCTTCAATCTATAATTCGAAAATTTTCTAAGCCCGTAACAACAATTTCTACAAATGTTCAAAATATAATCTACAAGGACATAATGCTCCACCCAAAGACAAAATCTCCTACATTCAAAACGATGATCATTCTAATTATGGATGAGTAACGCGTTTCTTTAACAGATAGATCCAATTATCCTTGAATCATCTACAATATTTTCTAGCGAAATTGAATGACATAGCTCATCTTTTAAAGCAATTTTTTCAAGATAAACCCACCTATAATTGGAATTATTACGCAAGATCTGACATTATATTATAGTCTCAGGTAATACTCTATCATTTGGCAAAAGTAATGTTGAAATGTACTTTACATTTTCGCAAACCACTTTTCTACATTGTTCTCTTAATGTTGACACCATCTTCAATCAAGAAAACAATTGAAATAATTTACAAGATGATTGAATAACACCATATCATTTCAACTGATTTCAAATTGCAAATAATTTTTGGAAAATCACTACTTTATTCTGCTGCCTCACTTTTGAAACGAACAAATCCCCCCCAACGAACTTATTTTTCAAAACTAGTTGTCTTTTTATAACTTTGAGATGTTGCAAACTGGTTTCAATTGATTGTTACATGTTCCAGAGTAAATTACCAAGTGTTACCAAATTAATGATTGCTCTCACACACATACGCACAAACCCACACAGAAATTATTATTATTATTTTTTTTTTGAGGAAAGCATTGTAAGTGAACATGTTGATTGAAACAAAACAATAAATGAATAAACGGATGACTCACCATATTTCAAAAAATGAATTTTTCCTCAGTTGTGGACACTGCTCTTAGTCAGCTTGTAGACGTCACAGTTGTTGGAGCTACCTTCAATTTTTCAAATATCTTCTTCTATGAAAAACATTGAAAAATTAATACAATTTAAAATTATAACTAAGTCGACCTAATTTGTCAAGTCGAAAGTGCATATTCTATTAAATCAGAGTGCAAGGTTACGATTCTTCTTCAAGAGATGGGATCAACTAACATACCAAACTATGAATGATACACAGATTTTCACCCCAAGTGATTAGTAAGACGAAAAAGTCTTGAACGGTTAATGCTATAGTGAAAATAAAACAAAATAAATTTTTAGGTATTATAAAATTGAACAACTGACTAGATTTCATCATTTTATAATAGATTAGAAGAACAATCATAATTACCACATCTGATAAAATACCAAGTAAAATGCACAAAACAGTCAAATTTAAAGCCACAATTTGATATTTATGAAATATTTTTTTTATTTGAATCATTGTTTATTGTATCACTGTGATAATTATACCTACATAATTTTACCACTAAAAGGTCAAGAACAGTTTAATGATATACTAAAAATAGAACGAAATAAATTTTGAGGTGTTATAAAATTGTACAACTTAGTAGATCTTATCATTTAAAAATAAATTAGAAGAACAAACATACTCACCACATCTGATAAATTATCCAGTAAAATACACAACACAATCGAATTGAAGGTCTTTATTTCATATTCATGAAATAAATTTACATTTATGATGTCATTTCATGTCATCATTGTTATAAGTATATCAACATAATTTACTCTTCAAAACATTATTAAATATTAATATGATGTTATCAAATTAGTAAAATGAGAACTATTAAACTATAAGACATATTCTCAATATTTGGTAGATAAAGATAGAGTTGATCAAAAATTAGTAGTGTTAAAATTGATAAATCCTTTATATCTAATTTACAACCAGTCATCGACTGGAGCTGAATATCTGAAACACTTTTTTTTACCTAACCTAGAATGTAATCTATAACTACAGTTTTCCTTAGTTTCTACATGGAATAAAAGTTGCATGAAGCAACTCTCACACCAAAATTTTGTATTATTATAAACCCGTGTCTTTAGTCGGTGAGCAGACACAACGACATGATAATGCCTCTCAAATACGTTCAATCTATAATTCGAAAATTTTTCTAAGCCCGTAACAACAATTTCTACAAATGTTCAAATTATAATCTACAAGGACATAATGCTTCACCCAAAGACAATATCTCCTACATTCAAAACGATGATCATTCCAATAATGGATGAGTAACGCGTTTCTTTTACAGATAGATCCAATTATCCTTGAATCATCTATAATATTTTCTAGCGCAATTGAATGACATAGCTCATCTTTTAAAGCAATTTTTTCAAGATAATCCCATCTTTAATTGGAATAATTGGGCAAGATCTGACAATATATAGTCTCAGGTATTACTCTATCATTTGGCATTAGCAAGGTTGAAAGGTCATTTACATTTTCGCAAACCACACTTCTACATAGTTCTTTCAATGTTGACACCATCTACAATCAAGTCAACTGAAATAATATACAAGATAATTGAATAACACCATATCATTTCAACTGATTTCAAATTGCTAATAATTTTTGGAAAATCACTACTTTATTCTGCAGCCTTTTTTCTGAAACGAGCAAATCCCACCGCAACGAACTTATTTTTCAAAACTAGCTGTTTTCATAACTTTGAGATGTTTCGAATTGGTTTCAATTGATTGTTACAAGTTACAGAGTAAATTACCAAGTGTTACTAAATTAATGATTGCTCTCACACAGATAACGCACATACCCACACAGAAATGATTCAATTTTTTTTTTGAGGAATGCATTTTATGTGAATATGTTGATTGAAACAAACTAATAAATGAATAAACGGATGACTCACCATATTTCAAAAAATGAATTTTTCCTCAGTTGTGGACACTGCTGTTGGTCAGCTTGTAGACGTCACAGTTGTTGGAGCTACCATCAATTTTTCAAATATCTTCTTCCTTAAAAAACATCGAAAAATGAATACAATTTGAAATTAGAACATAGTCTACCTAATTTGTCAAGTCGAAAGTGCATATTCAATCAAATCAGAGTGCAAGGTGACGATTCTTTTTCAAGAGATGCGATCAACTAACATACCAAACTATGAATGATAAACAGATTTTCACCCCAAGTGATTAGTTAGACGAAAAAGTCTTGAACAGTTTATTGCTGTAGTGAAAATAGAACAAAATAAATTCTGAGGTGTTATAAAATTGATCAACTGAGTAGATTTCATCATTTTATAATAGATTAGAAGAACAATCATAATTACCACATCTGATAAACACCAAGTAAAATGCATAAAACAGTCAAATTTAAAGCCACAATTTGATATTCATAAATATACATATACCTACATAATTTTACCACCAAAAGGTCTAGAACAGTTTAATGATATACTAAAAATAGAACGATATAAATTTTGAGGTGTTTTATAAAATTGTACAACTAAGTAGATCTTATCATTTCATAATAGATTAGAAGAACGAACATACTCACCACATCTGATAAATTATCCAGTAAAATACACAACATAATCAAATTGAAAGTCTTTATTTCATATTCATGAAATAAATTTACATTTATGATGTCATTTCATGTCATCATTGTTATAATTATATCAACATAATTTACTCTTCAAAACATTATTAAATATTAATATGATGTTATCAAATTAGTAAAATGAGAACTATTAAACTATAAGACATATTCTCAATATTTGGTAGATAAAGATAGAGTTGATCAAAAATTAGTAGTGTTAAAATTGATAAATCCTTTATATCTAATTTACAACCAGTCATCGACTGGAGCTGAATATCTGAAACACTTTTTTTTACCTAACCTAGAATGTAATCTATAACTACAGTTTTCCTTAGTTTCTACATGGAATAAAAGTTGCATGAAGCAACTCTCACACCAAAATTTTGTATTATTATAAACCCGTGTCTTTAGTCGGTGAGCAGACACAACGACATGATTATGCCTCTCAAATACGTTCAATCTATAATTCGAACATTTTTCTAAGCCCGTAACAACAATTTCTACAAATGTTCAAATTTTAATCTACAAGGACATAATGCTTCACCCAAAGACAATATCTCCTACATTCAAAACGATGATCATTCCAATAATGGATGAGTAACGCGTTTCTTTTACAGATAGATCCAATTATCCTTGAATCATCTATAATATTTTCTAGCGCAATTGAATGACATAGCTCATCTTTTAAAGCAATTTTTTCAAGATAATCCCATCTTTAATTGGAATAATTGAGCAAGATCTGACAATATATAGTCTCAGGTAATACTCTATCATTTGGCATTAGAAAGGTTGAAAGGTCATTTACATTTTCGCAAACCACACTTCTACATAGTTCTTTCAATGTTGACACCATCTACAATCAAGTCAACTGAAATAATATACAAGATAATTGAATAACACCATATCATTTCAACTGATTTCAAATTGCTAATAATTTTTGGAAAATCACTACTTTATTCTGCAGCCTTTTTTCTGAAACGAGCAAATCCCACCGCAACGAACTTATTTTTCAAAACTAGCTGTTTTCATAACTTTGAGATGTTTCGAATTGGTTTCAATTGATTGTTACAAGTTACAGAGTAAATTACCAAGTGTTACTAAATTAATGATTGCTCTCACACAGATAACGCACATACCTACATAATTTTACCACCAAAAGGTCTAGAACAGTTTAATGATATACTAAAAATAGAACGATATAAATTTTGAGGTGTTTTATAAAATTGTACAACTAAGTAGATCTTATCATTTCATAATAGATTAGAAGAACGAACATACTCACCACATCTGATAAATTATCCAGTAAAATACACAACATAATCAAATTGAAAGTCTTTATTTCATATTCATGAAATAAATTTACATTTAGATCATTTCATTTCATCATTGTTATAAGTATATCAACATAATTTACTCTACAAAACATTATTAAATATTAATATGATTTTATCAAATTAGTAATATGAGAACTATTAAACTATAAGACATATTTTCAAGATTTGGTAGATATGGATAGAGTTGATCAAAAAATAGTGGTTTTAAAATTGATAAATACCTTATATCTAGTTTACGAGTCATCGACTGGAGCTGAATATCTGAAACACATTTTTTTACCTAACCTAGAATGTAATCTATAACTACAGTTTTCCTTAGTGTCTACATGGAATAAAAGTTGCATGAAGCAACTCTCACACCAAAATTTTGTATCATTATAAACCCGTGTCTTTAGTCGGTGAGCAGACACAACGACATGATAATGCCTCTCAAATACCTTGAATCTATAATTCGAAAATTGTCTAAGCCCGTGACAATAATTTCTACAAATGTTCAAATTATAATCTACAAGGACAAAATGCTCCACCCAAAGACAATATCTCCTACATTCAAAACGTTGATCATTCCAATTATGGATGAGTAACGCGTTTCTTTTACAGATAGATCCAATTATCCTTGAATCATCTATAATATTTTCTAGCAAAATTGAATGACAGCTCATCCTCAAAAGGAATTTTTTTAAGTTAATCGCACCTATAATTAGAATAATTTCGCAAGATCTGACAATATACAGGGTGTTTCCTAAAGATTGGTAAAAAATTCGTTGTGTGATTCCTGGGGTATTTTCATGAAAAAAAGTTCCTATAAACATTTGCCGAAAAATGCTTCCTAAGGGAGCTACGCCCCTTTAAATAGGGCACCCCGAAGACGGTTTTTCCTCAATATTTCCGAAACCTTACATACAAAAATCATGAAATTTGGTACATCATACAAACTTTTAATGCTGAATGAGAATTTGAGCTCAGAATTTCAAAATTTGAATCAGGGGCGTACCATACTGGCGGGGTTAAAGGTTAAATAATTTAACTTTTCTTTTTTTGCAAAATGTGTAAATGCGGAACCTGGAGGGCTGCACATGAAGAAACCAACGTGGAGATGCAAAGGTTGTGATGTAAAATCAAAAGGAGCAAGGAAGATCTCGGCGACCTACCAGTTATTGATGAAATGAACGGCGCTATCCAATTATTGGTGAAAAAAGTGGCGGACCTAACCGACATTTTGCTGGGTGATAATGAGATGCTTAAAAAGGAAATCGTTAAACTGAAACATCTAAACCGGGAGCAAAATGAAGTTTTGTCAAAAAATAGAATCACGTCGAATCAGCTCAGCGCAAGAAAACACCCTGATGTTACTAAAAGCTCCATTGCTTTTGTGGGGTGAGGGTCCTCAGTAGGTTGCGGTGGAGGAGTTGACTATAGTTCGTCATCCAAGATGTCACATTTCTGTTGTGAGAAAAAATGTTTTATCACCCCAAGTTTACAAGTTGATGGCTTAGCTTGCTCCGAATGTGAGTCATACAGTTATTGTTGCTGCAAATGTGTTTCACACATACCATCTAAAAGTCACATTGAAATAACCATCAATGCAGTTCGTATCAATGGTAATTTGCGATGGATTGTAAAACGTTACTGTCACTCTACAAAATCAGACATGGGTGAATTTATCTGCGATAAAAATCCAATGATTCATCCAGAGATGTTGAGCACCACCAAAGTGGTACAGGCGGATCAGTTGTGTTCGAGACAATGGACAAAACAGATGCAGAAAAAATTGCAGAATTCTGTAGAAGATTGGAACAGCTAAGGAATGACATTACATTCTATGAACAAAAAAAGTTGATGATTCAAGCCTTGAAGAAATTGAGTACTGTGGGTAAGTGTTATCATGATCATCATCGTTGTGGTTTTCACACCAACCGCAACAGTTCCATATTCAAACCAGATGTTGGTTTTTTATCACACCAACCGCAGCCTTATCAACAGTTCTAAATTTAGCCCGAATGTGGTTTTCTTATCAACAGTAAAGAGGATGTGGTTTTCACGTCACACTCCTCTTATCAACAGTTCTAAATTTAGCTCGAATGCGGTTTTCTTATCAATAACAAGTCTCAGCCTGCGGTTTTCTTATCACCAGTAGGCAGGATGTGGTTTTCACGTCACACACTCTTATCAACAGTTCTAAATTTAGCTCGAATGTGGTTTTCTTATCAATAACAAGTCCCAGCCTGTGGTTTTTTCTCGACTATAAATTGATATTCATCTAGTTGAAATTAGTTCACCTGTTAGTAGCTGATGCATCGGTAAGTCGACTTTTCACCACCACCCACATTCAACTAGTGGTGTGTTCAACCATTATAATTTTTTAGGAAATTGATCTTGCACAAATAATTTTTTCACGCAAAGCTCTTCATAAAAAAACAATCAAAATATCAGAATTAGCACCGAATGTAAAATATCCCATTATGGAGATGCGTATAGTTCCATCCAAATATGGTGATGTACCTCTAGTGGAACTGAAGGAAAATATGGTTTTTCTTCCACAACGATACACCCAACCAATTCTAGCCAACCTAGAATACTTTGAACCATTTAAATATGCGATACTTTTTAAGTCGGTGGTGCAGCTATCTAATAATAAAACGACATCTAATTTTGAAATAGTTGATAATGAGTCGGCGTTGCAGCAACTACAATAGCTGTAGGTTAGTATCATTTTTCAAAATTATCTCATTTCAATTTTTTATTTTCTTTCCAGAACCAATCCATTATTGCAATAGACATGCAGGGCTTCAATTTGGCACAAGAATTCAAAATCAAGGAGCTGTCAATCACAAATGGTCTTCACTCTAGTCATTTTCTCTTCAAACCAGATGTCCCATTCCATTCATCATCATATGGGGATAGAAGAAGAGTGGTTAAGGCAACCAACAATCATGGTATTGTCTATATATCTGGATATGTGAATTATGAAGATCTACCCAAGATCATCTGGTCACACTTATGCTTTGTTGATCGAGTATATGTTCGAGGTTCCCTACAAAATACTCTTCTCACAAACATCCTTTGGGATTGTACATCAGCACACCACCCTGAAATTATTGATGCAGATGAAGACCTTGGACTACAGCTTTCCCCCACATATCAAAAGGATGTTCCAGTCTGCTTCAACCATTTGAGTGATAATTTTTATATGTGTAGTCTGCGCAACTGCAAGATTCTTCATGATTGGATTCGACAAAAATTGTAATAAATGCTTGAAAAAATGTATTAGTTCAACATCAACCATGGTCCTATTAGCATCAACTTATATTCTGCTCACTGCGCTTTTCAATAATATATTTTATGTGCATCAACCTGCTAATGTGATTGAAATGTTTATTTGTTTTAATAAATTGAATGACACTTGGCCAACTAATTGGTTGAAGATGCCACAAGTGAATTATGATGCGAAAATGTTCAGCATTCCATTACCCACAGATGTGATGGACTACAAAGCACGGATGTTTTTTCAAGGTGGTCAAACGCGTGGTGATAGTGATTGGAAAAATGTAACCACCTCCACTGTCACCTACACTCACATCCCAACCACAGTACCAAGTCTGTATTATATCACAACCAGTATCTCACTTATCACCCTCAAAGCAATTTGGGAACTTTATCAGTATGTTACCTCAAGAAGTTGAAAAAATTCGTGCAAACCTTCACCAACTCAATCCATCATACATACAATACTTGAAGAATCTTCCCGAGGAACTTTTGGAGAAATTTCTCGAACCATGTTGGGGTCATACATCAGATGAAGATGGAATCGATGATGAGGATCCATATTGTACATATAAACTCGCCTGTCATATTTGTATCAAAACATTATTTGAATGAAAAAAACTTTATAAAAGGGGTTTGAATTGTGAATTTTAATCAGTTTAGCGATAAGGGGTGACAATGAAACATCTAATGATTTTGATGTGCTTTCACCTCACCACAGCTGAAGTGAATGTTACAGAGTATCTGATAAGATATGGATATTATACACCTATGGAGAATGCATTATAAACAGATGCATTGGTGCAATTTCAGGAGAACTACTTATTACCGGTTGATGGTGCTGAATATTCCACTCATGTACAAAAAATCCCATAAGAGCAGTTGAATTTTCGGAGGCTTACAGCGATAACACCAAATCGAAAATACCACTCTGTCATGGCAACACAAATAGACACGTTGTCAGAGCAATCGATATGGCAACGAAATTTTTTTGACACAAATAACCACGTTGTCAGGGCAATCAACATGGCAACGCAAATTCAGTGTAGTTATATTCTAGAATTCGTGAAATATTCTTCTAAATACCATTCGTGCTTTAAAATTAACCGGATAAATTTTCGCTCATGCGTGTTTTCTCTACAAATTTCACTCGACCTTCGGTCTCGTGAAATTTTGAGAAAACACGCATTCGTGAAAATTTATCGGTAATTTTTAAGCACTCGTGGTATTACCTTCGAAAATAATGAAACATTAGAGTTTATGAGCAGACCGAGATGTGGTATGAGTGATTATCCAGAGTCATTTATACTGAAAAACGCTTGGAATAAACAAGTTTTGAAATGGTACTACAGTCGAACAACACTCGCACAAGATGTAAATCCTGTGATTGAGAGAGCATTTGCAATGTGGTCTGAACATGCAAATTTGACATTTGAGAGGAATGCCATAAATCCAGATATAATTAATTCATTTGCATCATTCAATCATAGTAATAATCGAAGATGTATGAGTGGTCATTGCAACTTTCCATTTGATGGTTCCGGTAAAGTTTTGGCACACGCTTTCCCACCACAGGACAATCATTGTCGTGGAATTCATATGGATTCCAGTGAAAATTGGTACTATGGACTTGATGGAGAAATACCCGACAATCAGCTAAACTTTTTATCAAGTTTGGCACATGAAATTGGTCACGTCTTAGGTTAAGGTCATTCATTGGATAATATATAGTTCACTTATGTTTCCATTGTATGGAAAAACCGCTCTGAATCAAGATGATATCAAAGGCATACAAAACTTATATGGTGTGAGAAAGCAAGTTCTAACAAGTCCACCACCACCACAACCACCGATAAGCCAACTACCTGTAACGACTCAAATTGATGCTTCAAATCTAAAAAATTCTCAAATCTATGATATTTGTGATGCCGATCCAAGTCAATTGTTATATCTTATACACAGACAACATTTATATATTTTTTATAGGGAAAAATTGTGGATAATGAGTTTGAAATCAAAAATGTTCACCTCAAAAGCTCTACCGATTCGTCTGCTACTTAAATTCCTGCCACCTTTTTAAAAACTAACAGCTGTGTATAAAAGACCATCGGGACAGATAGCTGTAGTTATAAATGATTATTTATACAGGGTGTTTCCTAAAGATTGGTAAAAAATTCGTTGTGTGATTCCTGGGGTATTTTCATGAAAGAAAGTTCCTATAAACATTTGCCGAAAAATGCTTCCTAAGGGAGCTACGCCCCTTTAAATAGGGCACCCCGAAGACGGTTTTTCCTCAATATTTCCGAAACCTTACATACAAAAATCATGAAATTTGGTACATCATACAAACTTTTAATGCTGAATGAGAATTTGAGCTCAGAATTTCAAAATTTTAATCAGGGGCGTACCATACTGGCGGGGTTAAAGGTTAAAAGAATCCAATTTTTTAAATGGTATGGTACGCCAGTATGGTACGCCCCTGATTAAAATTTTGAAATTCTGAGCTCAAATTCTCATTCAGCATTAAAAGTTTGTATGATGTACCAAATTTCATGATTTTTGTATGTAAGGTTTCGGAAATATTGAGGAAAAACCGTCTTCGGGGTGCCCTATTTAAAGGGGGGTAGCTCCCTTAGAAAGCATTTTTCGGCAAATGTTTATAAGAACTTTTTTTCATGAAAATACCCCAGGAATCACACAACGAATTTTTCACCAATCTTTAGGAAACACCCTGTATATACTTAGCGAGGAAAGATTTAGATTCATTGACCGAATCGATATAACAAAAAGATTTGAACCATTTGTGGATGGTAGAAAGTTACTTGGATCAGTCAATACCTATTCTGGAAAAACCATCTTCTTTTATGATGATAATAACTTTCTAAATTTCGATGAGTGTACTCTACAGCCAGAGTCCTTTGGCTTTACATCAATACATTTTAATGGTATACCACCATTATTCACTACAGTTTTTCGATATGTGAATGGATTGTTATACTTCATTCAAGATGGTCGCTTTTTTGAATATAATGAATTTGGAAATTCCCTACAAAATTCCGGTAAATTGGAGTTCAATACATTTGGTATAGAGTGTCCCATGATATCTTTATATGAACAACTTGGAATGTTACTGAGGCAAATTGTAAGTAAAATTCCTATGAATTCATAGTTTTAATTTATTTATAAAGTACATATAGCAACTAGCGCTAAGTTCAAGGTTGTGGTTGACTGATAAAGAGACACGCGTCCGATGTGTTATTGTGAATAAAATTCTTGTGAAATAAAATATTGTTTGTTTTAATTTGTTCTATTGAAAATTCATATAAAATATGGTATTCCCATGCACCCCCTCTACACGGATAGCATGAGCACCATACATCTGTTCCCCTCCTCCCGACAACACCATGGATTGTGTGAAGCCAGTCGCCATCCTTGCAGTGATTGTCAACTCTGACACCGCTAGCTCCATTGGCAATGTGTGTGGTGGTGTTGTACATGGTGGTGGTGGCGGCGGTGGCGGCGTTTGAAGCCGTGGCTTTTTCGATCTTGAAAAACAAATTTTAAAATTAAGATAATAAATTAACAATCTCTTACTGTATCAGCGGGAGGTGTACGGGGGTATCGTGGGGTGGATGCATCGGCACATATTGAGGTGACGATGGGGGAGCTGGTGGATGTTGATTGGCAGGAGCGTGAAAATCATGTGACATTGGGGCGGGTCATAATGATTCACAGGCTGAAGTCGCAGCGATCCATTTGATAGTCTAAAAACAATAATCATCTTCAAACAATTTCTTATACTTACCGCATCAGCGGGTGTAGGGAAGAAGAAGAAGAAGAAGAAGAAGAAGTATCGTTGGGTGGACGATTATACTGGCTCATGTTGATGACTATACTAGTCTCACTCTTGAAAAACACCGCTTAAATACTAAGGTGGTGTAGATAAAAATATGTCGCAGACACATAATCTAACCAAGCTCGCCCATATCAATCCATATTCAAAATATGCCGCAGACTCATAATCTGACCAAGCTCACCAATATCAATCCATATTCGAATAAAATTTTGCTCGCTATCAGCATTACCACAAAATGAACTTGTGGTGTTGATAAAAATAAGTCGCACACACACCTAGTCTCACCAAAATCTGGTCAAAATGCTCACTATCGGCATTATCGCATAATGAAGGTGTTGTTAATAATAATAATGCAAACAATTTCACACAAAGTTTTTATTTAGTCATAATTGCTACAATTTTTTTAAATGTTTCATGGTGTACTGCAAATCTGGTCCTTGACTGGAACACCTCTCGCCATTTGCGATCAAGCTCTTCAAGCGTCTCCATCATACTAATTCAATTTTCTCACAACTTCACTTAGATGAAGGTACTCCATAACACAATCATGGATAATTATGCAGTAGGCTTTTGTTCTGGTGGGAAATCCATCACGTGACTCAATCTCCACTTTTACATCTAAAGTTGATGCTTTTAGGGCTTCATCACGTCGAGAGCAGTCGATGACAAATAATGCATGAGTTTTGAATTCGGTATAATCTAAAAGTGGTCTCCTGTTATCCACCCCCCAGAGTGTTTGTAAAATTCCGTATAGTTGTAGTGAGCTTCTGAATAATCATCCTTTTCAAAATTGAGGCTTATCCGTTTATATGGATAATAATCCCCATTCAGAAACAATCGAATGTCTGATATATTCAGATGATCGAATTGCGTTATGGCTGATGCTACTTTATCAACACGATCTATTTGAAAAGCGATGATTGCATATCGTGGACAATCAACACTGGTTGTTGTTTTAATACTCCAAACTTCTTTGTTTGCATCTGTCTGCAAAGCAGGTAGCTCATGTATCTCCCATTTTCTAAACGGTATATGAATAGCTTGATCACTTCGAATGGATTTCATTAATTGGAGTTTGATGGTATCATTGGCCACTATATGTTTAACTTTCAACTCAATAGCATCTATTGAATGTTCTGCGGTGGTTATTTCTCTGAGTAGTAAGGGCTGTGCCGGTTCTGGACCATTTCCCAAAATGCCCGCTAGGTGGCGCCACGATACGGTGGCGCCACGATAGCGCGACCGTCACCACGTGCGCGTGACGTCATCCGTCGTCGGCGTGTTGTGTGGGGGTAGGGGTGGGGTGTGGGGGTCTTTGCGACCACGTGCGCGTGACGTCATCCGTCGGTGGGCGGTGTGACCGTTGGTGGGGGTGGGGGTGGGGGGTTTGGGATGACATTACATTTTATGAACAAAAAAAGTTCATGATTCAAGCCTTGAAGAAATTGAATATTGCGGGTAAGTGTTATCATCATTCAGTTCTAAATTTAGCTCGAATGCACGGTTCTCTTATCAGTAACAAACGAGTCTCAGCACGCGGTATTCTTATCACCAGTAGACAGCATGTGGTTTTCACATCACACTCCTCTTATCAATAGTTCTAAATTTAGCTCGAATGCGCGGTGTTCTTATCAATAACTGACGCCTCATGGTTTGCAGGAAACTATAGTTTGATATTTATCCATGTAAAATTATCTCATTTCAATTTTATTCATTTTTTCAGAACCAATATATCAGTACGAAAATTCAATGCAAATAATTGTGGACAATTGTCAATCGAATTTCTATATAATAATATGACATGATCGAGAACCATCAGTAGCGTTGAGAGTGTCATCATGACTAGAACTATAACAATAACGGGAAATACTTCTGTGTTGAAAGCAGAATTCAATCCACCCATATTTTTGGATGAAAATAAAGAATATTTTTTGGGGTTGGCTGATTTTGAATCGTTTATGAGTATACCTAACATACAACCGGGTAGCAATAAAATATATGTGGCGGATAAAGTTATCACAATTCCAGAAGGAACTTACGATTTAAAAGATATTGAAACATATATTAATTCTGTAATTGATGACATTTTTGGAGAAAAAGTTGGGTTTAAGATGAAAGCAAACCCCAATACATTAAAATGTCAGCTTTATTGCACAAAGGAAATAGATTTCACACCAAGTGACTCCATAGCGAAAATATTGGGTTTTAAGAAACGAAAAATTGCATCAAATGAATTTTCTGAATCGGATGAAGTTGTTAATATATTTAAAGTTAATGCAATTTGTGTTGATTGCGACATTTGCATTGGATCATATAGTAATGGTCTACCCGTTCATATAATTCATCAGTTTTTTCCTTCTGTTCCTCCAGGGTATAAAATAGTGGAATCACCATTACCAATACTTTATTTCCCCATCAGCGTCAAGACAATCAACAACATCACTGTTAAAATAGTAGATCAAGACGGTGATTTGATTAATTTCCGAAACGAGACCATAACAGTTCGATTACATCTTAAACATTAGAAAATATTATGGTTATTAAATACAACTATCGCTATTTCAAACAATCGCCATATAAAAGGGAGAAGCTGTCTATAGAAACCAGTCCAAGACGAAACTCCAACCAGTTAACATCACAAGAAACCAGCCCAAGACGAGACTCCAGCAAGTTAACATCACAAAATCACCAATTTCTTATATCTCTGGGGTTAAAAGTATTGAAATAATGGATATATTAAACGTTGATGAAAAATTATATGTAGATAATTCAATAATAAGCTCTGAGCTTCATTCATATCAACCGTTTGTCTCTTCAAAATTTGAATACAATGATGAAATTCGCATACCTGTTCAAGAACTTGATATATACACACTACCTTCAGGGAGTCATCTTTACATTGAAGGTACCTTGACCAACAATAAGGGTGCCTATTCTAAAAAATTACAATTTGTCAACAATGGTATAGCTTATTTGTTTCGAGAAATTCGCTATGAACTTAATGGAGTTACTATAGATTCCGTAAGAAATGTTGGTTTAGCTTCAACCTTGAAGGGTTATCTTTCATATAATACAAATGAAAGTCTAAAGCTGCAAAATGCTGGATGGTTTCCAAATAGAGATGAAAAGGAAAACATTTTAGTTGATGATAAAGGAAAATTTAATGTATCTATACCTTTGAAAATGTTGATGGGATTTTTTGAAGACTATAAAAAAATAATCTTGAATATGAAACAAGAACTGGTTTTGATCCGAGCCAGCGATGATGTTGATGCAGTTTTATATGTTGAAGATATGCAAAATCCGTCACCCGAAGCGGAAAATCCAAAAGTTACATTTGACAAGATCTATTGGAAAGTACCTCATATTCAAGTTGATATACCACAACAACTAGCTTTAACACAAATTCTTGAAACAAATAAAGATCTGTTACTTGGATTTCGTAGTTGGGAAATTGTTGAATATTCCTCACTACCTGAAGCGACCCGTCATACTTGGCCTGTTAAAACAAGTAGTAAACTTGAAGCACCTCGTCATATAATAATTGGTTTTCAAGAAAATAGAAAAGGACACATCATGAAAGATGCTAGTCAATTCGATAATATAAATCTCTCAAATATTAGAGTATTTTTGAATTCTGAAAGATATCCATATCATGATTTGTATTTGAATTTCAATGATAACAAGTTTTCAGCTCTCTATGAAATGTTTGCAAACTTTAAAAATTCCTACTATGATATACCAAACGAACCAATTTTCAACCCTCAAAACTTTAAAAATAAGTGTCCAATCGCACATATTGATTGTTCCCACCAGAAAGAAACACTTCAAACAGGTACTGTTGTTTTGAGAGTTGAATTCGAGACAAATAATAATACAAAAAAGGATACATCAGTATATTGTCTGATTTTACATGATAAATTATTTAGCTACAATCCTTTAACAAAAATAGTCAAGCAATTGTAATACGCATGTTCTCAAATAATTATATAAACCATTTTATTTCTCTAAATGATGTTCAGTATGTCTCGAGAATTGAAGCTCTGCTTATCTTACCATTTAAAGAGATCGAAAGAATTGAAAAACAAATTCAAGATTATAGTGGTGAATAGCAGATGATGGTGAAATTCTCACAATTGAAAATATGAAACTACTCGTTTTGGATGTACAAGGATTTATAATTGAAAACAAAAAATTTATTCCTAAAGAACTGGCTGCCTATGATGGAGAAAAAATATGTCATTATATATTTAGATGTCCCTTTTCTATGGAACACTTGCCTCCAGAACTGCGTAAACAAGCAAACTGGTTGATGAAAAATCATCATTGTATTTCATGGAATGAAGGATTTACGCAATCACATAAGTTTTCCGACATTGTGAAAAACATAACAAGAAACGTGGATCATGTGTACGTGAAAGGAAAAGAAAAGGCGCAATACATTGGGAAATATTCATCGAAGCCCGTTATCGAACTTGATGACAAACCACCTTTATCGTTGGAAA